>CP139507.1:441820641-442172925 GCA_021014915.2 Artemisia tridentata subsp. tridentata | reverse complement strand
TCATAAGCCTTTACAACATTTATTAAACTTGAAACATAATTAAACTAAGTAACATAGCAACCTATTACATAATGTGAAATGACCGAGACTTTATAATAATGTGAAACGTGTTCCCAACAATTGAGATGAGAGAATACCTATTTGAAATTTTAAACTATTATTTTTCTTCTCATATCCCAACTTCTTAAGTCCTTTAAAAATAGCAGCTGTTTTGAGACACTCAATCTCTTCATCATCTGATAAGAGAAGAGATTCTCTTATAGATGACTCAGTGATGAGTATATCATGGCCACCTACCTTAGCCGTAATCTGTACTTCCTCATTATGAGTTATGGCCTTAGCGGTACGCCAAAACTGTTTAATGAAAGTAATATATATAGTAGGATTCACAGTTAACACATATGTCACACCCCCAAAATACCTGTTTGGCAGCGGAATGGAATACCTGGGGCGTGACTGCCATAGCATCACAGTTACGATTACATTGAATAACCTAAAGTGTCATTTGAAAAGAACATCGTTTGATATTTAAAAAAAAATCATTCAGAGTTTCAAAAGATAGGTCCCATAAGTGTAATACAAGTTTGTGGAAATAAGTTGTTACAATCCAAACGATGTTTATAAGTGCACAAATTATCCAAGTTAGACGCGTCGTCGCCGCGACTCTATGTATTGCCCAGATGCATGCCATGAAGTGAATGCCTTAATTACCTGAAAATACATTACTTAAAACGTCAACACAAAGGTTGGTGAGAATTCATAAGTTTATGTAAATGTTATGTAAATACGCTAGCCACAAGTATAAAATGTTATGACAAGAATGTCACATAAGAATATTACATTATCTCTTAAGCTCATGACACCGAAGCTAGACAAATGAAATGCCCATCTGAGTGTTTACCAGACACTCTAATTGTATCAAATGAAATGCATCCGAATGACTATTGGTAATACCAACGCGGATGGAGGAGTCACCCTCGATAGATCTATCCACTCACTCTCGCTTACAGGGAATTAACGGTTCATGATAAATCGGGACTTGTGAAAGGTATGAAGAACTTAAGGAATGTAAACTGAATTTAAACATACTTTGGCTCGTATGAAAATGAATGCAATGTATTCTCCCCCATAGGTTTGAAATTAAAAATATTGAATTAAAAGCGGGGATATGAAAACTCACCTGATGCAACAGCTATAATAATGCTAGTGACTGAACAGAAACAAGGCTCGATTCCCTAACCGCAACCTATTATGAATGATATGGTGCTAATGTAAGAAATGAAACAATGCTACACATGCGTATACGTACGTTATCAATACCACTTATAGTTTTTGAAAATAAAGTTCATCGTTGAAAAGTATACTTTTGTCGTCTCGCTAAGTTATAAACCATTTCTCATGTAGAACATTGAAATGATACTCCATGATCCTCATTTAATGTTCTATTAGTGAATATAATGTTTTCGGCGTAGTTTATCCTTTTCCAAACTTTAGAGAATATATCCAAAAGACTTTATAAACCTAGTCGTGAAATATAGTACATCATGTGTTAGTGTTCAAGCTCGGTGTTTTTGAAAACCTTGTAACATTATCTAGATGTCTTCTTGTTTAACTTTGGATTGTACGTGCCTCGACGGGTAAGAAATATCGCTTCCAATGTCGTTACTTGAAAATATAGTGTTTTTAACACTTAGAATATTTATTAAGTAAAAGCTGTCAAAACTATATAAGTTTCGTCGGATTTCAAACGCGTATATCTTTTTCGTTATAAGCCCGTTTTCTACGTTCTTTATATTCCCGGAATCGTGGGACAACATATTAACACATTTTTGATAAGTCGGGACGGCTAGTTCAAGTTTTATGCCTCAAAACAGCCCATGACAACTGTTCATCAGCAAGCAAAATTCTGAAAATATAGTTTTCGTCGTTAAACTTTGAAAAATCATATCTCCTTCGTTATAAACTCGTTTTTATCCATTCACTTGGCCATAGTTTCGTCTTTGAATGTATTTTCTAAATCTTTGGCCCAAAATTACACCCTAGCCCCTGAGTTTCCCACGTTTTGCAAAATGGGACAGCAAGTATATATATTGTCAAAACTTGGTCTTCTTAGTTACTAACTTGTACAAATACTTTCCAACCAACTTCAATACAACCCTTAATCTACCATACACCTTCTTAGGGTGTCATGGAGTCCTAAACTTCACAAAACTTAGTAGGATTTCAAGGGAATGATCATAGGCTTTATATAATTTCATAAAAACCATAATACTTGTAAAGTGGTATAAATAACTTATGTATTTGCATGTCTAACCAATATAACTTGAAAATACATCATGTTACTAGTTAAATGAAAGTATTAGATGATGAAAAAGTTCATGTGAAGCTTACTTGATATATAAGGAGTTTGGAGATGATTTGATTAATAACCTTGAGGTTTTTATTTCAAAACCTTAACAAGGAATGAAAGTAAACTAGATTATCACTTAATCTTTGAAAACTTGATGGATCTTCTTGTTGATCTTGGTTGAGCCGTGGGTTTGGAGAGAAAAAGAGAAGAAAACCTAGTCTTTGATTCTTGAAAATGAATATAAGTGTATGATTATGTGTTTATTTACTTGAAATATCTTGTAAATGAGGGCATATTAGTAATTTCACATGGGAAGAAAATATCAATGTGTACACATAATAAAAATGTCGACCATGGACATATACTTGAAGAATTTTTGGTATTTTGCTTGACTTGTGAGGTATTATTAGTCATTTAGTGTATATAACGTGTTACGTTGTAAGTTTTGGTTACTGTGTTTGCTAGAAATCAATTTTAACGGAACAAAACGAAATATATTAAAGTTGTAAAAATTATAAAATTACATTTCTAGCAAGTATCGGGTGAATAAATATTTGTCGTGTTGAAATTACTGAAAACCGTCGTAGTTATAAACGTTTAACGATACGTATATGAAATAAATTCAAAACGTCGGATAATTTAATAATATAACTTTTATATTACTGAAATGAGTATAAAAATATATCTGGACCATAGTCGGGATTTTCGGATCAATTATACAAAATAATTGCTTATAAGATAACATTTATTAAATAGATAATCGTACGTATACTGAAATAATGCAAACTCACGCATGTATGCATGCAGATGATGTTACTGATGATATGCAGACTAATTCTAGCCTACGTGATGTTTCTGAAATGTGTCCCCTGAATAAGCTGCTAAACCCTTAAGGTTACGCGAATTCGACACTTGAAAACTAGATTTACTGAAATGCTGAATGACAAACTTTTTCTCGAGAGTGAATAGTGTTTGATGAATAGTAAAATTTCTGAAAAACATCTCAATATCTCAAACCGACTTCAAAAACGATGAATAGTAAAATAATGAATAGTGTTCCATGAATAGTAACTGATGAATAGTAAATTTGAAAAGTTCGGGAAATGACCTGATTTTACGAGTTGTCACAGTCTCCCATCCAAATAGGAACTTCGTCCCGAAGTTCGGTTTATGTAGGTCTCTAAAATGTCATTAGTGAAAAGGTGCGGATGTTTGAGTCACATCTGAAGTTCTCGCGTCCAAGTAAACCTGGGATCTCTTCGAGAATTCCAGCGAACCTCCACGATAGGAATTCGACTCTGATTCGGCTGATTGACCTCTCGATCCATAATCTCTGCTGGTTCCTCCATGAAATTAAGCTTATCGTCGTGTTGAATTTCTTTCAAAGGAATGATGAGTGATAGGGTTGGAAACGTGAATCATGTTATATATTCCTGAATTCTGACGGAAAATTCGAGTCTGTACGCTACTGGACCGACTCTATCCAGAATCTTAAATGGTCCAACGTACCTCGAGTTCAACTTTCCGCGTTATTCTGAATCATATCATGCCTTCCCAAGGCAAGACCTTCAAGCATAATTCAGTCGTCAATTTGAAACTCTAACGGTCTGCGTCGTGCATCTGTATAACTTTTCTATCGATCTCTTGTTGCTTGTAACTGATTCTTGACTTGTTTGATTTTCTTGATTGTTTCATGAATACTTTTCTGTCGGCTCTTGCTAATTCGAAGTCTATCTCGAATCTGAACTTTCTTCTTCGTGGTTTCACTAACCATGTCTTGACCAGTGAGTTGTGTTTCACTAACTTCGGCCCAACAAACAGGTAATCGGCACTTTCGACCATAGCGTGCCTTAATTGATTCTTTCTTTATACTCGTGCAATGGCCAATGCTGTAGGCGATAACTGTCGTGGTAAGAGGATTCAATCAATGGCAAGTGGTTATCCCAACCGCTTCCAAAGTCAACCACACATGCCTTGAGCATGTCTTCTAGTGTTGCTAACAGTCTGAGGTGAATGGACTACCTCTGTCAGAAATGATGGAAATGAACTGGTTTGGTTAGACTTTCAACTATTACCCAAATAGCATCATAACCTTCTGCTGTCTTAGGAAGTTTAGTACCGAAATCCATGGTAGTGCGTTTCCATTTCCATTGGGGATTCTCTGGTTGTTGGAGTGATCCTGATGGTTTCTAGTATTCGGTTTTCAGCTTAGGGCAAGTAAGGCATTTGCTAACATACTTAGTAGTTTCTGCTTTCATAGTCGGCCACCAGTATAGCTTCTTGAGATCCCGATACCTCTTATCAGAATCTGAGCGAATAGAATACTTCGACTTGTGTGACTCGTGCTTAATCAACTCTCGTATACCGCTATAGAGTGGTACCCAGCTTCCATCCTTGAAGCATAACACTCTGTCTTCTCAAACCAATAGGTTATAGTAGTGGCTCCCTCCGTGTCTTTGAACTTCGTGGGATCGTCATTCTTAAGGTCCTTGTTCATACATGTATAAGCCTCAGATCTTCCTACAGTAGCAGCATCAACAGTAGATCTGGCAGCTTCCACAGCAGCAACATTTACAGTTTCTCGTTCTATCACTAGCGCTTGGGCTATACTCTCCTTCACACACCTTTGGATAGCAGCTTGTGTCATGACTGGAGCGGCTTTCTTTGGCGACATAATTCTGAAAATTTTTGCCTACTAGGACCGATATCACAGATAGCACAACCATATCCATATAGTAGATTCAACACTTGATTCATTTGTTTGTACAACAACCAAAAGACTTCAAGTTCTTTAAACTATGCCACACCTCGTGACTAGGATAATAATAGTAGTAAAAGCTATCATAACATAAGTCTACTCTACGCATCTCCTGGTGCTCCGCCTGATCGACTATGAATCTCTCGAACCTGTGATGGTGTTGGTGATGCTCTAGATGATAATGAAAATAATGAAAATCTTAGCGGTGAGTTAGGAGATGATGATGATGATGAATGAAATACTACTCTCTTTCGTGTTGTCTCGCGACGTCTCATCTGATAAGATAGAGTATGGATAATGGTATGTTCAAGAATAGAAGTAACTGATAGTGGTTATGGTGGATAAGTCGCAACAAGTGGTCTAGGTATAGAGGTAAGAGAACATACTCTTCCTAGTAGTGAGCATCCTAAGAGGTCCATTAGGATTAAGTTTGTAAACTCTACCAAATGGCATAATCTGCCTCGGCTGAAGGATGGGAACAACCTTGTTCCTACGGTGCAACAATGGTAACAATGGTGGTGCAAGTGCAACTGATGGTGGTGTAGGTACAACTTCGCCCTCCTCAAAAGATTCGGTCTCAACGTCGGATGTTATGAGTGATGTGTCTAGTGTAAAGTCAAATGATGTGAAGACTACAGTAGAGAGTAACGAGGTATCCCCTATGTCAAGGTTTGAGATAGGGATGATGGGATGGGTATTTGGAGACATCTCTTGTGACAATCGTGACATAATGACTGTGATGAAAGAAAGCATTGTGATGTATGTGTATTGTGCATAGGTGTGAATATTCATGAGATGCAATGCTTATGTACTCACACAAAATCTAACATTTACCATGAATTTAGTAGGAATCAACTCTGAACATAATTCTAACATAACTAATCTCAGTATCACAAAATTCACCTCTGAGTCAGCCATAGGTGATCAAGTTATGTCCCACTGTCCCTGGTTGAATATAGGTGATCAATCTATATTCCACCGAGGTTCAATGAATTTTGGAATACTCAGGTCAGTTATACTCGTAATATGTCCAAAACTTTTCAAGAACGTGTTTACAATGCAAAGGCGATGTCAAACCATTCAGTTACAAGTCCCGCCCATACAAGACTTGTAACATATGTTTTCACAACCCATTGCCTAAAATATATGAAGGTAACTAACCCCTGCAATGCAATGTAATGTAGGTGATCACACACCCTAAGTAACATAAGTAATCCATACCCACAATATGTATGTATGAACCGCATGCATAGTGAATATGCACTTAAAATGAAATGATGATGCTATGATAGTGTGGTTATAGTCTAGGGTCCATGATACAACCTAGTTCGCTATAACCTTAGCTCTGATGCCAATCTGTCACACCCCCAAAATACCTGTTTGGCAGCGGAATGGAATACCTGGGGCGTGACTGCCATAGCATCACAGTTACGATTACATTGAATGACCTAAAGTGTCATTTGTAAAAAACATCGTTTGATATTTAAAAAAAATCATTCAGAGTTTCAAAAGATAGGTCCCATAAGTGTAATACAAGTTTGTGGAAATAAGTTGTTACAATCCAAACGATGTTTATAAGTGCACAAATTATCCAAGTTAGACACGTCGTCGCCGCGACTCTATGTATTGCCCAGATGCATGCCATGAAGTGAATGCCTTAATTACCTGAAAATACATTGCTTAAAACGTCAACACAAAGGTTGGTGAGAATTCATAAGTTTATGTAAATGTTATGTAAATACGCTAGCCACAAGTATAAAATGTTATGACAAGAATGTCACATAAAAATATTACATTATCTCTTAAGCTCATGACACCGAAGCTAGACAAATGAAATGCCCATCTGAGTGTTTACCAGACACTCTAATTGTATCAAATGAAATGCATCCGAATGACTATTGGTAATACCAACGCGGATGGAGGAGTCACCCTCGATAGATCTATCCACTCACTCTCGCTTACAGGGAATTAACGGTTCATGATAAATCGGGACTTGTGAAAGGTATGAAGCAACTTAAGGAATGTAAACTGAATTTAAACATACTTTGGCTCGTATGAAAATGAATGCAATGTATTCTCCCCCATAGGTTTGAAATTAAAAATATTGAATTAAAAGCGGGGATATGAAAACTCACCTGATGCAACAGCTATAATAATGCTAGTGACTGAACAGAAACAAGGCTCGATTCCCTAACCGCAACCTATTATGAATGATATGGTGCTAATGTAAGAAATGAAACAATGCTACACATGCGTATACGTACGTTATCAATACCACTTATAGTTTTTGAAAATAAAGTTCATCGTTGAAAAGTATACTTTTGTCGTCTCGCTAAGTTATAAACCATTTCTCATGTAGAACATTGAAATGATACTCCATGATCCTCATTTAATGTTCTATTAGTGAATATAATGTTTTCGGCGTAGTTTATCCTTTTCCAAACTTTAGAGAATATATCCAAAAGACTTTATAAAACTAGTCGTGAAATATAGTACATCATGTGTTAGTGTTCAACTCGGTGTTTTTGAAAACCTTGTAACATTATCTAGATGTCGTCTTGTTTAACTTTGGATTGTACGTGCCTCGACGGGTAAGAAATATCGCTTCCAATGTCGTTACTTGAAAATATAGTGTTTTTAACACTTAGAATATTTATTAAGTAAAAGCTGTCAAAACTATATAAGTTTCGTCGGATTTCAAACGCGTATATCTTTTTCGTTATAAGCCCGTTTTCTACGTTCTTTATATTCCCGGAATCGTGAGACAACATATTAACACATTTTTGATAAGTCGGGACGGCTAGTTCAAGTTTTATGCCTCAAAACAGCCCATGACAACTGTTCATCAGCAAGCAAAATTCTGAAAATATAGTTTTCGTCGTTAAACTTTGAAAAATCATATCTCCTTCGTTATAAACTCGTTTTTATCCATTCACTTGGCCATAGTTTCGTCTTTGAATGTATTTTCTAAATCTTTGGCCCAAAATTACACCCTAGCCCCTGAGTTTCCCACGTTTTGCAAAATGGGACAGCAAATATATATATTGTCAAAACTTGGTCTTCTTAGTTACTAACTTGTACAAATACTTTCCAACCAACTTCAATACAACCCTTAATCTACCATACACCTTCTTAGGGTGTCATGGAGTCCTAAACTTCACAAAACTTAGTAGGATTTCAAGGGAATGATCATAGGCTTTATATAAATTCATAAAAACCATAATACTTGTAAAGTGGTATAAATAACTTATGTATTTGCATGTCTAACCAATATAACTTGAAAATACATCATGTTACTAGTTAAATGAAAGTATTAGATGATGAAAAAGTTCATGTGAAGCTTACTTGATATATAAGGAGTTTGGAGATGATTTGATTAATAACCTTGAGGTTTTTATTTCAAAACCTTAACAAGGAATGAAAGTAAACTAGATTATCACTTAATCTTTGAAAACTTGATGGATCTTCTTGTTGATCTTGGTTGAGCCGTGGGTTTGGAGAGAAAAAGAGAAGAAAACCTAGTCTTTGATTCTTGAAAATGAATATAAGTGTATGATTATGTGTTTATTTATTTGAAATATCTTGTAAATGAGGGCATATTAGTAATTTCACATGGGAAGAAAATATCAATGTGTACACATAATAAAAATGTCGACCATGGACATATACTTGAAGAATTTTTGGTATTTTGCTTGACTTGTGAGGTATTATTAGTCATTTAGTGTATATAACGTGTTACGTTGTAAGTTTTGGTTACTGTGTTTGCTAGAAATCAATTTTAACGGAACAAAACGAAATATATTAAAGTTGTAAAAATTATAAAATTACATTTCTAGCAAGTATCGGGTGAATAAATATTTGTCGTGTTGAAATTACTGAAAACCGTCATAGTTATAAACGTTTAACGATACGTATATGAAATAAATTCAAAACGTCGGATAATTTAATAATATAACTTTTATATTACTGAAATGAGTATAAAAATATATCTGGACCATAGTCGGGATTTTCGGATCAATTATACAAAATAATTGCTTATAAGATAACATTTATTAAATAGATAATCGTACGTATACTGAAATAATGCAAACTCACGCATGTATGCATGCAGATGATGTTACTGATGATATGCAGACTAATTCTAGCCTACGTGATGTTTCTGAAATGTGTCCCCTGAATAAGTTGCTAAACCCTTAAGGTTACGCGAATTCGACACTTGAAAACTAGATTTACTGAAATGTTGAATGACAAACTTTTTCTCGAGAGTGAATAGTGTTTGATGAATAGTAAAATTTCTGAAAAACATATCAATATCTCAAACCGACTTCAAAAACGATGAATAGTAAAATAATGAATAGTGTTCCGTGAATAGTAACCGATGAATAGTAAATTTGAAAAGTTCGGGAAATGACCTGATTTTACGAGTTGTCACAACATACCTAATAGAAGTAGCATTTAAGAAATCGACCATTTCTGTGAAACCTTCAGGCACCATTAATTTATCCAGGAGTGCAATCTGATTGTGACTCTCAGCAAATGTTCGTTCCGCCATTGTGACTTAGGGTTTGTGAATTTGAGGATTTTTGATTTTGATGAGAAAGATAGTGTTGGGGTTTGATTATACGTCCATTGTGAGCGCCTAAAACCAATTGTGAGATCCAATTAGGTTTTTAAACCCTTCGGTGAAGAAGTTACATAACCGTCCCTGTACTTTGAAACTTTGCAACAGAACTCAGCAGTAGAACCAGCAGTAGAATCTTTTGCCTAGCAGCAGAATGTCTGCATACTTGTTTCAAACACCATTTTCTTAGCAATGAATGCTCCAATATGAACTTATCCTGCAAAAGATGAGTCCAAAACCACAAAAACACAAGAAATACCCATTCACTCTAATCATAACACTTAGTTATATCTAGCAGTTGAAAATATAACTAACAGTGGGATCTAGAAACTCTAAATATAACTAGTAACACAATCCATAACTAGCAGCAGAAACAACTTTATGACTGATAACAGCACAAATCATTTACAAAACTTTACAAAAACACAAAGAGATAAGTTTTTCAAAGATTTATCATTCCAATACTTGCAATTAAAAATTGAAATCTACCCACATCAAAATGCTTTGTGAGCAAATCTGCAACATTATTGTCAGTATGGATTTTAACAATTTGAATCAACTTTTTTTCATAACAATCTCTTATAAAGTGATGTCTTATCTCAATATGTTTTGTTTTAGAATGAAAAACAGGATTTCTAATTATGCACAATGTACTGTTATTATCAATATGTATTTTGGTGTTCATGAAATTATACCCATAGTCCAGCAGTTGGTTTTGCATCCAAAGTACTTGACCACAGCAACTTGAAGCAGCCACATACTCAGCTTCAGTTGTAGAATTTGCCACCATAGTTTGTTTCTTGCACTACCATGAAATCAACCTGCTTCCAAGAAATTGACAACCTCTAGTTGTGGATTTCCTATCCAAGCTAGCTCCAGCATAGTCACTATCAGAATATGCCACCAGATCAAAAAGTGAATCTTTTGGATACCAAAGCCCCAATTTTGGTTGATGCCTCAAGTATCTAAAGATCCTCTTCACTGCATTGGGGTGTGATTCTTTGGGAGTAACTTGATATCTTGCACAAGTACATACAGCAAACATAATATCTGGCCTTGAAGCTGTAAGATACATCAATGAACCAATCATTGATCTATACAAATGCACATCAACTTCTTTGCCATAATCATCATTCAGCAATGGATTGTTGGTCTCCATAGTTGTCTTTGCAGGCTTCACATCATGAAATCCAAACTTCTTCAAAATATCAGTCACATACTTATCTTGACCGATAAATATCCCATTCTCCTTTTGTCTGACCTGTAGCCCCAAGAAGAATGTGAGTTCACCCATTGAACTCATATCAAACCTATCCTTCATAAGCTTGTCAAACTCTTCACATATCACTTTGTTTGTTGAGCCAAATATGATATCATCAACATACACTTGCACCAGCAAAATGTCATCTTTAACCCTTTTGATAAACAAAGTCTTGTCAATCTTGCCTCTATTAAAACCATGTTTCAGCAAATATGTTGACAATGTGTCATACCAAGCTCTAGGAGTTTGATGCAGTCCAAAAAGTGCCTTATCCACCCTGTAAACTCTGTCAGAAAAGTCAGGGTCTTCAAAACCAGGTGGTTGTGAAACATAAACTTCCTCTTCAATTTCTTCATACAAGAAAGCACTTTTAACATCCATCTGATACACCACAAAATCTTTGTATGAAGCATAAGCCAAGAACAGTCTGATGGCCTCAATCCTTGCCACAGGTGCAAACACTTCATCATAATCAATACCTTCTTGTTGTGTGTATCCTTGAGCAACTAACCTAGCCTTGTTTCTGATCACATTGCCTCTTTCATCTCTTTTTCATCTGAAAACCCATTTAGTCCCAATTGCCTTCTTCCCAATAGGCAAATCTACCAGTGTCCAAACTTCTTGAATCTTGAATTTTAGAAGCTCCTCTTGCATAACCTCCACCCAGCTTGGATCTTGTAATGCTTTAAAAGCATTCTTGGGTTCTACTTGTGATAGAAAACAAGCGAACAAGCAGTTTTGAAGATCTTTATGACTATTTCTTTGATGAAGAGATCTTGCAAAGAAACCTTGGTGAACTTGATCTTTCTGCTCTTTGGTCTGCCTTCTTGTTTGAACAGCTGATGATGGATCACCCATAATTTGATCATTTGGATGATTCTTGTGAACTCTTGTAGTTGGTGTAGGACTGACATGTATAGAAAGATCCATGTTGTTGATGTCAGCCTCTGCTCCAAAAATCTCCACATCAAGAACTTCATCATCAGTATCAACATAAATATTCTCCAAAGGGGGCATGTTAGGATCATCAGGATAGTCTGGATCATCAAAAGATCTACCCTCTTTTTCAGCAGTAGGAAATTTTGGTGTAGAAGTAGAAACATTAGGCTTAGCAGTAGGAACTTTTGGCGTAGCAATATAATCAAAGTTACTGCTGCTATCCCAAACTTTTTCACTATTTGCTGATCCACCATCTTGCACTTTATCAACAGTTTGTGGCTCTTCATTGACCACCTTTTTAGCATTAGAAGGTTCAACACCACCTTCTTTTTCTCCACTAGGCTCTGGATGTGCAACATCATCCTCTTGTGAACCCATGTTCTTCATTGTGGGTATAAGAGTTGGACCAATCTTCCACTTTTCAATCAAAACAATCTCCTCTTCAGGTTTTGACACATTGACATTTGTACCTGCAGAATCATTAGCTTTTGTACCTGCAGAATTGTTAGTGTCTGTACCTGCAATCACTGGCTCATAATTCATAGTTCTGGTTAGCATATCAATGTTAAACAACCAGTCTGGTCCTTTTCCTACAACATTAGGTGCACTTTCACTAAACCTAATATGCAGATTCTCCTCCACATGTTTAGTCCTTTTGTTGTATACCCTGAATGCTTTACTATTTATATAGTACCCAACAAAATAACCTTCATCAGCCTTTTCATCAAACTTGCCTAACTGGTCTTTGGTATTCAAGATAGTAACAGGACACCCAAATGGTTTAAAGAAAGCTATCATAGGTTTCCTACCATGAAACAGTTAATAAGGGGTCTTGTTATGAGGCTTAACTACCTTACTTCTATTTTGCACATAGCAGACAGTGTTCACTGCTTCAGTCCAAAAGGGTATAGGCAACTTAGAATCTGACAACATAGTCCTAGCAGCCTCAATCAATGTCATATTCCTCCTCTCAGCTACACCATTTTGTTGAGGAGTTCTAGCAACACTATATTGTCTTAAAATACCTTTTCCCATACAAAACTGATTCATTACATGATTCTTAAACTCAGTTCCATTGTCACATCTGATTATATTAACTCTTTGATTTATTAGGTTTTCTACTCTAGTTATAAATGCCTTAAGGATCTCAGCTGTTTCATCCTTAGTAGCTAGAAAGAACACCCATGTAAATCTACTAAAGTCATATCTGACAACTAGGCAACACAACTTCTTATTCAGACTATTCACATAAGTAGGTCCAAATAAATCCATATGAAGCATATACAAAGACTGAGTATTTGAGTTCACAACTTTGGACTTACAAGAAGCTCTGTGTTGTTTACCCTTTTGACAAGCAACTCAGGTTTCAATATTTTCAAAAACTTTTGTAGGTATACCTCTTACAAGGTTACCCTTAACCAATTTGTTCATTGTTTTGAAATTTAAATGTCCAAGTCTTCTATGCCAAAGTTTGGATTCATCAATAGTGGCCTTTGCAATAAGACAAGTTAAAGCTCTTTTGGGAACTATGTTCTTTATATGATCACTGTATATATTATATGTTCTAGGGACTCTTAGTAGCACAAATTTATCATTTGGCAACTTAAAGTCAGGAGAAAGGATAAGACATTCAGTGTCAGTAAAAAGTACAAAGTTCCTTTTGTCACACATTTGTGAGACACTAAAGAGGTTGAACTTAATTCCTTCCACAAGGTACACTTTTTCAAAATTCAAATTTCCTGTTCTTATTGTACCTCTACCAACAATCTTTTCTCCTTTGGGGTCATTCCCAAAAGCAACATATCCACCTTCAAAAGCTTCAAAATCTTCAAGTTGGGACATGACACCAGTCATATGTCCAGAGCATCCACTATCCACAATAGCTTTGTCTTTTAGTTCCTTCTGTAGATTGCCCTGCACATGAAAAATAGGGAAATCAGTTTTTCTTGGGGACCCAAGCCATCACTGACTTGGATCTGCCTTGTGCATCAACATAGTCAAATTTCTTTAAGTCCGTTGATGCACTGCTGTCTTTGAAAACATGATCTAAAACTTTTACTTTTGGTTTCCAACTCTAGCAAGCTGAGGCCTTAACAACATAAAAGTGGTTGCCCAAAACTGTGTCAGTTATCACTTTTGGCTCAGCAGTAGAAACTGCTTTTGCCTTAGCAGTAGAAACAGTTACATTATTTTGAAAGGGCCTTTTTGGTTGAGCAGTAGTAATTGTTCTAGTTGCACCAGATCTCATTAAAGCTGCCTTTAGAACGACGTTTCTATTTGCATAAGGGTGAGTCTTTTTAGAAAAGTTTTGATGGTTCACCCTTTTATATTGGTTCCACACAGGTTTTTGGTAGTTATAACAGTTTACCTGTAGATGCTCAAAACTACCACACTTATAACATGCCTTCTTTCTTAATTGAAAATCATTACCTAACTTATGGGAAATTAGGTTATTGAAGTTCCTTTGATTACCCCTAGGCCTGTTATTAAACCTTTTCATTTGATCTCTAGGTACCTCATTGTATTCAACCATTCTCCTAGAGATAGCATGACCTAACACAGGTTTCACAAATCTAACATTTTTGACCTTAGTTTCAACTATTTTAGGAATTTCTTCCTTTTTAACTTTTAGTGTTGACTCATCCTGTTCCTCTTCACTATCTGACACCCAATCTTCAATAATTGGAGCATCAAAAAACTTCTTATCATCAACCTTAGGTGTTTCATTATTAGCATTACTGGTTTCACCTACAGGTTTGTTGATATCTATCTCACTTATGAATGACAACTGTTTTCCTATTGGTGCATGTGCACTCATAAGAGGAGGAGCCACTTCATGATAGCCTATTTCAAAACCTTTCCTCATCAACTGACACTCAATTGACTTGTTAACTTCATCAGATGCAAATTTTTGTTTCTCAACTCTTACTACATGTTTTTCTTTTTCCTCTAAAGCTGCATCTCTTGCCTATTCTGCTTCTTCTAACTTTTATTTAAGAAAATTAATTTCACTGTTTTTAAGATCAATCTCACCTCCTTGTATGTTAATTCTATCAACATATTCTAACTTACACTATTTAAGATATTCAAGTCTTCTTTCTACATTTTGAATTCCTACTTTATAACCTAAGTTATCAAGTTTTAGGTTTTCAACTTATTGTCTAAGACTTTCATTCCCAGCTTTAAGTTCTTCTACTGTATCTAAACATGATTTAAAAGAACAAACAATATCATTAGAATCATTAGATACCTCTGAGTCAGAACCAGATGATGATGAAGCATAAGCCATAAGAGCAAAGTTATGCCCTTTGGATCCTTCTTCAGCCAGCAAAGCATAGTTGGGTTCTTCCTCTGCCATGTCACTCCAGTCATAATCACCTAGACCATCACAAGATACAAAAGCTGTAGTGGTCTTGGTTTCTTCAGCAGCTTTCTTGGAGTTGTCTCCATTCTTCTTTGGAGCCCTGCATTCTCTAGCAAAATGTCCCTTCCTCTGGCAGTTGTAACACTCAATCTTGGACTTGTCAAAACCCATGTTGTTCTGAGCCTTGTACTTGAGCTCTCTTCCAGTCTTCCTCAGAAACTTTCTAGCCATCAATGTCAGCATAGCCATTTGCCACTTCAAGTCAATCTCTTCAAGATCATTAGGATCAATGTGTTCCATATCCTGATTTAGAATTTGTGTATTTGTGGTGAGATCAACCAATAATGCACAAATAGCAGCATCACTAATGTTTTCACTGCTAGTAGAACCAGCAGCAAAACCATTTGTGCTAGCAGTAGAAACTCCATAAGCAGCAGAATGAGTTTCTTGAGAGCCTTTGCTGTTGGAAGACACAAAAGCTAGTTTTTGAGCAGCAGAAGATGAAGTAGATGTTATCTTCATCTCAGATTCATAGACCTTCAAGTTGTTGTAGAGATTGTCCAAGCTCATCTTCTCAAAGTCAGGTTTGTTTCTCCATACAACTGTGTGCATGCTTCATTCTGGTGCTAAACTTCTGAGAAACTTGAGATTAATGTCTTCCTGAGGAATTAAGTATCCCACAAGCTTTAGATGACTAACAAGCTTTTGAAGCCTGTTATAGGTACCATCAAGGTTCTCTCCACTTGTGGCAGTGAAGTTCTCAAACTGATGCTTCAATAAATTCTTCCTTGACTTCTTTGTAGCATTATTACCACCAAATCTTTTCTCAATAGCATCCATTAGCTCCTTGGCAGTTTCACAATCACTGAAGTCCAACTGAAACTCATTGGGTATTCCCATCATGAGAATACTGTGAGCCTTGATCTCCATCTTCCTAGTAGCCTTGTCTGCATCTGACCTAATAGGTACAACTTTCCATCAGCACCTATTGTTGGCAAGCTATCACCATTACAAATGACATCCCACATATTGTAGTCAATCATCCGGATGTACTGCATCATTCTCATCCTCCATAGCTCATACTCTCCTTGCTTGAGCATAGGTACCTTGGATGCAGTAACCATGTGTGTTTCGTCACCCATCTCTTGAGTAGTTGTTAAGAACAGATCTTGAGTAAACACGAGTTCTTCTTGATCACAGCTTCTAGATCATAAGCTCTGATACCACTTGTTGATCCCAGTTGAGTAGTTGATCTTATAGAAGCTGACTTAATGAAAACAAACTTAAACAGAATGCGGAATGTAATGTTTAACTTAAGAAGAACAATGAACAGATGAATAATCACTAAACACTTCAATATATTAATAATATACGAATACTCAAAAGTATTAGGGTTTACAACCTTGAAGTGATTCGACTCTAACTTTGATACGTACTAAACTCTAACCCTAGAACCTCCTTTTATAGACCAAGGAGTCCTAGTCGGTTTACAATGACTTCCTATACAAGACATATCTTTTTGTATCTATTCTATATTTAACTAAACGCATATACAACCTTATTACATAAGCAGTAGAATAAATACACTAGCAGTAGTATTCTTTTCTTTCAGCAGTAGTATCCATCCAGCAATAGTATGATAACACTAGCAGTAGTATCCATAAGCCTAGCAGTAGTATCACACTTAGACGAATTCCAGAGCAGCAACATCTCAAAACCCAACATTATCCTTAGTGACCATCCGTTGTTTGGTGATGCAAGAATTCACGCTAGCGATCTATTATGTTTTGCATAAGATATTTGCACATAAGTCTATTATAACCCTTTAAGCCTTGAACCCGAATAAAAGACCTCTTTGATATGTATGCTTGGTGCTCACGCCATGTCGGTGTATTTTTGTTTCTTGTACAAGCCTATGGTAATATTTAGATCATGACTGAGCAATGAGTGTGATTTCTCTTCTATACTCCACCAACCATTTAATTTTTTTTTCGTGAGGTGATTAGTAATGTTCATCAAGCAAGAAAATCATTTGGGTATTGTCAAAGATCTCGATGCTTCACTTATAAAGCTTAAAATGATGTATCTAACTTGTACTTTTACTTGAAAGATTTGCATCACATTTTTCCTAAACATACTTGAGTACCATGTGGATAATTGTTTTTACTTCTAGATTTGCTTGAGGGCAAGCAAAGTTTAAGTGTGGGGGAATTTGATAACGCTCAAATTGTGGATGTTTTTAGTAGCGTTATTCGTACTTTTGTACATATTATTTGGTTATATTTATATGCTTTTGTTACTAAATGGCATCAAAGTATGTTTGTAAAGTATATACAGCCAAGTGCAGGAAAAAGGAAGAAAAACTGAAGGAATGATGAAGAAAACAAGGAATTACGATTGTACAAAGATTCTCACATCAAGATCCACTCCGTTAAGGCATTTCAATGAAGGAGGATCCAAGTGTTCATCATTCCAAGTTTCAAGACAAAGAAATAATCAAGTTTGGACAAAGAACAAAGAGCAATGAGAAGGATACAAGACAAAATGCAAAAGTCCAAAAAAAGTCCCTACAACACTCATCCATCCGATCGAATGCAACCCGCAACTGAATCGGATGGAGGCTGCATCCATGGCCAACTGATCGGATGGCCATCAGACCGATCGGTTGGAATGTGCCTGTTTTGCCAATTCTTCATTATTAAGCATCCTATCTGCATTCAAACGATTCTAGGCCCTTCTATTTGGTATTCTAGGTCCTTCTACTCTGCTTGGAGGCCAAGTTGTAGAATTTATCACCCTATGACTTGATATGAGTATAAATAGAGGCCTTTGCAATCATTTGAAGACACACAACTACTAATCAATCATCAATATACTCTTTACCACTCTCAAAAGCTCTCAAATTCATCCTTAAAAGTCCAGGAAACTTTGGAAGTCCAAGAAGTCAACATTTGGAGGTCAAACTCTCAAGAAGTCAACACCAATACTTAGGGTATCATTGCCTTATCATTTGTAATCACATTTCCATCATTGTAAGACTTTAATTATGATTTCTAATGTTCAAGATTCTGAGTTTATGTTCATGTTTGCTATGAGTGGCTAGTACCTTTGTGCATTTGCTTAGATGAAGTTTATTACTTAATGATTAGTTTATGATTGTGATAACATATTTTAATTCAATTTCAAGTTAATTCTAAGATCCAATTGTGCTTAAGTTTCATAGTGACATTTGCTAATCAAGTTTGACTAGTTAATAGTAATTTCCCAGGTCGAAAGATTTATTGTTATTTAACTAGTTATAATCATTTGTCTATGAATGATTGTTTTTACCCATTATTCTTGATTAAACAAAGAAACTTAATTGTGATTGTAATGAGAATGCTTTTGTCTATCAAATTGGATTAATTGGAAACCACCTCATAGGTTAAAAGAGAAGTAGTTTATAATCAATTGTAACCTTTTGTCTATGATTGGTTACCTTTTGTATTGACCATTTCCTAAGCTTATTTGATAAAAAAAAGATTATTTTTGTGTTTAAGTTTGTTAATCCAAACTTATGAAATTTGAATTGATCTTGAATTGATTGGTTAAACTTAAATCTTGTTTTTATGAACTAAAATCCTGACGAAGGTTTAACTTGTAAGAACAATAGATTAGAACACCATCTAATTATCTCAAACAACATGTTAAGAAAAGTTATCACAATCATGCTTATCAAGAGTAGTAAACTAGTCTAAGCAAGTGTAGTTTTTAATCATTTGAATTATCATATTAATCATTATTGCTTGCTATTTGAGATTTACTTTTATACTTACGATTTGATTCACTCACAAATCCCTGCGAACGATCCCGTCTTACCATCATAATCTTTCTATAACGGACGAGTTCACTTGCTCGTATGTGTTATTCTTAGATTCGGTATTCCACCCTTATAAATTTAAAACTTTTACACACACGTAACACATCAATGTGCAAAACAATTCTCAACCCAAGGTTGAAGCTGAGGTTCCAACCCATGGTTCTATAGCCCAACCTTAGGTTGAACAGTTTTCCCAGCCGCTGGTTCAAGGTCCAAACCGTGGGTTGAGACAAGTCTGAGATGAAGAGTTGCATTTAATCATGGTTTTAACTACCATAATGACTCAAGTCCGATCATTTCCTCTCTTTTATGATTATTGAAGGCTTGTGACAGTTTTTCTGATTGATTTCAAACATAAATATGCCCCATAATCACCACATTACAACACACAATTCACACAATTGTAGAGACAACAATTCCTTAATCAATCCTTACACCCTAAGGACTTGATCATATTTTATACAACCCAAACGAGCTCAATAATTCCTGTCATTTTTAAGGAGATACCAAAGAGAAGAAAGTGTTGGTGATACTTGTGAAAAGAGGCAGAGAATTCCCTTGTTCGATTGGAGGCGTTAAGGAGTGCTACAACTCTTTATATTTCTTACTCATTGTAGTCTTGCTTTGGGTAACTTTCTTTTACTTAATTATTATGTTGAACAATTTGATATTGAATGAAATGTTACGTTTGTTGATGAAACTTGTTATGGAGTAATTTGTGATACTTGTTTGGGAATTATGTAGACTTTCGTGTGAATGTTGAATGGTTAGTCAATTAGAAAAAGTGATTATTCTCATAAGTTTGTTTCAATATAATTTGTGTTCTAAAACTTGTTGATTTAACATCGTTGGATTTAAAGGTAGAAAATATTTCTAATATTGTTTAATTCCAAGAAGTTGGTACATAAATGGATTGGTACTTGATAATTGACAACTATTAAGTACTCAAGTTTCTAAATGAATTCGAGAATATTTAATCACGAGATTGGGTCGAAAGGACTCGTAAGAACTAATGTTACTAATCATCTTTTTCATACATTTGATTACACAAAGTGACTAGAGTAATGGGATGATGTATTGGCCGAAAGGACTCACCCGTGAAACTAGTAAAAACATGGATTTTCTTGATATTACCCGTTGACTTGAAAACCTTGTAAAATTGGTATGTGCCTTTTACATATATGTTTCACCCAAACATGTTCTACATTCTATCACGATTGGTTATTATTCCTAAACAAGTATTTGTTCGTTTGATTGATTGAATTCGGAAATCATTGTTTGTTTATTTGTTTGATTACGGTGCTTTAGAGTGTGACAATCTATTGTGCTATTTTTGTGCTACGCAATTGCTATGAGTGTGCCGGTGATTGAATTGATTCTACAACTTGTGCTTGTCATGCATTACGAATTCCAAATTAAGGTCACATTCATGTGATATAGATAAATTTAAATGATAAGAGGCAACTTAGGATTTCAACCAAATGGCCTTCCATTTACATATAATGATATATTAGCTAGCCACATCGGCTAGTTAACCACTTTTTATGGACCCATTTGTTAGTGCTCATTTTTAGCGCTAGATACCCTTAGTTCACCCTCTGAGCCATTCTTTTCGTTTTGTTACATCCAGAAAATACAAAAAGATTTTACACCTTTAAACCTTAAACTAACCCTTTTTGTCAAGTTAAATCGATGAATTGCTTGTTGTTGGCGAAAAGAAGTTTTTGATGATTATTAGTCTACACTTTGTATTTCGGATATACCTTTCTGATGAAGATGAAGGTAGCTACTTCTTATTTTTATTTTTGAGGTATATGCTCATCCAAAGTGTGGGGGATGTGAAAAGAAAAAGAAGAGAAAGAAAAAAAATAACAAAAATTAATAAAAATAGCCAATGTGATATAATTATGAAGATGAAGGAAGAAGAAGTATTTTGATTTATCGAATAGCCAATGTGCTAAGACGTCATTTTATATATATGGTGTTACACCCGATTCCCGTTAAGGTATTATTATATTATATAAGTAATAGTATTATATTGTTTAGAATGTATTTTGTATGTAAAATGGTTAAGTTATAAATTATAACTATAAAAGTATTAAGTTATAGGAACATAAGTGGTCAATATAAGACAAATGAAACTTGGAGGACCAAAATTGCCAATAGGCTAAATTAAATGGATAAACATCTTTTTTCCCTGGAACAATTCAGAGAGGTGTTTGTCTGAGTCGGTTTACAGAAGAAAAAGAGAGGGAAAAGAGAGACTACTAAATTAGTACTATTTTGATCAAGAAAGACTACTTAAATCGAGTTGTTAAGGGTGTATAACCACAAACCTATCACAAGTAAGTAATTTTACTAATTTGAATTTAGGGTTCTTGAGGTGGAAATTGGTAATAGGGTTAAAGATTAGTAATTTATTATATTATGATGGAATTGGATACTAATTAGGGTTAATGACCCCATAGGAATCAAGAAAGGAGCAAGGAGAGGACTTGTACTAGTTTTCCAAGTAGAATCTAGATTGTTAAATTGAGGTAAGTATAATAGTAATGAGCTTGTTATAGTTTAATTTATGATTTTATGATGTTTGATATGTTATAGTAATGTGGAGCATGTTATAGTTAGCTTTGGATCCATAGCTTGTTAATATGTTTAATAGCATGATTATATGCTATGATAAGGTATGTTTATGTGTTATAGATTTGCTCCTATGATGTTATTTATTTGTCGCTCTTACTATGTACTTACTAAGCATTAGCTTACATGTTATAGTTGTTGTGGTGGTTTATAGGTACCGGGGAATCGAGCAAGGGTAAAGACAAGGTGTAGGTGATTTGCTTGATGTAGTGAAGTTTAGAAACGGAAAGTCAGAAGACTTTCGCCTTTTGGACCAAAGAAGTAAAGTTGGAAGCCCCCACGAGTCCTCTTTTGTGTTTGGTATATATTTTATTAAATGGGTCGTTTACGTTTATGGGTCGTTTAGTGTTACAAATTGTGGGTTGATCTATGTATGGGTCTAGGATCATTTCTTAGATTAGTATGTTGAAGATTGTTGAAGGTTGGTTAGTAATTGGTTATAGTTATGTTTGAAAGGGGTGTTTGGCTAGGTGCCATTTTACCCATTTTGACCCATTGGCATGGGTTAGATTATGTCGAATAATATATGGTCTATTTTCAGATGTAAAAGAAGCGTTTGTGCAAGTTATAATAAGTTGGTTTGTGTTTTGGTCAAGTTTTTATGGTTTTTGCAGTTTTGCAGTAATTCTACAAAACTGTTGTATCTGATCATAGATACGGAGCATCTAAAATATAGATGCAGAGCATCATAGGTACGGAGCATCTAAAATATAGATGCAGAGCATCATAGATATGGAGCATCTAAAATATAGATGCGGAGCATCAGAGATACAGAGCATCTAAAATATAGATGCGGAGCATTAATGTCTGTTAACATAATGTTTGTATCTCGTTCGTGCTTTGAGTTTCCAACCTTGGGTCTTGATATATCACTCTTAAAAATGCTCCTTTGATCAGAAACAAAAGCTCAATTGTCGTATGTTCTTATTTCTTATAGTTCCTTTGTAAAGGGGTTTAAATTGTGCATTTTCGAAAAAATTTATAGTGTCGTTTTTGGGGCGTAACATATGGTGATCGACGAAAGAAATCAAAGAAAAAAAAAGAAGGGGAAATGTTGATTCGGAGGCTATAATCATTTTGGGATACATGGTTTGATTCTTTTTGCAACAAGTAATTTTGGTATTTGACTTGATTATTGTTACATTACTAATTCCACTAAAACAATCCCATGACATATCCTAACCCTTTTTGCTTTGTGAAGATATCGACTGTATGAATATTCTAGTGACCATCCGGTTCTTGAGTGATCGAATAACGCGCCAGCGATCTAAGGTATTTTACTTTAGTGACCATCCGTTGTTTAAGTAAATCAAGAATTCGTGCCAGCGATCTATTATGTTTGTACAAAAGTTATTTGAGCATCAGTTGATATTAACCCTTAGCCTAACGTTTCAACCCGAATAAAAGTCCTCTTTGATAAGTTTATTTATTTCTGACATGATTTGGATTAGTTTTGATCTTGTACAAGCTTATGGTATGAAATGAAATCATGACTGAGCAATTGAGTGAAATACACCTCCAACAAAAGAAATGAGTGTAAGTGAATTATATTATTACTTTCTTTTCGTGAGGAGCTTAGTTGTGTTATCTAGCTTGATCGAGTACTTCGTTTAAATTTCACATATAAATGGTAAACTCACATTTTGATCTTTTGCCTTGGCAATAAGTAAGATTAGTGAACTTTTTGAGAATCATGATGGTTGGCTATTGGAAAACAATTTTTCAAAAGATTACTTTGCTTGAGGGCAAGCAAAACTTAAGTGAGGGGGATTTGATAATGCTCATTTTGTCTATGATAGAGTCGCGTTATTTGTATATTTTTGTATATTATTTAGTTATGTTTATGAGCATTTTGCGCTTAAAAGGTATTAAGATGTGTTCAGGTCTAGGTACAAGGAAATATCAAGAATAACGAAGAAAAGCCAAGAGATTAAGAGAATATTCAAGAAAAGATTGTCGTCAAAGATATTGATTCATGTTATGATTATTTCTGATGTACAAGAGAAGGTTATGAAGATTTTCAATAAAAGATGGAGTCAAGATTAAGTGCCAAAAAGATTATTAAAGGATGAAGTTTTATGCCAACCCAAGGTTGAAATTCATGTGCAAAACAATTCTCAACCCAAGGTTGAAGCTGAGGTTCCAACCCAAGGTTCTATAGCCCAACCTGAGGTTGATCAGTTATCCCAGCCGTCGGTTCAAGGTCCAAACCGTGGGTTGAGACAAGTCTGAGATGAAGAGTTGCATTTAATCATGGTTTTAACTACCATAATGACTCAAGTCCGATCATTTCCTCTATTTTATGATTATTGAAGGCTTGTGACAGTTTTTATGAGTGATTTCAAGCATAAATATGCCCCATGATCACCACATTACAACACACAATTCACATAATTGAAGAGACAACAATTCCTTAATCAAGCCTTACACCCTAAGGACTTGATCATATTTTATACAACCCAAAAGAGCTCAATAATTCCTGCCATTCTTAAGGAGATACCAAAGAGAAGAAAGTGTTGGTGATACTTGTGAGAAGAGGCGGAGAATTCCCTTGTTCGATTGGAGGCGTTAAGGAGTGCTATAACTCTTTATATTTCTTACTCATTGTAGTCTTGCTTTGGGTAACTTTCTTTTACTTAATTATATGTTGAACAATTTGATATTGAATGAAATGTTACGTTTGTTGATGAAACTTGTTATGGAGTAATTTGTGATACTTGTTTGGGAATTATGTAGACTTTCGTGTGAATGTTGAATGGTTAGTCAGTTAGAAAAAGTGATTATTCTCATAAGTTTGTTTAAATATAATTCGTGTTCTAAACCTTGTTGATTTAACATCATTGGATTTAAAGTTCGAAAGGATTTCTAATATTGTTTTGTGCACAAATGGATTGGTACTTGATAATTGACAACTATTAAGTATTCAAGACTTTAAATGAATTCGAGAATATTTAATCACGAGATTGGGTCGAAAAGACTCGTAAGAACTAATGTTACTAATCATCTTTTTCATACATTTGATAACACAAAGTGACTAGAGTAATGGGATGATGTATTGGCCGAAAGGACTCACCCGTGAAACTAGTAAAAACATGGATTTTCCTGATATTACCCGTTGACTAGAAAACCTTGTAAAATTGGTATGTGCCTTCTACATATATGTTTCACCTAAACATGTTCTACATTCTATCATGATTGGTTATTATTCCTAAACAAGTATTTGTTCGTTTGATTGATTGAATTCGGAAATCATTGTTTGTTTATTTGTTTGATTACGGTGCTTTAGAGTGTGACAATCTATTGTGCTATTCTTGTGCTACGCAATTGCTAAACTTAAATTACATAGTCTCTTGGGACGATCCCTATTTACCACAAACCATATTACACACGAACGAGTATACTTGCTCGTATGCGTTTTCTTAATAATTGGTAAAAAGGTGTTTATAAATTTAAAATTTGAGTGAAACTTAGGATATAATAATATACACCCGTATTCGCATCAAGTTTTTGGCGCCGCTGCCAGGGACTTAGATTAGTTTAGTTTAGATTAGATTAGTTTAGTTGTAAATAGTAGCATACAATTTGTTTTTGTTTTTGCAAGAATTTGAGTGTTAATTTTATTTTAGTTCATGTGATTGTTTGATTTTGTTTGATTTATGATTTGTTAAGTGTTTTGATTGATATGTTCTAGTTTCATTTGTTAAGTTCATTTTTATTCTATTTTATGTTGATTAGTTTAATTATAAAGTTTGTATAAAAAATATATATATATAATTTTTTGAAAAAACGTGCAGCAACCGCCGGTTCAGTCGTGAACCACGGCGGCTGCCGTTCTTTTGTGAAAACCACAACTTACCAACGCCGGTTCAGACTTGAACCGCGGTGGTTGGAACTTTTTTGAGACACCGAGTCTACCCAAACCGCCGGTTTGGGTGGCGAACCGTGTAATACCTTGTAATTTACCATGAAATTTATTAGTGCTAAACACCAAGTAATTTTAATTGAAAGTTGATTAACCTATTTTTACGAGTTAATTTTTTTATCTATATTCAACATATCAAACAACACAAACACCAGTCACTCTTTAATCGAACAAGAGACGTGACTCGAATAGCTCACTTGCGTACCGACACTAAAAGTAAAACTCCGAGACAAACTAAACTACACAAATCTATTGGGCCCTTTGGGCCAAATATCAAATATATTTATTTGGGCCTTATATTCTTTCCTTTTTCTTTTCTTTGGGCCGAATATCATCACCAAGCCCAATATTCATTTTCATTTTGTTTTCTTATTCTTTTCGTTAGGGCCGACAACCCCCAAGCCCAAAACCCTTTTTATATCTAAACATACATATACATATATTTCACATTTCATTTTCTTTTCTTTCTTTTGATACACAACTCGACACCACACAAACACAATTTGACAACCTCTTTTTCCCTTTTCTTCTTGCGTGTAAGACTAACCAAGTCCCATGACAAGCCACCCTACTACTAGCCATCTAAACCTTAAACAAATACTAATCCCATACCACCCTTTTTGAATCATTGTTAACCAATGGATTATGTGTTTCATAAACCCCCAACATGTTACATCCTTTCTTTCTTTTCCATATATTATTCGAATAAGTACATTGTCACATGATACCCCCCCCCCATTCGTCCCATCTTGTACAAACATAAACAATTAAAAACTATAATCATAGCACACACACACCCTAAGCTTATACCTAATCCTTTCACCCCTACTCGACTTGACCAAACCAACACTCTTTGACCATTTCTTCTTACTCGATTAAAACAACACTCCACATCACTTCTCCTCATCTTGGTACCATGCACTTGATGATTAAAATACTCCTAAGAACCATACCTATTTCGTCTATAAAAGCCCTCACAACTCACAATTGTTTTCAACTAAACTTACAAACTCTTAACAAATATACTACACTTCCTTTCTTTTCTTTGTGTTACTGTCGAGCCACAAGAGGAGAAACAAGCAAGCATTGGTCAAATTCTAGTTTCTAAGATCATTTGGGTTATATTTTGGATCGTTGGTTTTTTAGTTCGAAGAAGGTTCAAAAGTTAGCTTGTGTTCTTTTCATTCCATTCGTACCACATTTTCCTTGTGTTTCATCACCACCAAATTTAGTGTTGTAAGTCCTCACACACCCTTTCCTTTCTATTCGTAGTTTACTTATCTCGTTATACTTATTACTCAACTCAAAACACTTAATAATGCATTAAAACATAAAAACTCTCAAATATTAAAAACACCTAAGTCACCTATGAAACAAGTCGATATCTTTTTATTTAGACGTACACTTAATATATTTTTGATCACTACTTGATTCTTTGTAAGTATATAAAACAAGTTTACTAAACATGCTAAATTAATAAGCTTAAACCCCTCACTTTCAAACCCCAATCCTAATCACAGTCGACCATTTCATTTCTTCTTTTAAAAACACGTTTGGGTCTTTAACGGGCCAACTGGCCCAAAACATATTTCACAAAACATTTCGGCTTAACCTTTTTCGTGCAAGTATTTTGACAAAAGCTAAATTAATAAGTTTTTATAAGTTAAAAAGAGTAACTTTTATAAAAATAAAACTTAACTTTTCGAAAAGTAAATTTTGGACTAACTTTGCAAAAGTTATAAACTTTCGGGGTATAAATCATAAAAACAGAAAAGTAAGGGATAGAAACTAAAAATATAAATTCTATATAAAACTTAAGGGTGAAAACTATCAAAACAATAAACTTGAGGTAAAAAGTATAAAATAAGGATTTTAGACTAAAATTGCAAATATTTTAACTTCCGGGTAAAAAGTGTAACTTTTTTAAAGTTAAGGGTAAGTTTTGTAACTATAATATATTTTTGAAAAACTTATAATTATATTATTTAGAACTCATTTACATTTTTATAAAAGTGTCGATAACAAAAATATAACATAGATGTTTTTATAACAAATAATAACTTTTAAACAATAACAAATAAATAATACTAATAATATAACTTAACTTCTAATAACATAAAATATTTTAAATAAATATTTTAACTTATTGTTCACCAACATTTATTAAATAATAGTAACATCCTATTAAACTCTAAATCGATAACCTTTTTCTCAAAATAACAATAATACTTATAATACGTTATTTTTGAACTTTAAGCATTTTAACACACAAACCCGACACTATCACACTCAAAGATTTCCACTCTTATCATTTCTCATCCAACCCTAAAGGCCAATAAAAATCTAAACTTATCACATTACTTTAGGTCGCAAGTCGGGAGCTATTCATTCACACCATTTGATCACTATTTGATTTCTACACTACTAAGGTGAGTTCATAGTCCCACTTTTTAATTGTTTTCAAACCCGTGGGGAGATACATGCTATAAATTAGAACACAAGTATTTTTATGTATGCTATCCAGATTAATATTGGTTAAGTTAACACTATTGCTAAAAGTCCCTCCCATCATGAACCATTAATCACTTGTGGGTGAACGCGAATTTAGTGAATAGATCTATTGGAGACGGCAACCCATTTGAGTTATCCTATGATGGAAACCGAGTGCACTATATTCGAATTTACTAGAAAGTTAGCAACCTCCTACTATGAGGGCCCACCATCTACATCACTTTGTGATGTAGGTGTTTATATCTTTTATGATATCACACGATGTTAAGGTTTGCGATTCATGAGACTTAGTGCAATATTTTATTACACCACTACACTACTATTTTTCAACTACTTAGCTTGTGTTCAAACTATTACAAATTAAACACTATGGATTCACTCAACCTTTGTGTTGACTTTTTAGCATGTTTTATCTCAGGTAACTAAGAAGCATGATGGCACAGAGCTGGCAAGGGAACTTTGGGACCTCCCTTTATAAATAATAATATCATTCTTTTCAAACTCATCACTACTTTTGTGAAACATGATTACTTTTGAAAAATGTTTTGTAACTTTGAATATTTAGTTTTCATTGAATGATATAAATTTCTAAAACTTCTCTTTTTGGGTCGTTTTTTATGAGTATGATTATGATCTAAGAAGTAATTACCCCGATTAAGACTTCCGCTGCTCATCAAATTTTTTGGGGTGTTACAAACCGCAAAAAACTGTTAGCTAAAAAAATATTTCTTTTATTTTGTTTATTTGCTTTTGTTTCTTAAGTTTTTAATTTATTTAGTTTTCTTTAATAAGTTTTATATGTTTACTTATGTTTTCTTGTTTAGATAGTTTAGTTTTTATTAACTAACCCTCAATGTTTGTTTTGGATTTGTTGTTTATGATTTTTCTAGTTTATTTTTAGCTATGGATTCGCCTAGTGAGGTTTCGGCTTATTTGGATAATTTGGAAACAGAATTGATGGATGTTGGAGATGTTTTGGCAAGAATGGAGAAAATGGTTGAAGTGGAGAAAGTGGAATTGCAAGAGAAAGGGAAAGATGTTGAACTTATGGAATGTGAACCGGAAAAGCCACGGGTGATAACTTTCACTCGTGCCAAGCTAAGGGAATATAATGAGCCAAGTATGAATTATTCCACGCCTTGTGGAATCGAAGGTTTTGGAGCTTGGGATGCGGAGTGCAACATTGCACAAAGTGATAGCTATGTGACTTATGCATTTTATGAGAAATTTGGAGATGGAAGGTATGATGTGGACAAGTACAATAGAAGGATAACAAGGGATGTTAAGATTGACATCCATGGTTACACTTTTACCATGGATTTGATTGTTGATGAATATGAAGACACTACGGACCCTTCTGTTGTGTTTGGAAGGAATTTCTTGGTAGCAACTAAGTGTACTCTTGATTTTGGTTTAGGAGAGATGCAACTCAAGATTGGGGAATTACAAGATGATAAGGATGTTGATTGGTTGATAGAACAAATGGAAGAGGCTTGTGATAATGAAGATGGTACTTTTAGGAGCACGGAAATAGTCAAGATTGGAAAAGCTTATCGTCTCAAACAAAAATTCCCACCATTCAAAGGTCTTATACCTGCACCATCATCACTACCACATCCTACTACACTACTTGAGAGGATCTAAACACACGTCTTGTGTTGAAGATACTTTGAGTGGATATTAACTAGTATGCGGAATCTACTAGCCAATACTTCGAAGAATGTTTTGTTTTTGTGTAATGCAATGGAATAGTAATTGAATGACAAACAGTTTAACCAAAGTGCTTCAATATTATTGATGAATAATATGAGTGATCTAAGATATCACTAGGGTTACACCTTGAAGCTTTCACAAAGATACGTATTAGAAACCTTAACCTAGGATCTCTTTTTATATAACAAGGAGTCCTTTACAAGATAAGTATATTGACACAATATTCGTATCAATCTAATTGTATAAGATATACATGCAAATCTATTCTAAACTTATCTAAACATATCCTTAATATTCTGAATTTATAACATAAGCAATACAAACTCTTAATGTACTAGCAGTACTAACTGACTTAGTACTGCTAGTGTATTCTTCATCAGTTGAAACATATAACTAGCAGTTTGTATTGATTGTTTAATTTCCAACACTACTCAAGGGAGAAACTTTTTCCAACCCAACACCCTCACCAAAAGAAACACCACCCAAAGAAACAATTGATGAAGCCAAATGTGTGGAAGAAATCACCACAAAATTCAAGGAATTACTTAATGAGAAGCCCATACTCCATGTTTTGGTGCACTATGCTCATTATCAAAAGCTATTTGATGAAATTTAGGTTGAAAAGATGAAACTTGATAAGAAAAGTGTGATTGAGGAAGAAGAAGAAGAAAAAGTTATGGAGAAAGGTTTGCCTAAGAAGAAGGAGGATCAGAGAAACTATCTTATCCTGCTCAAAGTTAATGAAACCACCGCACTTAACACCTTGGCCGATACCGGGGCAAGTGTGAGTATTATGCCATATAAACTTTATAAGCTTTTGGAGTTAGGAAGAGCTTGTCTTTCTAATGATGTTTTGTTGATGGCTGACAATACCATGGCTAAAGCTTATGGAAAAGTTAAGAACGTAAGGCTACAAATAGGTTTCCAAACCTACTTGTGTGACTTCTTGATCTTGCATGTGGCCATTGATAAGGAGATGCCTATGTTGGTTGGTCGTCCATTTTTTAGTACATGTGGTGCAGTAATTGATAATGGAAAAGGGACGATGGAGATAGATGATGGAGTTGCGAGGATAATTTATCATGCTAAGAAAAGGAACAGGATTCTAGCGGATGAGGAATCGTACGAGGAAGATTGGTTGGACATGTTTGATATTGGCCATGATAGTGAAGGAAACCCGAAATATGGAATAACCGCACCGTCGTTTGAACATATTAAGGATGATATGGAACGTGCCTTGGCTATGGAAAACTATTTCAATCCTTTCAAAAACATAATTATGTATAAGAAGATGGTTGAATTCCTTGGTTCTTTGCATATCCAACTCAAGAATATTGAGTGGACATCTGATGGCTATAGTAAGTATCAAAAAGTTGAGGGAGACAAAGTTTGGCATACCAAGATTGAGATCACAAGCCCAAGTGGACGTCGTTTCACTCATGCATTTAAGACAAGGGAAACTGATAGGATACTTTCGGGAAAGTTCAATTCGGAAGATATTCTACGTTTCGGGAACTATTTTGATTGTAGAAAGAAGTTAGAAGAATAAAGAAGCTTATCATTAAGCTTCTGCTCATTTTGTCATTGACGAGCCTTTTTATTACTGTTTTCATTTTGATTATTTCATTATATTTTGCATTTCTATGTTATGTTTAGTGTGTTTTAGCTTTATAAGCTTTATAAGCTTTTATCTATATGAAGTATTTTAATAAATAGTTTGTTTTAGTTGTTTTAGTTTGTTTAGTTTTAGATTATTGGAAATGTTTGAAGTGTTTATGAGTTGTGGTAATCATTCAAAATTATCAAGAAATTGAGGAACGAATTTGTTTAAGTTGGGTTTTTGCTAAAATTTCATCAACCTACGGTTGAAGTACCCAACCCACGGCTTGAGTCCTCATTTTGCCAAACAAACAAAGAAAGAAAAAACAGCACAAAACACCAACACTCTCAACATCAATCCAATTGTTTGGGAGATTGAAGTTTAATACTTACATTGAGTTTCTAAGGATTCCATGGCATCAAAAAGAGTAAGTAACACCATCCAATTATTTAATTTGTTCTTAATTCGAATTTGATTTCTTGGGTTTTGGATTTAGCGAATTTTATAGAATTTGAATTGATTGAATTTCTTTGATGGGATTACTAGAGGATTAATAATAGGTTTGATTGCAAGTGAAATTAGATGAATTGGTTAAGTATTGAAAGAGAATTTGAGGTTTTAAAAATTAGGGTTCATGTAGGTCGAATTTTAGGGAATTAGAATCAAGATTGATTGGATTTCTTATGGTATATGGTTATGAATTAGTGTTTATATGCTATTTGATTAATTATATGGACCACTACTTTGTTTAATCTTGATTTGATTCAAGAATTTTTGAGGTTTAGAAGTTAAGATGATATGGAGGTTTAAGCCCTTAGAATAAATACTCTTAAGCTAAGAGGAGGAAGGTATCCAACCGCAGGTTCAATTATGAGCCATGGCGGCTGGGTGTTTTCTGTCCACCAAATAAAAGCCAACCGCCGGTTCAGGTTTGAACCGTGGCGGTTGGTGACGGCTGTAGTAATTATTTTTATATTTTATTTTGCTTTGCTATTTGTCTTGCAAGTTTAATCCTTTAGCTCCAATATTTCTTGTGTGCTTGTTTTGTTTAGTTTTTGTAGAAATGTTTAAGAGAAGCTCCTCAAGCGTAAGAGAACCCGCTTATTGCTTTGTACGCGAGACAAGGTCGAACCACGAAAGAAGCTAGTCTCATGCCGATTACTAGTGAGCACTTGAAGTGGGGAAAGTTAAGCAAGGAGGCTAAAGCTTGTTTCAATAGCCTTTTAGCTAAGTTACAAAGGAAGGAAATTGCGCAACCAAAGTTGATTAATTGGAGTTTGATTAAGAAGTATGGGATCTATGAGAGTCTAGAGAAGTTGATGGATGTTAGCACGAAGTATGAAGATGGAAGTATTTTTGAGGATATTAGTTTGGAGATCGCTCTTAAGATCAATGAGAAGCAAATCTACAAAGAATGGTGTTTGGAGTTCTTTTCCACCATTTATTTCAATCAAGAGGTGAATTTGAACAACATTGTGAAAGAAAAATGTGTTTGGTTTCGCTTCTGTGGGGATGATCATGTGTTGACTTTGCCAGAATTTGAGAAATTTCTTGATTTGTACGATGATAATGACATTGCCGAACCGGAGTTTGTAGGTCATTTTGCTAAGTTGAAAGGGAACCACCAAAGTATGATGGTACTAGGATTTGGAATGAGATTGGAGATCCGAATAGTTCAAGACCAAAGGTGACGGAAATTTATTCACCAATGGCAAGGCTTTTGCATAAGATACTTGTGAACTCATTTGTACACCGAGGTAATAGTCAAGACAAGGTTCATCAACCGGATTTGTGGTTGATTGAGATGATAACAAGTACTCGTGATGATAAGAAGTTAAAGATGAATGTGGCATGGACCTTGGCAACTTATTTGTCCAAGAGAGCAGCTCTTATGTCTAAGCATGGTTTTATCAATGGAGGCCATTACGTGCCAAATATTGGAAGGAGTTTGGGGTATGCTACACCAAGAGAGTTGAATAGGATTACGGTAGTGAAAGATTGTGAAAGGCTTGATAAGAAGAGTTTGCAAGGTTTGCTTGATCATGATAAGATGTGTTTGGTTGAGACTACTACAAATATAGTTCGTAACCAACCACCACCACAACGAATGGAAGAACCATCGGGACTTGAATCGGGATAGGGTGAATGGCATGCGAAATTACCACAAGTTGATAAGAGAGAAGTTTGGAGAGATATGTCTATGATGAGTATTTGACATCAAATGGATTATTGTGCACTGATTCTCACACACCTTGGTCAACAAAGTGTTCCGCCATATTCTTTTCCAATGACTTATGACCCGCCTAGTGTTCCACCTTACCCATACCCATATACACCATACCCATTGCAACATGTGCCTTATCCAACATCATCTAGTGCATTTCAATGAAGTGAAGGGTACAATGTTATTCATGAGGGGGTCATGGGTTATTATTCTTTTGATGTGGGACCGAGAGGTTATGAAGCAGGAACATCGTCTCGAGTTGTTAGCATGGGAGCATTGATTGATTACCAAGGAGATGACGATTATGAGGACATGGATGACGAATGATTTTGACTATCATTCAAGGTTTTATATGATGTGTAACGGATAATTATTCTATCTTCTCCCTCGTACTTTATTTCTGACTTATATCTATTATGTGATGTAGCATTTATTATTATTATCTAGGATTTTATTAAGCACTTTATTATTATTTTTGTGTGTTTGTTTTTGTATGTTTGGTGCATGTGTTTTATTTTTCAAGTTTGAGATACAATGGAATTATTGCTCATTCATATGGTTGGTTCATTTTGGAGTTGGGAATGACCAACTCATGCGTAAAATACCTGATAAGGATTTATTTGATATCTTTTTAAGGGGTCATTAAAGCCTAAAATCGAGTTTATATGATCAAATATTGCCTCAAATCATTTCTTTTTTGCAATTTAGGTACTTGGGACGAGAATTCTAGAATTTGGAGCTTTTTGGACGTTTTTAGGAGGAAAAATGAAGAATACAACAAAGTCGCAGAAAATATGTCAGGAAAGGCACCTGACGGCGTCACGTTCTACCTTGTGACGCCGTCACTTGTGATTATGAAGCCTGGAAGAATTAACACACATCGCTTCAGAGACCAAAGTGGAATTTACACCTGACGACGTCAGGTTATACTTGAAGATAGGCGTCACGCTTTGACGATTGCAAGTGACGGCCCATGTAACATCCTGTAAAAATCCACAAGTAATAATAAACACTAATCACAAGTTAATATTGAATTACTATTCACACACCCAGTTTTAGGCAAAATTTAAAACTTTTATTTACACTATGCAACTATGAATCAGTATATGTTATGTGATCTACAATTTCACTGAAACGAGCTCACACGCATACCACAATATCCTGGAACATGTACAAATCAAACACTGAATCAGTTTTGATCACCTACACACTACAGTACACTAAACCCCCCCCCCCCCGGGTCCTACTTTTCTCACAGTGGGCCCAAAACACCATAATAATTAGACAAACACTAAATGGGCCTCACTAATACCTAAGCCCATAATACAAAACCCAAATAACACCAAACGGATCCTTAATACTAAATCACATGGGCTACTATTCATAAGCCCAAACTACAAGCCCAATCCAAACACAAACATATAATACGAACGATACACATATACACGTTTACTTTGGACGTTTTATACAAAATCTATACACATAACATATATAATAAAATGCACCACTCCATTTGTCACCTTTCAAAGAATCGTAATCAACTGTTATATCAATATTATACGTTTATATGCACATTAAAAATGATACAAAGCTTAACGAGGTCACACAAGTTCCCAGCGCATCCAGATTTGGTCAAACCCATATTTAACAAGTCTCAATCTTTCCTTTGTGTTCAAAACCCCCTCATATGACTCCTTAAGTGTCTCACAAGTCTCTCATGCCCCACAACTCCCTAAACATACCCATATGAATTTCGTTGTCTCGTTAGTTAATCAAACGTACCCAACAAATCACACAAACATACCACTCATGCATATGAAAACCAAAGGCTATTAGGAACTCATTTTTATTCATTTAAACCTAAATGACCTAGACCAAATCCGTTTCTAAGCACCCAAGTGACCACAACCCACAATTCGACCTCCTATATGTACTTTTGGTCATGTTGGAATTCATTTGGACGTACAAAATTCCCACAACTCACACGAGTCTCCCAAAAGACTCAAATGATCATATAACTCCATCACAAATCCCTCACAACCTTCCTAGAACATATCTCGATCACTAACTTGTGGTTTTGTCACGTTATGTTGTACGTGACCCATTGAGAACTAAACAACCAAACAAACCCTTGTATCCTCTCCTAAACACGACCATGGCTCACAAGATTCACACTACCCCTAGTACTTCATTCGTTTGCCATAAACTACAAAGACTCAAAATAAAATCAATGTTCTAGAAGGCTTTAGCCTCGTCACCTCCTCAAACCCGAAACATATGAACCTTGGTACACTTGTGTAGCCAAGTTGCAATACCCCTCATGTTATCCTATCACCCTAAGCCTACCCCTACTCGTTATCATCTTCCCTTATTCCCTTTGTCCCTCAAGTGGTCCTTATCTCTTGATATAATACTCCCATGCATGAATACATTCACGTATCACACAAATAAACTCACTCAAAACTCTCTTGCTCACTGTTCCATACCGAGAAGAAACACAGGAGGTACTAAGTGATCCCAAGCTCGTTCAAGCTATCCACAAGCCCCTCACAAGCCTTTGGTGTACCAAGAGTCGAGTCACAAGCTCCCTGTTCCTCTCCTTGATCCCACAGTTTGCAAACTACCCACCTTTCATAGGTGTTGTAAGTATATTTCAACACTTAGTCATTTTCTTTGATACTATGAATCATTTGATAACATGTCGAACCATACAAGCTTTCCATATATTTTTCTACGTTCTCGTTAAGTTTAAAACTCACAAATACACTCACTTAAAACTTGATATAGCTAAAAAAGAGATACTACTCTTGTTACACTCTTAACAGAACATATAATCACCTAATATCACATGTTCCTTAAGTCATTTGAACCAACCCATAAAACTGCCTAAGTATTTCAACTTAACACAAAACAGTTTTTATCATAAGAAAAGGGCTTGTAAAATCGTATTTATACGCACATCATACCACACAAATTATTTCACTCAATTCTATATACACCAAGGAAACAGGAGACACCAAATGAACACTCACACAAGCTCACTTGATCACTTCCACAATCTCAAAGCTTGACTCACTCGCACAGTTTCACAAACCCACATACAACCCTTAACGGGCCTAAAGCCCAACAATTCAAAATAAACAGTTTGCAAATAAGCCACACATAAGCTGATTTGTGAATTGAAATAAGTCCATATTAAGCCCGTGAAACAACCCACAAAACTCCAGGTCCATTGGACCCACGCACATATCATTGGGCCTAATAGTTTTCGTTAAAGCCCAATTAGCACAAAAATAAGCTTTTAGTCCAAATAAACTGTCAAATAAGCTCACACAAGCTTGACTAAGCTTCTGGAAGTATAATGAGCTAAAATAAATGGAATCATAAGCTAAACATGTATTTTGGACTAAAAATGCAAACTATGTTAAACTCGAAGGACTAAAACTGTCATTTTGGAAAATAAGGATTGAAACTGTCAAAACTAAATCCTGAGGATACAAACTAATATTATAAATGATTTTGAGTCAAATGTGTAAATTTGAAAGTAAATGGACTTGAAAAGTACACTTTTATTGAAAAAGGACTATTTTTGCAAAACTACATAACTACAAGGATTGAAATTGTAAATTCTGTAAACCTGGTGTTAAAACAGTATATTCAGTAAGAATAAGGGTATTTATTGATTATTTGAACAATTTAAGTACTAAAATGTCATACTTTTATTAAAAAGGACTAAAAGTGTAACTATGATAAGTTAAGGGACTAATTATGTTGTTATCTATAAAGAGGTACCAAAGCTTCCATATTTGTAAATTAAGATCATAAAAGGGAATATTTATGAATCAAGTTTAATGAAATGTCATTTTTGAAATATATAAGTAAAAAATGTAATGATATCAAAGTTAAAGGGCTAAAGTTGTAATTTCCATAAACTTATGACAAAAATTGTCATTATGATAACCACAAGGTCAAAAGTGAATGAATTGGAAACTAATTATGATAACTTGACACATTTTAATGCTTTGGGCCATAAATGTTATTTTGTCAAAGTACAGGGACTAAAATGTGAAATTTCACTGTTAAGGTCTGAAATGTAAATTTCTTGAAAAATTGAAGGGTTATTAAGTAACTTTAATAAAAACATTTAGGCTTGATAAGCCACAACACAACCAGAACACCCATCATATTATATATAATAATGGCCTTGTGCTTTAGGCATTTTAGGCATACCAAATCCCACAAATAAAAACAAGCCAATATAACCAATGTAAATCTCAATCATCATTACTCATGATTAATACCACGCAAACCACCAAAATCTGATATTTTCCATATTATCCAGGTTGTGTTTTGGAGCCGTTTCTGAGTTGCATTTGATAACATTTAATTGCCTACACATACACCCAACCAAGGTGAGTTCATAGTCCCATTTTTTTTTTATTATTATTTTTTTTTTTATGTTTTACAAATATGTGGGGAGATACATGCTACACCTAGAACACAAGTATTTTGATTTTCATGTATGCTATTACTGAATGTTATTGCATAAGACACCCACACTTGTGCATTATATGAAAGTCCCTTATATCATGAACCTTAGTCACTTGCTAAGTGTAAGTGAACGCGAATACTGTGAATAGATCTATTGGTGCTTGACAGCCCATTTGTGCTAGCCATGAGATTTCCTTTGTGATAGCCGGCAGATAGCCAAATGCACATTATTTGAGAAATACTAGGAGAATGACAAACTCCTACCCCAAGGGCCCCTATAATATTTTTATATCATATTATGATACCACACGTTAAAGTTGAGTTCATGAGACTTATTGTTGGGTTTTGAGATTCAGCTGCTCAAGAATTCGTCTAAGTGTGATACTACTGCTAGGCTTAATGATTCTACTGCTAGTGTTATCATACTACTGCTGGATGGATACTACTGCTAAGAGACAAGAATACTACTGCTAGTGTATTTATTCTACTGCTTATGTGATAAGATTGTATACGCATTTTGTTAATTATAGAATATATACAAAAAGATATGTCTTGTATAGAAAGTCATTGTAAACCGACTAAGACTCCTTAGTCTATAAAAAGAGGTTATAGGGTTAGAGTTTAGTATGTATCAAAGTTAGAGTCGAATCACTTCAAGGTTGTAAACCCTAATACTGTTGAGTATTCGTATATTATTAATATATTGAAGTGTTTAGTGAGAATTCATCTGTTTATTATTTACATTGTTCTTCTTAAGTAAAACACTATATTCCGCATATTGTTTAAGTTTGTTTTTATTAAGTCAGCTTCTATAAGATCAACTACTCAACTGGGATCAACAAGTGGTATCAGAGCTTGTGATCTAGAAGCTGTGATCAAGAAGAACTTCTGTTTACTCAAATCTGTTCTTAACAACTACTCAAGAGATGGGTGACGAAACACACATGGTTACAGCATCTAAGGTGCCTATGCTCAAGCAAGGTGAATATGAGCTATGGAGGATGAGGATGATGCAATACATCCGGATGATTGACTATAATATATGGGATTTCGTTCTTAATGGTGATAGTTTGCCAAAAACAGGTGCTGATGGGAAACTTGTACCCATTAAATCAGAGGAAGACAAGGCTACAAGGAAGTTAGAGATCAAGGCTCATAGTATTCTCATGATGGGAATACCCAATGAGTTTCAGTTAGACTTCAGTGATTGTGAAACTGCCAAGGAGCTAATGGAGGCTATTGAGAAAAGATTTGGTGGTAATGATGCTACAAAGAAGTCAAGGAAGAATTTATTGAAGCATCAGTTTGAGAACTTCACTGCCACCAGTGGAGAGAACCTTGATGGTACCTATAACAGGCTTCAAAAGCTTGTTAGTCATCTAAAGCTTGTGGGATACTTAATTCCTCAGGAAGACATTAATCTCAAGTTTGTTAGAAGTTTGGCACCAGAATGAAGTATGCACACAGTTGAAGGTGTATGAATCTGAGATGAAAGGGACATCTACTTCATCTTCTGCTGCTCAAAATCTAGCTTTTTGTGTCTTCCAAAAGCAAAGGCTCTCAAGAAACTCATTCAGCTGCTTATGGAGTTTCTGCTACTAGCACTAGTGGTTCTACTGCTGGTTCTAATAACAGTGACAACATAAGTGATGCTGTTATTTGTGCATTCTTGGCTGATCTTACAACAAATACTCAAATTCTAAATCAGGATATGGAACACATTGATCCTGATGATCTTGAAGAGATTGACTTGAAGTGGCAAATGGCTATGCTGACATTGAGGGCTAGAAAGTTTCTAAGGAAGACTGGAAGAGAGCTCAAGTACAAGGCTCAGAACAACATGGGTTTTGACAAGTCCAAGATTGAGTGCTAGAGAATGTAGAGCTCCAAAGAAGAATGGAGACCATTCAAATAAAGTTGCTGAAGAGACCAAGACCACTACAGCTTTGGTATCTTGTGATGGTCTAGGTGATTATGACTGGAGTGACATGGCAGAGGAAGAACCCAACTATGCTTTGCTGGCTGAAGAAGGAACAAAAGGGCGTAACTTTGCTCTTATGGCTTATGCTTCATCATCATCTGGTTCTGACTCAGAGGTATCTAATGATTCTAATGATACTGTTTGTTCTTTTAAATCATGTTTAGATACAGTAGAAGAACTTAAAGCAACGAATGAAAGTCTTAGAATTGAAGTAGAAAAGCTAAAACTTGATAACTTAGGTTATAAAGTTGGCATTGAAAATGTAGAAAGAAGACTAACATACCTTAAAAAATGTGAGTTAGAAAATGTTGACAGAATTAACATACAAGATGGTGAGATTTTTCTTAAAAACAGTGAGATTAATTTTCTTAAGAAAAAGTTAGAAGAAGCAGAAAAAGAAAGAGATGAAGCTCTAGAGGAAAAAGAAAAACATGTAGTAAGAGTTGAGAATCAAAAGTTTGCATCTGAAGGAGTTAACAAGTCAATTGAAAGTCAATTAATGAGGAGAGGTAGTGGAATAGGTTATAATGATGTATCTCCCCCAGTGAAAAGTGCTTTTGCACCTGTAGGAAAACAATTGTCATACATAAATGAGCTAGATATTAACAAACCTGTAGGTGAAACCAGTAATGCTAATAATGAAACACCTATGGTTGATGATAAGAAGTTTTCTGATGCTCCAATCATTGAAGATTTGGTGTCAGATAGTGAAGAGGAACAGGATAAGTCAACACTAAAAGTTAAAAAGGAATAAATTCCTAAAACAGTTGAATCTAAGGTCAAACAGGTTAGATTTGTGAAACCTGTGTTAGGTCATGCTATCTCTAGGAGAATGGTTGAATACAATGAGGTACTGATGCAAGATTTCTGACCAGGTCTTAAATTTATAATTACTCGATTACCTAAGGTCTACCTATTTGCACTAACGGACAGAGAATCCGGTCGTGTGTAGACTAGTAAATGGTAAAACCGAGGTCGTCCCAAGAGCTATGTGGTTCGGATTATATCTAAGTCTAATATCACTAAATTGAAATTATTAGAAGGTTGAAATGATTGATTAAATGAAATAAACTGAAAGTAAATAAAAGCAGGAAATAAATGTAGGTTGTGAGCAGTAAGAGAGAAGTGTGCTAGCCTAATTACTCATCCTATATTGCTTGCAATCATGTTTCCTATTAAACTAATCTCATTCTTTAGGTGGGGCAGACATATATCACTAGGTTCATATGGTCAAGTTCCCTAGCCTATCTCCCCCGAATCCTGCCGGGAACCACAGGCACTACCCCATGCTAGTACGCCGACGTACGGTAGACGGGTTTGAGTCATTAAGTGCCACTACATGCTTGACTTATCTTGTATGGTCCGTTGTCACGATCATAGACCATACTTTAACTACTTAAGTTTATCCGACCCGGAAAGTGGTCCTATGGTCAATTTGCACACAAGGTCCGTGGTTAGTTGTCATCCCAACCATATCCTCACAACTCAACTACGCCAGGGTCCTATGGTCAATTCTCCTAACATACCAAGTATGACTGGGTCTTTTAAACTACCGCAACTAAAGGATCCTACGATAAACTAAGCATGCACACACGTAAAAGCATTAAGAATAGTGCGGAAACATAATTAAAACAATATAAGAATCATAACTAGGATAGAACCAAAGGTGCTTAGCCGATTATATTAAATTCAACACTCGAAACAATGTTTACAAACGCCATGTAATCGAAATGTAAATGAAATGATGAAATGCTAAAACTTATGGTGATTTAGGCGTGATTTCTCCCTTGGAAATGCTCCGTATGCTGTTGTAGAATGGCCTCCTAAAAGCTCCCAACGATCTCTGACTTTGTGTGTGAGAAAGTTGTATGACAAATGCAGAAATTAGGGTTGTATTTATAGGCCCGATCAAAGCTACGGCGTAGCTCAGAAATGTGTTACGCCGTAGCTAGTGTAATCCTGGTACGATCTTATCCAAATGTAATAGTTACGGCATAGTTGAAGATGTGTTACGCCATAACTCCAATATTTAGGGTTTCATCTACGTCGTAGTCTTCATGTGTTGTTACGTCGTAGCTTAATTCTTGGATCTTGGATTACTCTCGTAGTTGTTGCTACGCCGTAGTTCCATAGTTGCGTTACGGCGTAGCCTTCAATTCGAGGGATTCTTTGAAGACTTGAATATGTTACGGCGTAGATCAGTGATTTGGTTACGCCGTAACTCTTGATCCGCGTTGACATTGGTCTTCATGTTTGAATTCCTAGCTACGGTGTAATTGAGAGTTGATGTTACGCCGTAGCTTCTTCCAACATACTCTAATTGTATATCTTTTGTGCGTTCTTTCAAAATTCCTCGTCTCTTTAGCTCGTATGCTCATTCGTGACCTGGATACAAAATATAAAGAAATCATAGTATATATCCATATAATAAGAAGAATAAATGAGCATAATAGGGGGAAATTGACACTTAAATATCAGGATTATTTGACGTCATCAAATATCCCCCCACTTTTAACCATTGGTAAATTTCACCTTGTGCTAAACTAATATTATATTCTAAATAAATTATACTTATCCAATTTCTACGTATAATTTTTTTTAAATTAAACGTAGTCAGTTTATATGATCATCTCTATTATCTTATGTGACGTAACTCACATCCTGAATAGACGTGCTCACACGCAGACCGACACCAACCATGCTTAATGTTTATTTCTATAAACATCTTTTATTTATTAGAGTTTTCAAAACCCTAGTATTACTATATGTCCCGATACAAGCCCTAATTTCTCAAAATCATGATTTCATGTGATTAAATCACAAACCCTAATTATTAGGGAATGTTTCCTATAAAATATGAAAGTATAAGTTTTTCCAAACCAATGTACAAGTCAATAAAGCATAAAAACTAAATGTTTATATAAACTACATTATAAACCTCAGTGTACTCATTTTAAAACCCATTTTACAAATTTTTTATGCACAATCCTTAAAAATGTATTTCTTATATTTAATAAACTTAAGTACAATATTTTAAAACCTATGTACAAGTGTCTAATGCACAAAAACCTAAAACTATATTTATATTAATCTAAATATATCTAAACTAATATATATTTACTTTTAAACTTACCAAATACTAAAAATATATTTTCTATGATTCTTAAACATTAGTACAACCCTACCTAGCCTAATGTACAACCTTTATAAGCCTAAAATATATTTCTTTTCTTTTAACCCCATTTTGACCTAAACTTAAATAAATAAACTCTAAACTAATTTTTAACCTAAAACCTAGACTAACTAGACTCTAAACTAAGTTACCACATCTACTTAGCCCTACGTACAACTCACTAAACCCTAAGTACTATCCTTAAAAGGCTATTCAATCCCTTAGTTATATCCTAGTTCGATTCTAACTAAACTAAACCAAACTAATTCCTAAGTGTTACATGGATTATCCCTAACCACAAAGACTTTACTAGGTCTAAGATTTCACCACATAAGCTTGTCCCCTAAGATATTTACCATGGTCAAATGTTGTGGGTAATTTTCGTGGCTTAGGTTCGAAACACATCACCCCCTCCACATGACACCATACGAACTCCTAAGCTACACCTCATCATGTTTCTAAGTCCTAGACATGATGACTTATACACTCTTGAAGTCCTACAAACTCACTCCTATAAATAGCACCACCATTCTTTCATTTTATTCACACCAAATCGAAACACACCTTTTTTAATTAAACTCAATGACTGTTTATTTAGAATATGCAAACTAGATTTGATTGTTTTACTTGAAATGTGATTGGTGTTAAATGCTAGACGGTTTACTTGAATGCATTATATGTGTACATGACACATACATAAACCAGGTGTACTGGACAAACATACATAACAGGACTGGGTGTAACGGACAAACTACCAGGTGTAATGGTCATGACGAGTGAACCGATCAACCAAACATTATAACTAAACTTTATTATCATAACATTTTGAGCAACACAATGCTCACAAAACTTTTATTAAATGTTTATTATCATTTTGAGCAACACAATGCTCACCAAACTTTTATTATCATTTCGAGCAACACAATGCTCACAAAACTTTTATTAAACGTTTATTATCATTTTGAGCAACACAATGTTCACAAAACTTTTATTAAACTTACATTATCTTTACTGTTTTAACACAAACCTATGAACTCACCAACCTCGTGTTGACCCTTTTAGCATGTATTTTCAGGTTTAAGGCGATAATCTAATGGTGAAGGCTTTTGGCATGGCATGGTATGGTCATAGAAGTCTCTGATATATTTGGGACCTATTGAAATCTTTTATGGGCTTATATTTCCTCGCCATTTTTGAAATGTTGTAAACAAATCTCTTTTGAATATGAAATCTATTTTAAATGGTTGAGGTAAAACCGTTCTTTATACTTTGTGTTGTGATACCAGTTTATAGCACCTAAACATGTATGCTTCCGCTAAACCAGATTTTGGGGGTGTTATATGTGCTGTCACTTGAGTTTGTAATGCAGTGAGTTGCTCTTTAATAGTTTGTAGTTCACGGTTATCTGGTCGCTGAGGTGTTGGTACTGGTGATGGTGGTGTGGTCTTTGATGTTTGATCTACAGATGATGGAATAACTGGTGGAGTAGGTATACGATCGTTACCTTGATTATCATCATCTTGGTCATCATCATCTTTATCACTCTCTTCATCTTTGTCATCATTATCTTCATCACTTTCATCATCTTTATCTTTATCATCTTCTTCATCATCTTCATCGTTTTCATCCTTGTCTTCTTCTTCATCAGATTCAGATTCTGAGGATGTGTGTAGAAGTTGATCTGATTCTGATTCACCCTTAGATTCCGTTAGTGAGATACTTGCAGATTTTGTCTTTGTGGCTTCAGAATCATCTTCGGACTGTGATAAAAGTTCTTCTTCTTCAACACGTGAAGCTGGTCCTCCACCTTTCTTCATTTTCTCAAGTCTTTCCATATCAGCCAAATATTTAGCCCTATTTTCCTTCGTAGCCCTCTTGAGTTGTTCAATCTCTTCTTCTCTGGTCATGGGTGGTTGAATGGGTTCAAAAGACTGGTCTTGCATTTTGATCGATTTTCCCTTGCCATTTCCCAGTCCTGTATCATACTTTGCCATTTCTTTCTTGATCGTGATAAGCTTTTTCCTTCGTTCTTCCCTCAGATTTACCTCTTCTTCTTCTTTCTCCTCAGAAGATTTGTCTTTAAGCATTAGTTTCTTCTTTGAGGCTTGGGTGACCTTCTTTGTCCTCATAGAGGCGGTAATGACTGTTCTTCCTCTTCCTCTACCTCTGGTTGCCCTTGTACCCTTTACTGTAATCCCAACCGTACCTGCCCTCTCTGCTTCATCATACCATATATAAGATTCAGATGCCTTCATAGGCTCAGATAATAACTTTGGTGGAATTCTTAAGCCTTGTTTGGTGGTGTTGGTTGCATGAATTCTTACTCTGGAAACTATATGGTCCATCTCTATTGTATGAGCTTTCTCATTCGGACATTTGTCAATCTCTGGATGTCTTGCCATGAAGTGAGAGATAATTAGTTTGGTGAAGCGTGGGAAGGGTACCTTGTAACCTTTCTTCTGGGCAAACTGGCGGGCTTGATAAATCATTTCCGTCCAGATGTATTTTGCAAAATCCATATGGTAAAGGTTTATAACACCCCAAAAGAACAATAGATGTTCGAGTCTGGGGTGCTCAAGTCCCGTTTCCTTGCCTGTTATGCAGTGGCTACGGATGGTGAACATGGTCAACCAGGGTTGTGAAATATGTTTTCTATCAACCTTTGAGTGAGAGGTGAGTTCTTTGCCCGAGTCATCATAGCCCTTTAATGTTTTGACTATAAGATCAAAGGAGGGATCTTTAAGGAATCTGCCTAGAAGGCCAGACTCTGCTGGAGGAAGATCAAGCATAACACAAAGAAGACGAACGTTGAACTTGATTTGTCTCTTATCCAAGGTGACTGTCATGGTCTGTGAATCTCTGCTGATCATCAATGTATGCCAGAACTGATTCATATAAACTTCTGGAACAGTAGCAGACTTGGTCAGAACTTTATGCAAAAATGCCTCTTTAGAATCTCGACCGTTATTTCGCAAGAAGGGTGGCATGGTAACTTATCCAAGTCAACCCTTGAGTTGGAGTCACTAATCTTTCATTCATCTCCTTCTAGGATCAAATCCTTCCTAGCAATGGATGTTTGAGACATGATTAACCTGTGTAGCAGACACACCAACAAAGACACAATGGAATTTGTATAATTGTGTTAGTGTCAGTCATATATTGCATGATCTGTGCCTATCTGATATGATGCACCAAATATAGAAACATGTAAGATGATCATGAATGATATGCACACAGAAATTAAACAATCATGTTAGAGCTAACAGCCACATTGGAGCAAACCCATGTTTCAATTTTTAAGCTTCATTCTGTACTTAAGAAAAATTTACCGAGTCTGTATAAGCATGGTTACTTGAAGAATATGATGTTACTCGGAGGATTCTGTGACATAATCCTTACTCGGAGGATCTGTGACAAAAGTTGAAATATCTGCTCTTACTCAGAAATTACCATGTTTCCTTACTCAGAAACCTTTAACCACCCTCCTAACTCGGAGAAAATTTCTTACTCGGAAAGTCTGGTGAATTTTGGTTACTCGGAGAAATCGATAAAAAATAGTTGCTCGAAGAGTCTGATAATATTGAGTTACTCGGAGAATTTCATAACAATATTACTTACTCGGAAATTTTTACAAAATGCTTCAAAGTAGGAGGGTTTTAGCCTGTTACTCAGAGGATTTCATAAAAAGTTCTAAGTACTTAATATTGCTCTTCTTACTCGGAGACATTCAATCCTTAGTCGGAAATAAGCATACTAACTCGAAGACATTCATAACTACCAAATTCACAGTTAGACATTTACAGGCAACAAGTAATGACCAAATATCATCTTAAGCATGTTCTTATCATAACTGATTACCCAGAAATCCAAAAAAACAACACATAATGCACCACAGTTGATTCTACATTATGCAACTTTTTGACTTAGGCAATGTGTTTGATTCTGGTTATGAAACTTAAGGCGCATAATCTAGGAACACATAAAAGCATATCCTACCACTCAAAACACTTAAAAACTTAACCATTTGTTACCAGCCAAAAACTCGACCATATAAACCCTAAATAACTCGACATGCATTACTTGATGTTATTTAATTCAATTAAACACTTGTAAAACACTCCTAGGCATCATGTTAAACTATAGAACAAGCTTAATTAGACTATTGACTAACATATAAAAAATTCCCAAATCGTATCTTTAAACCCTAAATTATAGATCATTCAATTCAGCCACATAAACGTTCCAAGAATTCGAGCGAGTGATTACAAAGCATAATTGATTATGTATAACACTTACAATCGAGTTTTAGAGAAAAATCAAAAGCTTGATGTTGAGAGCAAATTTTGGCGGGTTTTTGCAATGTTTATGAATACTGTGAATGGTTTTTTAAAACTGTTTTGGCTTATATAGGCATAAGTTTGAGGTTTTGACAATTTCAATCCCTTAACCCATTTTTTCAATTCACACAAGGTCCTAATGTGATAACCTTTTGACATTTTAACAAAAACAACCCTTGAGGTTTGTTATGGTTAAAACCTTGATCCAATTTGTTAAGAAAACTTGAGTTATTTTCATTTCTCCCCCTTGAACTAACACATATTTTTGAAATTTTGACAAACTTGTAGTTCAAGAGATCATGAAAATATGGTTTGATGAAGATGTTGATGAAAAATGATGATTTTGATAAGAAATGTGCAAAAGTTAGAACAATTCTCCCCCTCAAAATATGTTCGTGATTAAAATTGATTAAATTTGAAATTACGAGAACATATTTTGATTCATTTTGACTTTTGCACACTTTAAGAGATGATAAATTGTTTTTTTTTTAATGAAAAATGATAAAATCTTTTTGTGTTTTTAATAAAATATTTACAAAGATAGTTTTGATGTTTGAGACTCTTAACTTTGTTTAAGAAAATTGTTTAAATCGTCTGGAGTCAAACATCTCATACCAATCTGGTGAACTAATTCCACAAATCTTGCATTAGGCAAGGCTTTGGTGAATAAATCCGCCAATTGGTATTCGGTACCCACAAAATAAAGTTCAATTGTACCTGTTCCACATGCTCCTTGATGAAATGGTAACGAAGTGCAATATGATTGGACTTCGAATGCTAAACGGTGTTGCACGAGATGGCAATGACACTCTTGGAGTCGCAATACATCGGAATCTTGTTGAAGATATAACCATAGTCCATCAGTTGTGATCTCATCCAGATGACTTGAGTACAGCATGCTGACATAGCTACGTATTCAGATTCTGTTGACGATAATGATATACAATCTTGCTTCTTCGACTGCCAAGACTCGAGTTTGTCACCTAGAAATTGTACTCCCCCAGATGTACTTTTCCTTGTATCTAAGCATCCTGCATGATCAGCGTCTGAAAAGGAAATTAGTTCAAAGCCAGAATCCTTCGGATACCAGATCCCCAAATAAATGGTTCCCTTTATGTATCGAAGGATTCTCTTAACCTCAGAGAGGTGTCTTTCAGTAGGTCTTGACTGATAGCTGGAGCAAAGATATGTAGCAAATACAATATCAGGTCTGCTGGCTGTTAGATACATTAGTGACCCAATCATACTTCGGTATTTGGTAGGGTCAATTGGTGTCCAATGTAAATCAGCATCCAGCTTAGGAGATGAAGCAGACATAGGGGTATTATAGGTGTCACAATTGGTTATGCCATGTTTCTTCAATATTTCAAGAGCATATTTGGACTGGTTTAAGAAAATACCACGGGGGGATTGATGAACTTCCAGTCCTAAGAAGAACATAAGTTCACTGATCATAGACATCTCAAAGTTTTGTTTCATTAATTTTGCGAAATCACTTGAGTACTTTTTATGAGTTGAACCAAAAATGATATCATCTACATAAATTTGAACAATCAAGATGTCCTCCACGTGTTTTTGTATAAATAATGTTGGATCAACAGAACCTTTTGTAAAGTGATTAGCAAGCAAGAATGCATACAATTTATCGTACCATGCCCTCGGGGCTTATTTAAGGCCATAAAGGGCTTTCTTGAGCCGGTACACAAGATTTGGGTGTTCTGGGTCGACGAAGCCCTCTGGTTGTGTGACGTACACTTCTTCACGGAGTTGTCCATTTAGGAATGCAGTCTTCACGTCCATTTGGTAAACGGTGATGTTCTTTTGGGCAGCATACGCCAGAAACATGCGAACAGCCTCAAGTCTAGCCACTGATGCAAAGGATTCTTCAAAGTCGATACCTTCTTCTTGACTGAAACCTTTAGCAACCAACCGAGATTTGTTACGAATAACCGTTCCATCAGCATCCAGCTTGTTCTTCCAAATCCATTTTAGCCCGACAACGTAGACTCCATCCGGTCTTTCTACCAGTTCCCAAACTACAAGACGCTTGAATTGATCAAGTTCTTCTTGCATTGACTCAATCCAATTGTCGTAAGTTAAGGCTTCTTTAATATTCTTGGGTTCTGCTTGACAAATGGTAAGTGCATAAATGCAAGTTTCACCATCTGTGTGGAGTCTTTTCTGTGTTATCACCGGATTGTCTGGATTTCCAATCACGTTCACTAAAGGATGATCCTTAGTCCACTTGTGGGTAGAAGGGTAATTTTGAAAGTTGTTGTGCATATTTAACGGATCCAAGTTGCTCGTTGACAACTTAGCAATATCTGGAATGGTTGGAGCCGGAGCAAATGGATTGAAGAATGCGTTTCCGTCATAATTTGCGGGTGTGGGTACTTCTGGTGGTAAGAGGGGATCTTCAGCTGCAATCTCAGTATTAGAAGCTGTTTGTTCTATTGATGATGGTGTTTCTGTAGGAGGTGCATCTGTAGCAACTGTTGTTGTTGTCGCAGTTGTATCAGGTACTTGATTGTTGACATGTTGTGCAGCGGAACTGGTGAATACATCTGAAGCACGACTAACAAGAGAATCATCGAACGGCGGAGCAAACAAGTCTTCCAAATCCTCGCGGTTGAGAGGGAGTGGTGCAGCTGATTGATCAGGGAAGTTTAGACGGTTAGATGCGGGTTCTAAGCTGTTTTGCTCATAAGCCATTTCGGTGAGTTCATCAAAATGAGGGTGTATTGTCTCTTGAATTTCAAGAGTTCGACGGTTCCAGATACGAAATCCTTTTGAATTCTCACAGTATCCAACAAAGATTCCAATATCAGCTTTGGCTTTCAATTTTTCAAGGTCATCACGATCATTATTTGGGTAACATAGGGCCCTAAATACATGAAAGTAATTTATGTTCGGTTTACGTTTGTGAACAAGTTCATATGGGGTTTTGTAGTGCCTTTTGGTGATCATACATCGGTTTTGAGTATAGCAAGCGGTTGAGACAGCTTCAGCCCAAATGTAATCAGGTAATTGAGCATTTATCAACATCGTCCTTGAAGCTTCCACCAACGTCCTGTTGCGTCTTTTGACCAATCCATTCTGTTCGGGACTTCTGGCAATGGATGTTTGGTGTTCAATCCCTACTTTCTCAAAATACTCACGAAGAGTGTGATTCATAAATTCGGTTTCGTTATCTGTCCTGATGATGCGTGGTTTTGCAACCTTACAACAGGTTTTACCTCTCGAGGGATCTCAAGAGGCTTACAACCCCACCAGGCAGTGTACCTGACCGATGTAGTATAGTGTAGTGGTAAGTACGGGGGATTGATCGTTCTCCACAGGGAATAGTGTTCGTTAGGTATGAAAAACTACTCTAATAGGTCTAAGGGTGAGAGAAGATTCTTTTTATGTTTTTTGTATAATTTTATGAAAGCAAGTAAAATCTGGGGTTTAAAAGAGTGGGCGGAATTAGTTGCTAATCAACTAACCCAAATAACTACGAATGCAAATAAAATAAAATAACTGAAATGAAAAGGTTGGTGAAAACTTATGTGGAGAGAAATGTGTTTACTTAGATTTCCTTACTCCCTAACTATCTTTTACCGGTTGATTAGTGTGTATTAGTTGCGTGGATGACGGGTGTATTCCTTAATACCATTTGTGGGGTGGCGTACGTACTTCCCCAACTCTACAAGCTCCTACTTCACTCCTATGTCGAGCCGGCTAGGAAGCTCCTAACATGGGATCACTAGAATTCGCTTGTGCATTAAATACAACCATAAAAACCTTTAGTACGCATTGGTTCATGTTTCTTAAGACGTTCAAGCAAGTTACCGAATAGGAAGTTAGCCAGTTTTCTTAAGCCTAACATAGATGAACAATCATCCAATACAACTAACAACACACTAATAACCAATAATCAATAGCTAGGTTTCATTAGATCTAAGCAAACACAAGATAAATCTAGCCTAGCATGTTAAACAAAAGACAAGAACAAGATAGAATCAAACAACACATAGACATATTGAATGATTAATTGATAACTTATCTTCAATGTAACATGGAAGATCTCAAGGCAAAAAGCCTTGAAAAAGCTGCCAAATTCGTCTTAGGGTTTTCACACACAAAGTTCCTCAATAAGTTCCACACTAATGACAAAAAATTGCAAAACTATATATAGACTTTTAGATCTGACGGCGTCACGTTATGGAGTGTGACGCCGTCACCTCGCCGCTTTTAGGGTTCTCGGATGGCCTTCTTGACGCCGTCCCTCATTAGCTCTCCAAAATCCGTTCTGGCTTATCAAGGCATGACGCCGTCAGGATTATGCGTGACGCCGTCCCTCTTTAAATTAAGCCGTGACGACCTTGATCAGATTAAAGGGTGACGCCGTTAGAATTCCCATGCAATTTTCACTGGCTTATCATGAGTAATTTTCACATCCACCACTTTTGCCAAGCCATGACGCCGTCTGGGGATAATCCTGACGCCGTCAAAGGTAATTTCCAGCATGATTTTGAGACTTTGTCGTTTTCTTCACTTTTATGCTCCAAAAACGTCCAAAATGCTTCCTTTTCCAGATTTCTTCTCAAAAGTACCTAAAATGACAAAAGGAACGATTTAGGGCAATATTTGATCAAATAAATACGATTTAGGGCTTAAATGACCCCTTAAAAGCGGTACACTTTTCGCTTCATCAAATACCCTTACACTTGAGATTTGCTTGTCCTCAAGCAAATGTGCTTTTATTCTAATCAAAATACAAGTTAGGGGTCATTTAATGCTAACATAAAAGTAATTACAACAAATATTCGTTCCACTTTAATCATAATAAGCACGGAGATTACAAGCTAGCACCTCACAAGTAGTATTTAGATACTCACATCTCTCAAGTGTCATCAAAATAAATCTCATAAATGAAAACGGATAATATCTCTCACTACCTGTCATAGCAAATAGATTACCATAAGCTTGGGAAAGGATCAAAAACCTCCTCCACTAGGCGTAAGCACCTAAGATAAACTATCAAAGAGGGCTTTTACATGGGTTATAACGTGAGGTGTAGGGAAAAGGAAAACACAGTTTTGTTGGATAAAGGATATTTTACTGGTGGCGAGTTAAAGATCTTGATCAATTACATGTACTATACACTGTTGCTAAGCCAAGACTCGACTCGATCTTAAGCTAAAAACAAAATAACAAAAACATAAAATAAATATAAAATGAAACGGGATGGTAGTCCGTATGTTTTTTCTACTTTTCTTTTTCTCATTTTTTTTTTTTTTTTTTGTATTTTTCTTGATTTTTCGATTTTTTTTTTTTTTTTTTTTTTTTTTATTGATACATTCTTGCCCTACCATCCAAAATAATACATCATAGGGGCATTGCATTCCCCTTACACTTGAACTTTTACACAACTTTACAAAAAACTATTCTAATGACTCGAATTAAGATAATTGAAAAACTTGGAGTACTTTTAAAATATTTAGCACATATGGGGGTAATAAATGATGTTCTTCCCCATTACTCCATTACACTAGTACTTTACCCATGAGTCCCAATCGTCCCAAAACAATATGTACAAGGATATGACTCGACTTAGCAACCATGTAATCAATTAGATAATTAACTTGGGTTTAAAACAATGTTGTAACAATAATGCACTAAAAATGAGTGCATACAAGGTAGGCTAAGGCGATTTGGGTGTACATTTAAGTGGGGTGTAACAAATTCTTCCTTTAAGTAAAATGCTTAAAGGTCGAAACGAAAAGATAGGCTCTGAGGGGTGTACTAGGGGTATCGTGTACTAAAAATGAGTACAACGCAAAGGGTGTGGGAGAATTACTTGACCAATGTAGCCAACGTAATTATAACAAAAACACAGGTGTAAAACAATGGGTTAATCCTAATGCCTCTTATCATGTAGTAAATCTAACTACACGAATGTAATCTCACTTGTGGCCTTGGAATGGTCCTAACGCAAGTTCTAGAATCTAAGTGCTACCGGTACACACATCATAGCATAAATGCTTTTCCTACCAATTCTAGGGGCGAACCTCACATATTTGGGGGTGGAAAATTTTTTAGTGGTACGGTTTTTGTGCTAGTCATATAACTCCTATCCGTGAGACACTCATTAAGATCAAAGTTCCACTCCTATATGTTGTAAAAAAATTTAAATTTGGCACTAAAATTACCCTAACAGGTATTTCTCTCAGTTTTATTACACATCTACTATCAAACAAACAAAAATCAAGCGTAATAGCATTCTCTAATCGTACTTTTACCTCCCCTTACACTTAAGATGAACATTGTCCCCAATGTTCAAATAACAAGATGTAAAAGCATAAAGTAAAAGAATGAAATCAAATACTCCCCTGATTCGCTCGGTGGATAATGAAGTAACACGGTTAGATCTTCTTCCAAAGTAATGTTGAAGCTCCATGACTAATGCATCGCCAAAAGCTTGATCCAAAACATTTCCTTGTCCAAAATAACCTGTTAAACCTGAGAAAACAAACACGAAAACCTGCATAACATCGGCGGGATAAACTCTATATATAAGGATATAATGCTTGTGGAATGATAATTTTGCAGATTCCTGGAGATTATAAGTTAGAGATTTAATAAAAACTTTTTATGAAAACAAAACTTTCAAAAATTTTCAGAAAATTAAACCTGACGCCGTCAGGTTATAACTCCTGACGCCGTCAGAAATGATCTGACAGAATTCTCATGTTACGTTTCCGGAAAAATTTTGGAAAAACCTATACCTTACTTCCTGGAAATCCTGCAAAACATCATTATGACTCGATACAAGCATTTGACTCAAACGAATACTAATATGTATGTTAATTTATTATTATTATGATTCATGTTCATTTGTGTTCTAATAAACCGATTTAGATTTCCCTTACACTTAACTTTTGCAAAATACCTTTATATGTAGTTAAGACGAAGTTAAAAACAAAATAAAGCATTTTCACAAATTAGTTTTGAACATGAATCAATAATAATAAAATTTAAACATACACACGGAAACAAATAAAAACAAACAAACAAATAAATAAACACACAAAGCAAATAAAACTTGGGTTGCCTCCCAAGAAGCGCTTTTCTTTATTAACGAGTCTTGTAGCTAGACTCAAAGTCACGTACATTACGTGACTTCTTCATCAAAAGTTATGTCTTCCTCATTGATCATTTCATTACCATTCTCTTGATAATGCTTGACTCGTTGTATATTCACAGTGAATTCTTTATCTTCGTTGTCAATCAACACAACGGCTCCGGTTTTAGAGGAGCTCCTTACGGTAAAAGGTCCATACCATCTAGATTTAAGTTTTCCAGGAAATAGTCTTAAGCGAGAATTATATAATAAGACCTTGTCTCCTTCTGAAAACTCCTTTGGTCTCTTAATCCGTTGGTCATGCCATCTTTTTGCCCTTTCTTTGTATGTAATGGAAGATTCATAAGCCTCTAATCTCAATTCATCGAGCTCTTGGAGCTGTAAGAATCTATTTGTTCCCGCAACCGTATAGTCCAAATTACAAGCCTTAAGTGCCCAATACGCCTTGTGTTCCAGTTCTACTGGAAGGTGGCATGCCTTGCCATATACCATACGGAATGGGGTTGTCCCAATTGTTGTCTTATAAGCGGTTCGAAATGCCCACAAAGCTTCATCGAGCTTAAAAGACCAATCTTTTCTGTTTTGATTGACTGTTTTCTCTAGTATTCTCTTTATGGCTCTATTAGTGTTTTCGACTTGACCATTGGTTTGAGGATGGTAAGCGGTGGAGAATCGGTGAGAGACTCCATATCTTTTCATAACTTTCTCCATTTGCGAATTGCAAAAATGGGTTCCCCTGTCGCTGATAAGAGCCTTCGGAATTCCGAACCTAGCGAACAATTTTTTTAAGAAATGAATGACTACCCTAGCGTCGTTAGTCCTAAGGGCTTGCGCTTCCACCCATTTCGAAACATAGTCAATTGCCACTAAGATGTATTCATTCCCTCCTGAAGATGGGAAGGGTCCCATGAAATCAATTCCCCAAACATCGAAAACCTCGCAAACTTGTATATAGTTCTGTGGGGCTTCATCCCTCCTAGAGATATTCCCAGCTCTTTGACATGCGTCACAAGTCTGTATCACTCCCTTCACATCACGAAATATTGTAGGCCAATAGAATCCTGCGTCGAAGACCTTTCGTGCAGTAGTGTTCATTCCGTGATGTCCTCCCGATGGACCTGCATGACACTCTTTCATAATTCTAACAGCCTCTTTTTCCGAAACACAACGCCTGATTACCTGATCCGGACATCTTCGGAATAAGAAGGGTTCATCCCAAAAGTAGTACTTTAATTGATTAAAGAACCTCTTTTTTTCATGCCTGCTCATATGCTCAGGAATGACTCTACTTGCCAGGTAGTTAGCATAATCCGCATACCAAGGTTCAGAATCATTTATTGACATGAGCTGCTCTTCAGGAAATGATTCCCGAATCTCACTCTTGTCAGATTCAGCGAGACTGGGGTTTTCGAGACGAGAGAGATGATCAGCCGTAAGATTCTCTGCTCCTTTCTTATCACGAATCTCAACGTCGAACTCTTGCAATAGTAGGATCCAACGAAGTAACCGTGGTTTAGCATCCTGTTTAGCGAAAAGATATCGAATAGCTGAATGATCCGTAAAAACAACCGTTTTAGAAAGGACAAGATACTGGCGAAACTTATCAAAAGCAAATACCACGGCTAGTAATTCCTTTTCAGTGGTAGTGTAGTTCTCTTGAGCAGGATTCATGGTTTTGCTAGCGTAGTATATTGGCTGAAAGTGTTTGTTAAGCCTTTGGCCTAATACTGCTCCAACAGCATAATCACTAGCATCGCACATGATTTCAAAGGGTAACTCCCAGTTAGGGGTAACCATAATTGGAGCTTGGGTAAGTTCCTGCTTCAATCGATCGAATGCGTCATTGCACTCTTGAGAGAAGTCGAACGGGGCATCCTTCATGAGCAACTGAGTCATTGGTTTAGCTACCTTTGAGAAATCTTTAATGAATCTCCTATAGAAGCCAGCATGACCCAAAAAGCTACGGATTGCCTTGACAGTTGTTGGATAGGGAAGTTTGGATATAGCTTCAATTTTTGCCCGGTCTACTTCAATTCCACTTCCTGAAATTTTGTGCCCTAGCACAATCCCTTCTTTTACCATAAAGTGGCACTTTTCCCAGTTTAGTACCAAGTTAGTCTCCTCACAACGTTTGAGCATTTTCTCAAGGTTAGCAAGACAGCGATCAAAAGAGTTTCCAAAGACTGAAAAATCATCCATGAAGACCTCCATGCTGTCTTCCATTAACTCATGGAAGATTGCTGTCATGCAGCGCTGGAAAGTGGCGGGGGCGTTACATAGTCCAAAGGGCATTCGCTTGTAGGCGAAGGTGCCATAAGGGCATGTAAACGTAGTCTTTTCTTGGTCCTCAGGAGCGATAGGGATCTGGAAATATCCTGAGAACCCATCTAGGAAGCAGTAGTACTCATGCCCTGCTAACCTTTCCAGCATTTGGTCGATAAATGGAAGAGGGAAATGATCTTTTCGGGTTGCATCATTCAACTTCCTATAATCGATGCACACACGCCATCCAGTTACTGTTCGTTGAGGCACTAACTCATCCTTATCGTTCTTTACAACTGTCATTCCTCCCTTTTTTGGAACAACCTGTACAGGACTTACCCATGGACTGTCGGAAATTGGATAAATTAGCCCTGCATCCAGGAGCTTAATGACTTCCTTTTTCACGACTTCCTTAATGTTGGGGTTTACTCGCCTTTGAGGCTGCACGGTGGGTTTATAATCCTCCTCCATGAGGATTTTATGCGTGCAGAAAGTAGAGTCAATCCCCTTGATGTCGGCTACACTCCATGCTATAACTCCTTTATATTTTTTTAAAACTCCTAAGAGTTTATCTTTTTGTTCATTTTTCAAGGAAGAGCTTATGATTACCGGAAGTTGATCTTCCCCTTGGAGGAAAGCATATTCAAGGTTGGTTGGGAGTTCCTTGAGTTCTACCGCAGGTGGCTCGATGATGGAGGGTTTAAGTTTGTTCTCGGGTTTACGAAGCTCAAGCTGTTCGATTTCTTGTCTGGGATAAAAAGAGACTGCGTTTACATCCATAGTCTTTTCCTCCTCAAAGATGGGTAAGAAAGCTTCATCTCGCAACCAACCAGCTTCCATCTGTTCATCTATACAATTGTCAATCTCGTCGGATAGTTCATCGATTTCTTCGATGAAATACAGCTGATTATCTGTTTCGAGAGAAAGATTCATTGTGTCCTTGATGTCGAAGGTTAAGCTATCGGCCCCCACTCGTAAGGTTAGTTTGCCGTCATGAACATCAATAACAGCACGAGCAGTTGCAAGGAATGGCCTCCCTAGAATAATGGGCACTAAGTCATCTTCTTCCATCTCTAAGATGACGAAGTCAACTGGAAATTTGAACTTCCCTACCTTAACCAGCACATTCTCACATATTCCTAAGGGGTATTTGACTGATCTATCGGCTAGTTGGATGTTCATACGGGTTGGTTTCAACCCAGAATACCCTAATTTAAGGAACATGGAATGTGGCATAAGATTGATACTTGCTCCTAAGTCGGCTAAAGCATTCTTGACTGAAAGAGATCCTATTGAGCAGGGTAGGGTGAAACTACCCGGATCGTCCACCTTCTTTGGCAGCCCTCGTTGAGTCACCACAGAACATTCTTCTCCTAAGGTTACAAGACCCTCGAGCCCTTTTCTGTTGGTTAGCAACTTCTTGAAGTATGTACTATATTTGGGCATATGGTAGCATGCATCAAGAAGGGGTATGGTGACGACCGAATTTTTCAAATATGACAGGAATCTTTTATTATCATTTTCGACCTTTTGATTCTTGAGACGGGACGGGTATGGGACTTTAATGGGCTGTTTGGTTGGAGTAGGTTGAGAGGGAGTTACCGGAGAGGTTTGTTCGGGATTCTCATCGTTCACATTATCTTCCTCCTCATGAGGGGTGTTGGGTTCCATGATGTTAGATTGTTGAGCTGGGTAAGGTGGATCCTTAGTAGTTGTTCCAGCACGAGTGGTGATGGCTAGTAAGGGATCTCTTTGAGGTTCACCAAGGCCATCGAGAGTGGCGTTGAGTTCAGCGAATATGGCCCTTATGTCATTTTGTTGGCTATTGATAAGGTTGTCGAGACCATTTAGTTGCAAATTCTTTTCAAGCGTGAAATGCCCAAGATCATCCTCAAAAGTGCTCCTAACCTTATAGTCAGGACATTCTCCTCCTCCCTCTTCTCTCACAAGATTTCCCCAAGGGGTGAAATCATTGTTTTGGTAGAAAGTTAAAAGCGAAGGATCATCGAAGATGTCGTGGCTTGACAAGCATGCTTGTTTGGTGGTGGTATCATCCCCGCATTCCTCCACTTCATGTGGGCCACCACATTGGTCACAGATCAAGTATGGGTTTGACAACCGTTTAGTTGGTTGTGACTTGTCTAAATAAGAAACTTGATCATTCATTCTACTCAACCGGCTAGCAAAAGGAGGCTCATTCATGATCTTGAAAATGCTCATGATCGAATCGGGTTCATCCCAGGTATCGTCTTGATCATTTGCGTATTCCTCAATTCTATTCCATCCTTCCTCAGCGCTTAGGTTGGCTATTTTTCCTTTTACCGAATTATTAATGCCAAATTGGTCGCTTTTAGGGACACTATCATAAAAGATTTGGACAAGAAGCCAGAGTTCAATGCCATGATGAGGGACTTGTCTAATCAGATCTTTGAATCTGATCCAGGATTCGTGAATGGGTTCAGCTGGTCCGATATGGAAGCGGAAGATTTCGTCTCTTAACGTTGAAGTTCTTCCTAATGGAAAGAATTTCTCATAGAATTTTGAGGCAAGCTGTTCCCATGTGAAAATAGATTCGGAGGGAAGTTGGTTATACCAGTCTCCGGCTTTTTCATGAAGGGTGAAGGGAAAGAATCGCAGCCGGGAGGTATCTCTAGTGGCTCCGTCCGTATGGAGGGTATCCACTATTTTCAGGAAGTCCTTGATGTGTTGGATTGGGTCTTCAGTTTTCAATCCGTGAAACTTGCATACACTTTGGACCAGCCAAATATCGGTTGCACGCAAGACCCCATCTGTGCGTTCATTTGGAAAAACGATAGCATTGGAAAAACCACGTGGGGTGGGAGAAGAGTAGTCCTTGAGGCATTTAGGAATTGGGTTTTCGGGAACCTCCATATCGTGATTGGGTTGAGGGCTAGGAGGTGTAGAGTGATGATTGGATTCTTCCTCGGAGAGGGCATCATCAAAGTTGATGGCAAAGCCAGATGGTTCAGGTGTTGCAAAGAGCCGCCTTAATCTTCGCATTTCCCTATCAGGTTCTGCGTAGGGTGAAATAAGGTTGCTTAGTGAACTACGACTCCTGGTGACTCTGAGATTGGAGAAGTCTTCGTTTACCATGATGGCCAAGGAAGATTTGAGCAATGGACGGAGCAGAAAAGATAGACTAAAGAAAACCTAGAAAAAGAAAATAAAAAATCTCACTAGAAGGGAATCTAATGAGTAGACCTATAAAATAAAAAATTCAACCTAAACAATAACTATTCCCCGGCAGCGGCGCCAAAAACTTGATGCGTGGTTTCGCAACCTTACAACAGGTTTTACCTCTCGAGGGATCTCAAGAGGCTTACAACCCCACCAGGCAGTGTACCTGACCGATGTAGTATAGTGTAGTGGTAAGTACGGGGGATTGATCGTTCTCCACAGGGAATAGTGTTCGTTAGGTATGAAAAACTACTCTAATAGGTCTAAGGGTGAGAGAAGATTCTTTTTATGTTTTTTGTATAATTTTATGAAAGCAAGTAAAATCTGGGGTTTAAAAGAGTGGGCGGAATTAGTTGCTAATCAACTAACCCAAATAACTACGAATGCAAATAAAATAAAATAACTGAAATGAAAAGGTTGGTGAAAACTTATGTGGAGAGAAATGTGTTTACTTAGATTTCCTTACTCCCTAACTATCTTTTACCGGTTGATTAGTGTGTATTAGTTGCGTGGATGACGGGTGTATTCCTTAATACCATTTGTGGGGTGGCGTACGTACTTCCCCAACTCTACAAGCTCCTACTTCACTCCTATGTCGAGCCGGCTAGGAAGCTCCTAACATGGGATCACTAGAATTCGCTTGTGCATTAAATACAACCATAAAAACCTTTAGTACGCATTGGTTCATGTTTCTTAAGACGTTCAAGCAAGTTACCGAATAGGAAGTTAGCCAGTTTTCTTAAGCCTAACATAGATGAACAATCATCCAATACAACTAACAACACACTAATAACCAATAATCAATAGCTAGGTTTCATTAGATCTAAGCAAACACAAGATAAATCTAGCCTAGCATGTTAAACAAAAGACAAGAACAAGATAGAATCAAACAACACATAGACATATTGAATGATTAATTGATAACTTATCTTCAATGTAACATGGAAGATCTCAAGGCAAAAAGCCTTGAAAAAGCTGCCAAATTCGTCTTAGGGTTTTCACACACAAAGTTCCTCAATAAGTTCCACACTAATGACAAAAAATTGCAAAACTATATATAGACTTTTAGATCTGACGGCGTCACGTTATGGAGTGTGACGCCGTCACCTCGCCGCTTTTAGGGTTCTCGGATGGCCTTCTTGACGCCGTCCCTCTTTAGCTCTCCAAAATCCGTTCTGGCTTATCAAGGCGTGACGCCGTCAGGATTATGCGTGACGCCATCCCTCTTTAAATTAAGCCGTGACGACCTTGATCAGATTAAAGGGTGACGCCGTCAGAATTCCCATGCAATTTTCACTGGCTTATCATGAGTAATTTTCACATCCACCACTTTTGCCAAGCCATGACGCCGTCTGGGGATAATCCTGACGCCGTCAAAGGTAATTTCCAGCATGATTTTGAGACTTTGTCGTTTTCTTCACTTTTATGCTCCAAAAACGTCCAAAATGCTTCCTTTTCCAGATTTCTTCTCAAAAGTACCTAAAATGACAAAAGGAACGATTTAGGGCAATATTTGATCAAATAAATACGATTTAGGGCTTAAATGACCCCTTAAAAGCGGTACACTTTTCGCTTCATCACCTGACTTTTTGAACTACATTCCGGAGCTGAACCTGAATTTTGGTGAGAAAGGTGATGATCATCGAAGGAGCTTGATCTTTGGTGCGGAGAAAGCAGACCCAAGTCCATCTCGAAAAATCATCGACGATTACCAGTATGTACCGTTTCCCATTGATTGTCTGAACACGCATTGGGCCACAAAGATCCATATGTAGAAATTGGAGAACATGATCCGTACTATGCTCGGTTTTAGGAGGAAAATGAGCACGAGTACTCTTCCCTTTTTCACATGTTGGACAAAGGTGATCTTTAGCATACCGGAATTTTGGAACGTCGACTAATTTATGATGAGCAAGCTCCGTCATAGTCTTGAAATTCAAATGGGACAAACATTTATGCCATAGCCAAGATTTTGTAGAGTGTGCCTTGGAGAGTAAACAGATGGGAGAAGAAGCGATCATGTCTGACATGGAAATGGTGTAGAGACTCATTCCGCGTTTGCCTGATGATGAACTCAAATAAGTACATTTTATTATCATCATTTATCCTATTTATTTTACTTGTTTTATTATATTATCTATGAGAATCGATACATTAATGTTTACTTTTGTAATTCTCAGGTAAAAACAAGCATTATGTGAAACTTGGCGATTTTGGACTAATTATGGAGCAAAACAAGCAAGATGTCAAAAGCCTACTGAAATCCAGAAGATCAAGCTCATTCTACTCCAGATACGCCGCATTATACTTCTAACATACGGCGTATCACTATCAAGATTTCACAAGTTACAATCCAAGACAGCCAATGTACATGCGCCGCATACAAAGATCAAGATACGCCGCATCTGAAGACGGTGTACGAATATTCCAGAATATATTAATCTTGGACCCCACGCGAAGTTAAGTCAATGCGCCGCATCTATTCACTCTATGCGCCGCATCGATCCCTCATGCAGAAACTATAAATACCCCAAGGCCAGACGAATTTCGGGAGCTTAGTCTTGGACAGACCGAAGACCATAAAACCCTAGAGCCGAATTCAGACGACCAAGCAGCACAAGACACACCTAAACGAAGATACAAGAGCTGTAAGAAGGTCCTGCATGTATTCAATTCATTAAGTAGTTTTGTTTTATTGTATTAGTACGCTTTAATTCATCAGGATTGATGGGCTTGTGTCATGTGACTACGGAAAATCATGCACTCCCCTTAATATTGCTTTCCCATTAATTAAAGTTTATATGTTGATGTCTTTGGTGACTTTTATTAGTGCATTGATAACCTCTGTGTCTAGCTGATTCTTGCTTGGGTCGCCATGCCCCTTCCTCGCCTATTTATTCTATCGTCTCTAGAAAAATAGGATAGACATAAGTAATCATTAAGGGTTTACTCGCCGATAAGATTAGAGCCAACGAGAAAGGTTTAATTACATACACTTCATATAAAACTATCAATAAAACAAGTGACAAGCTACTTAATTATCAGGACAGGTCTTCTTATTGTCTCGAGTATCTATCTGTGTACGTGTGTACTAATCGCTGATTCGTGCTCATTAGTTTAGTTTACTATTTAATTATAACCAAACTGTGCCAGTCTCTCAAGCTGAACCCCCTTGCGTTAGATTAGGTTGTATAGCTAACTTAGGATATTAAAATACTGATTAGAATAACTAGATAATACATTCCACTCTTAGTGATCGACACTCTACTTACCATTATATTCATACTGACCGGGTACACTGCTCGTTAAGTGTGTGTGTTATTGATAAGTCGGCTAAATATAAATTTAAAACTTGAGTAGGCATTAATACTGCTAAACCGCAACGACACGCACGCGCATCAAGTTTTTGGCGCCGTTGCCGGGGAGTGAATTGTTATTATCTGTTAATTTGATTTAGTATTTTAATTAAGTTTTTCTTTTTTAGTTTTTTTTTTAGATTCTAACCACTAACCCTGTTGTGTATTAGATAGATTGCATTCATTGTATAATTTGCATATTTTCTGTTTTTATTTATTTTCTGTAATTTTTGTTTCTTTGTTTTTGTTTCTTTTTATTTTTGTTTTTATTTTTCTATTTTTCCGCATTCTGCTATCGTTGTATTGTGCTGATACAAATGATACGGCGCATCTGTTTTCACAGATACGGCGTATTGCGTTTAATTTTTATAAAATACAACGAGTTTAATAAATTCGAGTACGACGCATCTTTCCCCAAGATACGGCGTATTCTGTTTTTAATAAGAAATTTTTCTAAACCCTAACGCCATACGACGCATCTGTTTTAACAGATACGGCGTATTGTCTATTTAAATTAAAAACAGTTTTTCGAATTTTTAAACAAAAGCGACGCATCGATTTTTATCGATACGGCGCATCTACTAAATCAAAAATCTTGTATTTTGAAACGTAACGAAAATACGGCGCATTAGCTTTTGTTAATACGACGCATTTAATTTAATAAATATAATCAATTTTTGATAATTTAAACGTGATACGGCGCATTCTAATTCATAAACGGCGTATCTGTTTTCTGAATAAAAGTCTGATTAAATTTTAACGAAATAAGATACGGCGTATCCAACTTTTTGGATACGGCGCATCGTTTGCAGATATCAGCAACTTTTATTTTTCGTATTCCGTTTTCGTTGTTAATTTTCTGATATCATTCTTTCTTGAACATACCCTACTGATGCTTTTGTGATGGTTTCAGGAAGTGCATGAACGAGCTTTACATTCGTTTAAAAGGCTTTTCAACACAAAAAGCTTTGAAATCTTTGAAATCTCAAGTTCGTTCGAGCTTTACATTCGTTTAAAAGGCTTTTCAACACAAAAAGCTTTGAAATCTCAAGTTCGTTCGAGCTTGATTACTTTTCTGAAGAGAAGGAGGAAGAAGAAACAGAAACAATGACGGAAAACACTACTATGGAGGAATACATGAACAAAACCCGTGCTGATTACAGTTCAGGAGTTGCTAGACCAAAGTTTGATGAAAAGTCAAAGTTTGAGTTGAAGGGTCAGTTTCTCAAGGAGCTAAGAGAAAATGCTTTCAGTGGAACAGAACATGAAGATGCTAATGAACATGTTGAAAAAGTCCTCGAGATTGCAGATTTGTTTACTACAGAAGGAGTCTCTGACGATCAACTTATGCTAAGAATCTTTCCAATTTCGCTTAAAGGAGCTGCCAATAAGTGGCTAAGGAATGAACCTGCTAGTTCAATCACAACATGGGAAGATTTAAAGAGCAAATTCCTGAAAGATATTGTCCACCTGCTAAAACTGCTAAAAAGATGGAGGCTATCAACAGTTTCAAGCAAGTGCCTGATGAAACTCTTTATCAAGCTTGGGAACGATTTAAAGACTTATTGATGAAATGCCCTCAACATTATCTAAGTCCAATGCAGGAGATAATATTGTTCTATCAAGGATTGGACGTGCCTACTAGACAAATCTTGGATGCTAAGGGAGCTGTGCCTCAAATGAGTGCAGCCGATGCTAGAAAAGCCATCCAAGAAGCTGCTGATCACTCTCAAAAATGGCACGACGGAACCTCTACTAGATCTAAGAGCAGCACTAATTTTGACAGGTTTGTTGCGATTCAAGCTCAATTAGATAAAATTAGTAGAGAAATAAAGAGGCATGATGAGAAAATTTATGCTGCCCAAGTTGGATGTGAAAAATGTGAAGGACCTCACTACACTAAAGATTGCCCTAATAAGAATGAAAGTGAGACTTTTGAAGAAGCATACTACACACAATTTGGACAACCATTCCGACCTTCAGGAAGATTTAGGGAAGCTGCTCCGGGATACTATCAAAAGAACAACTACAATCCCACTTACCAAGAAAGGAGGAAAACTTTGGATGACACTTTAAAGCAAATTATGGCCGATGCTACTAAAAGACATGAAGAGAACGCCGCTATGATCAAAGAAATCCAAGCCTCAACGGATACTATGACAAGAAATCAAGGAGCTTCGATCAAAGCATTGGAATGACAAATCGGACAAATGAGCAAAGTTCTTCAAGAAAGGGGATACGGGAGTTTACCTAGCTCAACTGAAACTAACCCAAGAGATCATGTCAAGGCCATATGCACTACTGAAGAAGTCACGCCTAACATACCTTTTCCTAGAAGATTGATGAATGGTAATGATGCTGCAAAGCCCGAATTTTTCTTTAATTCTTCAATCAGTTTAAGAAGGTTACTCAAAGAGAAGGCAAAGATTGAAGAGGAGATCAAGGCTACAATGAAAGAAGTGAGCTCTGCAACTGACTTACGTGCCTTGCCTCATAAAGAAAAGGACCCAGGAAGTTTTACTTTACCTTGTTCAATTAATGACTTATCTTTCAATAATGTATTAGCTGACTTAGGAGCTAGCGTTAGTGTTATGCCCCTTAAGACATTCACTACCCTAGGACTAGGAAAATTAGCACCAACTAAGCTGCTTATTGAATTGGCTGATAAAACGGTAAAACGACCTGAAGGGGTTGCTGAAAATGTACTAGTTAAGATTGAGAAGTTTGTTTTCCCCGTAGACTTTGTTATATTAGATATGCCCGAGGATGTTAAGATTCCTTTAATCCTTGGAAGACCTTTCTTGTCTACCGCACATGCTAAGATTAATGTGTTTAAAAGAAAAATCTCATTAAAGGTAGGGAACAATAAACTAGTCTATAAGTGCCAAAATCCTACTAAGAGCATAATTAGAAGCGTTTATGTGCTAGGATTAAGAGAACATATGGACCTCGATCTAAAAGCTAGGTTTATTGGAGAAACCTTGGTAAATAATGAATCACTTGAGACCTATAGTGGAGACTACATTGAATTAAATGATCTTAATTTACCAATAGGAATCAATGATCAATTTATGGAGGATTTTGAACCCGAAATTGAAAAAGGAGAAATTATGGATGTACCTAGAATCAATATGATCAACACTAAGAATTATGATGAATTTGAAGGATATCCTAGTTTCTGTGATTATGGTAGAAAGATCCATGTAGATTGTGCTTATAATTTACAATTTCCTTGCATGATAGGATTTAAACAGGTTAGTGCCAACTTTTTCCCTATTTTACCAATTAATGTAATGTCAAAAGATTTCTATAATTCTATAATGAAAAACAAAATTGAGTATAGAGGGAAAAATGTAGTTGGAATGTTCATGAATGTACCTATTTTTGTCGGGAATTTAACTATTGTTATAGATTTCACCGTGGTGGAAAACATGGATGCTTATCGTGATGTTGAGATGGGTGACGTGATCGTTGGGAAACCATTTTGTAAGGAGGTCGAAATTAATGCTAAAAGATTTGAAGGAAAGATCACCTTTAAAAGTGGAAGCAACGTCATCACTTACATGATGCCTCGTGCTCACCCAAGATTTAAACATACCCCTAACAAATTTTGTTACAAATTTACACCATTTCTTTTTGTAGATGAAAATGACGCTGAGAAAGGGATCGAGTATCCGTACCAAAAGATGAAAGGATTCTACAAAGGTGTACTTGAATTGGGGCCGGAATATGTTCGTGACGAAGTAATTCGCAACTACATCGTGCACGGACATGTGGGGATCAATAGAACAAAATAAGGAGCTGAACGTGAGTCTAACTTGAAGACTCTGGAATAAAGACAAGTGCTGACCGGGAGACAACCCGAATTTTTACTTTTCTGTTCTGTGTCGAGTCTGTCAGACCTTCAGAAGATACGGCGCATCTCCATCATAAGATGCGACGCATCACCTGCACTGGTCATATCTTATTTCATTTTCTGCATTTTTATTTCTGACTTTAAAACTTTCTGTCAGTTTATTTAATGCGGCGCATCCCTGGTTAAGGATGCGACGCATCTTTTATTCTGATTCGTATTTATTCCAGGCTCGATACGGCGTATCTTCTTCCATAAGATACGGCGTATCGACTGACCTGATGATTTACAGTTTAATTTTTTAGGTTTTATTTTTACTAACTACTAATGTATTATGCAAGTTTGAACCTTCTTAACTCAGGTGTGTTAAAGTCTAAATGGTATTATAGATTCCTGCATTTTTGTGGATACATCATCTATGAAGCTTAAACGTTCTCATCCACAAGAAAGTTGATTTTTGCTCTTATAAAAATAATGGAGGATCATACCGAGCAAATCTCAGGGGAGTTTTTCTGTTCTAATTCTTTTAATTTCCAGTTTTTAACCTTTGACACAAACAACGAGGACGTTGTTTAACTTAAGTGGGGGGATGGAGAATTAGAACACTTACTTGTCCTAAACTTTTTCAAAATATGCTTAAAATGCGCTTAATATATAAAAATTTAAAATTTTTTAGCATGTTTTTGTTTAAAGTCTAAATTACATAACCGCACACATAACTCTATTCTTTCAAAAATATTAAAACTTTAGTGTGCTGGTGACTTGTAAACTTTAGAACTTGGCTTGTATACTATTCGAGACCACCATAATAAGTATTATCTATATAATTGGAGTGACTTGTCTAAATTGGTAAATTTCTAGGATTACACCCAAATAGCCTTTATATGTTATATGATATTAACTAACTACACTGGTTAGTTAACCCCCGTATAAACCCTTTTGTTACTCTCACTTTTAGAGTAAGATACCCCTAGAAAAACCCTCAGAGCCATTCCTTTCGTTTCTTACACCTTTGTTATAATGTTTCGATACACCCTTACACCTTAGCCTACCCTGTAGATTAAAATCCGTGGTTAATTGCTTTAGGCAAAGTGTGTTTCCTTACATTACCTGTGTTCGCGTGCGTAATTCATTATCTTTGGTTAAGTCGAGAAATTGCACAACGCATTTGGTATGAAAGTAAATATTGTATATCTTTTAGTTTATTTTTCGTGTGTTTGCTACTTTCGCTATTACAATTATTTCTGAAAGTATGAAGAGTATGAAAAATTATCCGGAAAAATAGTGATAGAAAAGTTGTGAAATTTTACACATATATGTTGATGTCAAAAAAAAAAAAAAAAAAAAAAAAAAAAAAAAAAAAAAAAAAAAAGAAAAAAAAATAGAAAAGAAAAAGAAAAAGTTGGAAGTTTGTTTTAACCAACTTATGTAAAGTTTTGTATTAAGTGGGAGATATCACCACTATTTGTTGTTGTATATTATATTTATGGATTGAATGGGAGTTGGCCGTTATGGGAACGCCAACTAAGGTTATTCTTTGATTGAGATTTTGTTGAGTATAATTCGTGTCTACCTAAAGCGTGTGTTTCAAGTGTTAAAGCGTGAGTTATTCAATGATATGAGTCTTATTCATGGGATGGTTGGGAAAGTGATTAACCACACTTAGGATTTTAATTTATCTGTTTTGTTTATTTTTCATTTTACACCAATTTGTATCCCAAATATTATCCATACCCTATATCATTCTTCATCCAAACCTTTGATTTATTGAGATTAGGGATTTGAGCAATCTTAAGTATCGTAGTCGTGGATTCGGCTATGTATTTATGATTTTGTCGCCCTTTTTGATATAATATTATTGGTGAAGATTACTTGGTCCTATCTTTAGCCTATTCGAGTTAAGGATTTGAGCAATTGCAAGTATCGTGGTCGTGGATTCGATCATGTATTTGTGATTTTGTCGCCTTTTCTGTAATTTGAGATCGATTGAGATTAAAAAGGATGATCAACTCTTAAGCCTCAAAACCCTTTTTACCGCTTTGGACTTGTTATTCCTTGGCTTTAGAGGGGGAGATGCGTATACTTGCCAAGCCTATGATAGAATATTCGTCATGACTAAGCAACTAAACGATTTAGAATTGTTTTACATTAAAAATTATTTTGGTTTCTACTTTGTTAAGTGTTTGGTTTTGTGATTATGACAAAACGAATACGTGCTTAAATATAAAAATAAATCCTAATATGTTTTAGGATACATTTTCATACGATTAATTCTAAGGTTTACTTGGGGACAAGTAAAGTTCAAGTGGGGGGATATTTGATGAACTCAAATAAGTACATTTTATTATCATCATTTATCCTATTTATTTGACTTGTTTTATTATATTATCTATGAGAATCGATACATTAATGTTTACTTTAGTAATTCTCAGGTAAAAACAAGCATTATGTGAAACTTGGCGATTTTGGACTAATTATGGAGCAAAACAAGCAAGATGTCAAAAGCCTACTGAAATCCAGAAGATCAAGCTCGTTCTACTCCAGATACGCCGCATTATACTTCTAACATACGGCGTATCACTATCAAGATTTCACAAGTTACAATCCAAGACAGCCAATGTACATGCACCGCATACAAAGATCAAGATACGCCGCATCTGAAGACGGTGTACGAATATTCCAGAATATATTAATCTTGGACCCCACGCGAAGTTAAGTCAATGCGCCGCATCTATTCACTCTATGCGCCGCATCGATCCCTCATGCAGAAACTATAAATACCCCAAGGCCAGACGAATTTCGGGAGCTTAGTCTTGGACAGACCAAAGACCATAAAACCCTAGAGCCGAATTCAGACGACCAAGCAGCACAAGACACACCTAAACGAAGATACAAGAGTTGTAAGAAGGTCATGCATGTATTCAATTCATTAGGTAGTTTTGTTTTTTTGTATTAGTACGCTTTAATTCATCAGGATTGATGGGCTTGTGTCATGTGACTACAGAAAATCATGCACTCCCCTTAATATTGCTTTCCCATTAGTTAAAGTTTATATGTTGATGTCTTTGGTGACTTTTATTAGTGCATTGATAACCTCTGTGTCTAGCTGAGTCTTGCTTGGGTCGCCATGCCCCTTCCTCGCCTATTTATTCTATCGTCTCTAGAAAAATAGGATAGACATAAGTAATCATTAAGGGTTTACTCGCCGATAAGATTAGAGCCAACGAGAAAGGTTTAATTACATACACTTCATATAAAACTATCAATAAAACAAGTGACAAGCTACTTAATTATCAGGACAGGTCTTCTTATTGTCTCGAGTATCTATCTGTGTACGTGTGTGCTAATCACTGATTCGTGCTCATTAGTTTAGTTTACTATTTAATTATAACCAAACCGTGCCAGTCTCTCAGGCTGAACCCCCTTGCGTTAGATTAGGTTGTATAGCTAACTTAGGATATTAAAATACTGATTAGAATAACTAGATAATACGTTCCACTCTTAGTGATCGACACTCTACTTACCATTATATTCATACTGACCGGGTACACTGCTCGTTAAGTGTGTGTGTTATTGATAAGTCGGCTAAATATAAATTTAAAACTTGAATAGGCATTAATACTGCTAAACCGCAACGACACACACGCGCATCACCTGACATAAGGTCCTTTCCTTGAAGATCACGAACAAAGCAGGCCTTCTCCCTAAATGCAACTTCCAAGTCATCATCACAAAACTGCCCTACTAAGAAAAGATTATGTCCAAGGCCTTCAACGTAGTATACACGGCTAATCTCGATGTTTCCGTTGACATAGTCCCCATAGCCCATGATAGCGGCAAAGGGGTCATTCCCGAATCGTACAGTTCCTATGAACTTTGCAACAAAGTTTACTAGAAGTTTTAGGTTTCCTGTCATGTGTCAGGAACATCCGCTATCAACAATCCAAAGTACAATTTGAATCACCTGCATCACAAGAAGACAATTCAGATGGAGAAACGGTAACGGTGGAACCCGTTGGTTTAGTAGTACAGTTTTTAAGCATCTTTGGTAACCAAGTAAAACTAGGTTTATGTTGTAGCCAACGTTGCCATGTCCAACTAAATTCTGCTTTCTTCTTAGTAAATGCACTAGGTGTTTGGACTGTTCTAGTAGCAACTATGGTCTTGTCTATGGTAGACTTAGAAACTACATTTGGCGGTTTTCCTAATATTGACTTAGCAGCAGTAGTGGGCCTAGAGGAAATGTCATTTGTATGTTTCTGATTACGAGATAAGAGAGTCTTTGCAACACAGTTTTTATGATTACCAGATAATATACTTGTACGACAAAACACACAATAAGCATCAACCATAACATCATTCAGAACATTCATAGTTTTAGCATTTGTTACATCACCATTAGAATTACACATTTTAAAGTTTGATTCTACTTTAGAAATAACATGCTTTTTATTCAGATTCCTAGTGTGGCCTTCTACTTCTTGATCTTTAGGTGAGCCGCTCTTACGTAGCCAGATACTAGTCTTCTTTTTGTTCTTTTTAGTCTTGGATCTGCTAATGCTAGGAGGGGTGCCTAGTCCTGTAGAAGTTGAAGCATGCACATTAGTGGTCTGAGGGGATGCTTTCTTAGGTGTCTCATCTACTCTATACATGCCTGGTGCAATTACATTCTTGTGAACAAATTTCCCTTTTTCCAGTAATTTAATTTTCTCTTTCAACTCAATGATGATGTGTTTTTGTTGTTGAATTTTAGAATCCACTTCTCTGTTTAATCGAACAGTGTCATTCCTGTTTTGGAAAACTTCATCAATGTCCTTTTCATATTCAAAAATTTGATGTTTTAAAACAGCATTTTCTTTTTCATTATTCTGAATTGTGGAAGCATGACTGTTTTGAAAGGACAATGATTCTTTTTGGCTTTGTAACTTTAACTCAAAGTCAAGACTCTGAGCCTGACACCATTGCAACTTTTGGTTGAGTTGGAAAATTTCTTTTGAAAATTTGTTTTCTACATCATCATTGACTTTTCGAAGTCTCTCATTTTCTTTTTTCAAATTTGCAATTTCAAGTCTTAACATTTCAATATCAATGGAATGATCATCAACAAGCATTTCATTACATGACACATAAATGGAATTCATAATCACAGATATAACATCAGAACATAGAACATTCTCCAAGAGTCGATCTGCTTCTTTTTGCAAAGCTTTGTTTTTACATTTTTGTTTTGAGATCGTTGTTTCTGTTGCTTCGAAAATGTTCATCATGGATGAAACCTCTAATTGAAGTTCATGTTCCCAATGTGTAGCACAAAGTCGCAGGTGTTGAACGTGTGGTAAAAATTGCTTTTGAAAAACTTCTCTCTTTTCTTTTTCATAAGGAGAAAGAAAAGTAGAGACTTTTATCTCTGAATTTCGTTCAATTGCTTGTTCCAAAAATTGTATGTCTTCCATAAATGTATTAAAGTATCTAAGGACACGACATTGTTTTGGCAATGGTGAAATTACACCTGGATTTGGTAAAGGGCCATTGACTTGTGCTACTGTGTTCACAGGACCAACCTCAGAAGATTCATTCATTTCAATTAAAAACCATGACTATTCTGTTTTATCTTGTTGTGGTACGAAGGTGTCACTAATATAAAGTACTCTTGAGTAATCATATGGTTTATTAAATGTGACATTACTCATTTTAGATCGACTCTCTTCGTCCTGTTCCATTTCTTCTTCACGATTATAAACAACAACACGCATGAAAGAGTCATCAAACAAAATGTTCTGCACTATATAACTTCAGATTTTCCTTGAATGCTTTATGTAAAAAACTTGGTTTGTCATCCCCAATAGCAAAGCCATATCCTTGGGATTTTGCTTGAGAGTAAATTTCTGAATTGTAGTTACTGACTCACCAGTTTTATACACAACATTTTGAAACTCTTTTAGTTTACATTCCAACTCAACGATTTCCTCAAGATAGGAATCAACCCATTTCCTAGATGCTTGTTTGTGTTCAGAAAAATCATTTTGACAGGTTGACAACTCTGATTTAGTTTTTAAAAGTTCAGAGTGAAGGTTGTCAACTTGTTTCTGAAAAACTAATCTTTCTTGGTCCTTTTGTGAAATCAAGTCAGTTTTGGAAAGAGTTAATTCGCGTATCTGATGTTCTAACTCTTGTTCTTTCACATAAGATTGTTGGAATGCCACTTCAAAACATTTTTCCCTTTTTTTTTTTTTTTTTTTTAATTGTTTCATTGTTTTAAAGTTGAAGTTCGTAGCACTCAAGATCCTTAGTCAACAATGCAACTTGTGCTTTTAAGTTTCAATTTATCTCATTGCACTTATCAATTTGGGATTTGTGAGAGTCTAACTGGGTTTGGGTGGTCAAAAGCAAGGTCATGAGCTCTGGATCTGGACCAAGCAAAAGATTATCTCGTTCAAGTTGATCATTATTATCATCATCAAGAGGATCATCAAATGAAACAACCGGGTTAATTTGATCTTCATCAAATGTAACTATTGTGTTTATTTGGTCATCGACTTGAGGAGATAAGATTGATTCATCTTGACCAACATTTTCTTCAACTGATGCAGATGCAGAGGGAGATACGATTTCATATATAAGACATGTAGAATCAGGTACCTGAGACAAGCCATCGGTATCATAAACCGGGCATGTTTCTCCCATGTGCATCTCTTGCATATTGGCTATCAACATTACGGCTGCATTGGCTTCTAGATCTTCCATATCATCGTCCGAGTATGCATTAGCCATAAAGTTGTGCTCCTTCTCAGTAAGGATGCCTCCAGCTTCATCTTTAAGTGCAAGAAGTAGTGCTTCCTTGTGGTATGCACTGCCTCTGGTCCTTGGTTTGGGGCAAGCATTGGCCAAGTGACCTTTCCCTCCACAGTTGTAACATTTCACCATAGTGTTTGCAATCCCAGAATTCCATGTATCAACAATCTCTGCCCTTCCTTGTATGTTACCACTGCTGTTCCTACTTCTTCCAACTGAATTGAACCTCTGCCCAGATGAGTTTCCCATATAGCCAGCCGAACCGTATCTCCCAGAAGCTCTGTTTTGAATCTCAACTCTGCCATCATCAACAACTGCCTGATTACGAGTGTTGGATGAAGACCTAAGACGGTTGTTGGATTTTTTGGAAAACTTGATAAAAGCTCTAGCAATAAAAGCAAATCCTTCGTTCAACGAGTTGAAAGCATCGTCTTTATCACTGTTGACATTGGAGTAAAGCATAGAATATGTGTTGTCATATGGAACCAGTTGATTATCAGTATATTGCGGTGATGATTCATATGAGACGAGTTGACTTGATGAAGTTTGTGAGGGATAAGCAGAATGATGTGGTGGTTGAACAAAAACTTGATCTAATTGTGGAGCAAAATGAGACTGAGCAATCAAAGCAAGTGAGTTGGGAGTTGGTGACGGTGAAAATCCTCCACGAGCTGCTCTGTCTTTATCAACCTCTGACTGATGATTTTTCAAGTAATCGTACAACAACCCATATGAGGCATTGTGCAGATTCTTCGCTTGTCGAACAAAAGTCACATACTTCTGCCAGTCAAGACCAAGACAACTTAAGAACTTTGTATTCACTGCAATCTTGGGTAGTACGATGTTGTGCCTGTCCAAGTCGTTGATGATATTGGTAAACCTATGGTAATAAGACTTTAAGGATTCTCCAGCTTCAATCATAAACATGGTGTATTCCAGATAGAGTTTTGATTCCATATCCTCTTGGTTTAACTTAGTTCCTTCCATGAGAAGATGAACATGTTCCTATATGTCCTTAGCAGTCTTTTGTGCATCAATACTTCTAAAGATAGGATTGGGAATTCCTTGAAGGGTGTAAGACATTGCTAGTTCATTGGCTTCTTGCTGAAGTACTTATTATGCTGTGAGCTGAGCAACAGGAACAGGAGTAACAGATGCTTCTCTTGGAGGAATGGCATTGGGATCGCCAGGAACCGTTGTGGTAGGTACTGGATATGGTCCTTCAATAATTACCTTTTTCAAGTACTTTCCATGCGGTTTCTTGAGTTCAATAAACCGTAGAAATCGACTTGACCACTGCACGTAATTACCCGGAGTGAGCATTGGAGGTGTATCTAAGGATCCAGCCTCGTGTCTGGATTGTTGACTGCTAATAGCTTCACACATTTGGTCAAACCAGTGAGGTTGTTATGGTGGAAGTTGGTAGGACTGCATCGGTTGTTGTTGATATTGTTGTTATTAAGGAATCTGTTGTTGTGGGAGGAATTGATGTTGCTGCATGAGAATGTGTTGTTGCGGATACTGTGGTTGTTGAGGATACGGTTGTTGCTGACGATACTGTTGCTGTTGATTGTAGAAGTAGTTATAGTTTTGTGGTTGAGACATCTTGAAGAAGTAACTTGTGGATGTTGGATCTTTTAGGATAACGAAGGTTGTTGTTGAAGATTAGGTTTCTAAGTAGAAGATTTGAAGAAAAAATCCTAAGTTGAAGAATATAGACCTTGCTCGAAGAAATATCCCTAAGTCGAAGAGTTAATCCTTTAGTCCTTACTCGAAAGTTTACCCTTACTCGGAGAAAACTAGAAAATCCTTACTCGGAAAAGGTTGCTCGAAGAAAACTGTCTAACTCGATGCTTCCTTTCTCGAAGATTGCTTGCTCGAAGGATTAGAATTCACCAAGTATATAATCCCTTAGTAGAAGGATTATAAAAGAAGAAGTTCTGATTTCCTAACTCAGGATTTATACATAGAACTTAGGGTAAATCTTCTTACTCGAAGTTTTGTTGCTTGAAGGATACTCTTCTTACTCGAAGTTTTATTGCTCGGAGAATTGCTTGCTCGGAAAATTCTTCTATCTCGAAGGATTATTCAAGTTGTTCTTCTAACTCGAAGAATAACTCGAGAGGTACTTAGCTTACTAGAAGATTAAACTTATAACTCGGAGATAATCAACTCCTAACTTGGAGAAATGATGCTAACTCGGAATTCTACCTTGAAGAATCTTCTAACTTGAAGATACTCAAGGTCTTACTCAAAGAAACACAAGAACTAACTAGGAGAAGTACTGCTTACTCGAAAAAGTTCACTCCTAACTCGGAGAATATGAACCTTACTCGATGAACAGTAACCAAAATCTTCAAATTTACTACTAAATCTAATCTAAAACAACCTAATTTACCCCTTGGCGATTGATACCACTTGATAGGTCATAGATTCATCACACAAGATTACTTAGATCTAGAGAGAGAAAGTTAGAGAGAGAAAGAGTGGAAAGTTAAGCATAAGAATAATGAAAATGATAATAACATTAACCAACAACCCTCTCCCTACAAGGGAGGGGGTATTTATAGTTTTCTACAAGATGTAGGGCATTGCCCTAAATGATAAGTAATTAAAATAAATAAAAGGCCACGGCCCATGGGCCTTCTACACATGCCGAACCTTAATAACTAACATAAAGGCCTAAGCAACCTATTACAAAATATGATCAATACTTGATAATCTATAAAGTGTTCCCAACACTGTTCTTGTATCCCAACTTGACTAGTGTCACCTGTTTGTGAGGGTATTTCATTAGCAACAACACTAACCTGAGTTTGGGATGGTATTTTAACAACACCACCACCACTTGATTGCTCATGTTCTTGTACTAAGCCTTTTTTATTGTCAACTTCAATCCTTAGTCTCTTAATCACTCCAGTTGGTGATTGTTTTGATACATCTTCTTCTATTTCCTCTATAACACACCTCTTTTTCTTATTTGGTGAAACTAACAATGCTTAATAGATATCACGGTTGGTCCTTTCATGTTCAAAATACACATGCAACAACTTATGACCTAACCTAACATATTTACACATGTTAAGGACATCTTTATCACTAGCTAAAGGTTGTAGCTCATTGTCCAAACTCTCACCAGGTATAAGAAAGTGATAAAACATAAGTGAGTGACCATCATTACCTAACTCTTCCACCATAGCATCCATTTCGTGAACAGAGAACTCATCCACATCTACTACATCCACAAAGTTTGAGTAACCACCTTCGTAGGTTCTATCTGGTCTAGGGTTAATGGCATGTAATAGCTACGAACTTTTCCAAGTGTTCACATGTCAGTTATGAACTTTTTAAAATACAACAATACCCATCAAACTTTCAAATTTTGTTTTATCAATGTAGATTTGGTTTGGGTATTGTGGTAGGATTTTAAAGTTCGTAACTGATAATGAAACAAAATTTGAAAGTTTGATGGGTATTGTGGTATTTTTTTAAAGTTCGTAACTGATAATGAAACAAAATTTGAAAGTTTGATGGGTATTGTTGTATTTTAAAAAGTTCATAACTGACATGTGAACACTTGGAAAAGTTCGTAGCTATTACATGCCATTAACCCTCTGGTCTATCAGTGAACTTCCCACCATAATGAACCTTGATTGAAAACAAATCAGGTTCATTTGCTGCAAAAAAATTAAAGAAAACCAAATTAAGGTTTTTCAGTCAAACCATGCAATAACAACAAGTAAATGATAATCGATACATACCATATAGTTCGTGAACATCACAATCATCTTTTGATTCCGTATATTCCACATTTTTGTTCCAACCCTTGTCGCATTGATGATGAAATCCGATCAAAATTAGGTTATGTATGTGTTTTGTGAGATTTGTTTATGAGAGAGAAAATGAAGAGGGAAAATGATACGACGGGAATTAAATGCCTGCATATATTTAGAGGCTCAATGTATGAAAAGTTGAATAGACGAAAATACCCTTACATATTGCGCACGTGATACAACTTAACGCCTTGACCAAACGGACGTTTGGTCAAGGGACTATCTTTGTTAATAGTTTCAGAGTTGGTGACCATACGTGCAAAAAAAAAGTCAAGGGACCATGGGTGTTAGTCAACCCAAACCACAGGGACCATCTTTGTAATTTACTCTAGATATTAATGTTCAATATCCTAACGTATCGCAACTAGGTTGTTACTTTAACTTTTTTTTACTAGATGGTATAAAATCAGAATATGTCAAAGTGTATGGGCTTTTAAAAGCCTTTCTAATTAGCCCACTCACGACTGGACCCGTTACATTTTTCATTCTTGAATTTAGGGGTGTTCATGGATCGGGTAATATCCGCAGTAACCGAAAACCGAAACCGAACCGAACCGAAACCGAACCGAACCGAATTGGTAAAAACCGAACCGAACCGAACATTTTAATCGGTTTATGGTTCGGTTATGAGTTTAGCATATTGACAACCGAACCGAACCGAAAACCGAATTATAATTAATATTTAATATTTTTTATATATTAATTAAAAAAATATAACTTGACTAACCCTAGGTCCTATGATGTTAGGGTATTTTGTGTTCAATAGATGTTAAAACTTGTCTAGGTATGTCGTTTTGCATATATTTTGGCATACCGTCATGGGGTCATGTGCTATGATTAGTTATTTCTTAGGAAAGTTTATGTATCTGGATGATGTATGTTCTATTCTCTAGGTTTAATCATTTGACATACATATCAATATGTGTATGCAAGACTGTTATGGTTCAATATTAGAGCAAATATAAATGTTGTTCAATATTCAAGTACAAAATTTCGGTTTTCGGTTTTGATCCATAACCGAACCGAACTTCGGTTCGGTCACAAATATTTTCGGTTCGGTTCGGTTTTCAGTTATGACTCAAAAAAAAATTTTAACCGAACAACCCGAACCGAATAAACCAATTAACCGAGAACCGAACCGATGAACACCCCTAGTTGAATTGAATTTCATTTTGCCGATGTGGTACCTGGTAGAGGTGCAAATAAGAATCGGTTTTTTTAACCGGCTTTTAAAACCGAACCGGTTAGACCGGTTTTCGGTTTTGATAGTTGACCGGTTTTTTACCTGTTATAAATCCGGTTTTATCCGGTTTTTTCAAATAACCGGTTTTAACCGGTTTTATTTATTTATTTATTTATTATTTTTTTTTTACTAGCGTGGAGTGATGTGGAGATAACCGGTTTGACTGTAAATGGAGTTATAAGGTGAAAGACACTTATGTTATAATGGAGGAATAAGGATGGTGCACGTTTTTTTCTTGGAGTGATAAGGAAGGGTTAATCTTTGTAGTAATTACCGTGGAGTGATGTGGAGATATAAGGTGGGATTGAAGCTGCAATTAATATGTGGAGAAATAAGGAAGGGATTAATGTGTTGAAGCTGCTGCGTTTTGTGTTTTTTAAGGAGTTGTACAAGGGAGGCTTCGTGTAATTTGATTTGAAATAAGGAAATGTGACTGCGAATGTTTTAGAAGTGAGATTAGGGTTACATGAACTTAGGGTTGTAGTCTTAGGGCTACTAAACCTTGGGCCTTTATCATGATTTTGATATTTTTTTATTATGTTTCCGGTGCAAATAAAAAATTATGATTGTATTTGTTTAGTATGTTTCTGGTGTATTGTTTAATTAAATGTTTGATAATTAACAAGTTTATTAAATAAATGTTCGAACATGTATGTAAAATTCCGAAAAAAAAAGGAACCGGTAAATAACCAACAAAAAAACCGAATCCGAACATTTATAACCGAAAAAAACCGAACCGGTAAAAAACCGATTCCGAATATTTATAACCGAAAAAAACCGATTTCGAAAAAACCGAAAAAACAGAAACCGGTTTTTAGGAAAACCAATTTTTTTATAACCGGTTTTTCCAAAACCGAAAACCGGTTTTAACCGATTTATTTGCACCTCTAGTAACTAGTAAGGTCTAAAAGAAAGCAAATTTGAAGCCTGAACTCTGAAGGACCTTGAACTTTACGACCAATTTTTTGACAAAAACAAAAGTTCGTCGAAAAAGGTAAAAACATTTGACAAGAAGAATAAAGAAGAATAGTGATTTCATGGAGTTTAAACATATTTGACACCTGCAAGCACTAATACAATGTATACATATGCATATAGGTTTGTTTGGTTTGTGAATCAAGTTGGAATTGAATTTGGATTTGATATAGGTCTTAAAAAAATGAGAAAAGAGAAAATAAAAAATTATTTAAATTATATATTTATTTATATGTAAATTAGGATACTATAAAATTAAAAAATAAATAATAGAATATAGAATGAATAAATGTGTGGTTGTAAAAAGTAATAAAATTAAATTAAAATCTTATTGGTTGGTTTCATTAAAAACTACTTGTTGAGCCTAGTATGGCATCTTTCATTCAATATCATGTGTCAGGAAGAAAAATATGTACCAAACAATTGTTATGAAATTTCTTTGGAATATTAAAAAAATCCGGTAGGCTGTTTTTAGGGCCCATAGTTGTCTATTGAATGTAAAAATCAGATTTCTCTAACCCATATTGCAAAAACAAATTCGTTTAAAATATCTTATATATAATAAGAGAATGATTGCGGATCCTTTAAAAAGTGAACTAATTTTAAAAATGATTGAAATCCTCTCATGTTCCAAGGTTATGTTAGTTATTTTTTTCTTCACAAGGATTAATTTATAAAATTATGATCCAACAATGATTAATTTATTTATTTTTTTCACTCACATAACCTTCAACATTACCCTCTCATATTCAAATAAAACATGAGAGGATCTCAATTTTTTTAAAAAGTGTAAAAAGTATTTGTCACCGTTGGATTAGATCTGGTCAATCTCATACTTTTTTTTTATTATTTTCGGTCAAAGGGGTATAATGGTAAATTGACTCGTTTTTATTTTATTCACCCTCAAACTTCAAACGCAAATAACTCTTAAACGACAAACTTTTAGAAAAAACCGATTTCACCATAATTTTTAAAATTTAATCCTCTTTAATTTGGTATAAATCTTGTTAATTATTTCAAATCTTTTTTTTTACATGTTCAATAGGTTTTGATTTTCTTCATGTTTTTAACATTTTTGACCATATTTTTTACCTTTAAATATATCAAATCATGACAAACTTAAAACAAAGTTGTAGATTTTGGTTCACTGGTTACCCAGAAATTCGAATCATTCAAATCTAATATGATGAGTGAAATATCAGACGTTAAAGATGATGTTTTAGTCATATTTGTTGCACACAAAATGTTTGATAAAATGTCTAGCTTAAATTTTTAGTGTTAAAATTGCGTTAAATGCACCAATTTTTGTACCACAACGCATCATTAATTATTTTATTAATATAAGATTCCAAATTAAAAATCCCATACAAAATTCTTACTAGCAGATCAATACACTCGTACATTCATATTGAAAATAAAAATCATAACGTATAATTCTAATATAATACTTTTTGGGGTACTGTTGACCGGACCCTCCCTACTATGAGGGGTCCACCTACTTTAGTCAAAATATACAAATTATAAAAAAAAATAGTACAAGCGACGGCAGCTGGTCAAAATCAACACACTCTCTCTAATGGAGGGTCCGGTCAACATCACCTTTTGGATGGCATGTCAACAATCATTCAAACAAGTATAATGCTCATACAGTCATATTATCTAACTGACATAAAATAATGAAAAAGTAGTATGATATGATAAGCATCTCTTATACTTGATTCACTTGAGACAACTTTTAATTTGTTGTATTTTTAGTATTGAATTTTTATCCTTTTAGTATTGTTGTATATTTAGTATTGTTGTATTGGATGAATGAATTTAATTTTAGAATTTTTCATTCAGATAGTTATGGTGCGGATATAAGGTGTTTGATGAAAAGCCTGTGAGGGTTTTTTTGTTATAAAAATGTGTGATTTTTTGTTAAAAAGTGACAGTACAACTTTCTATTTGATCCGCTTATTTTTGATAATGTTCATCAGTTCATTAGTTAGTTTTGGTCATCGGTTAATTTTGTTCATCAGTTATTTTTTATAATGTTCATAAGTTCAAGTTAGTATTGTTCATCAGTTCATCAATTTTTCTAATAAAAACACAATGTTTGTCAGTTCATCAGCTATTTTTGATATTGTTCATCAGTTATTTTTTATAACGTTCATCAGTTATTTTTTATAATATTCAGCAGTTAACGTTCATCAGTTATTTATGATATTGTTCATCAGTTATTTTTTATAATGTTCAGTAGTTTTCGAAAAAATAATGTTCATCAGTTATTTTTGATATTGTTCATCAGTTATTTTTTATAACGTTCATCAGTTATTTTTTGATAACGTTCATCAGTTATTTTTTGATAACGTTCATCAGTTATATTTTATAAGGTTCATCAGTTATTGTTCATCTTTAACGTGCGATATCTCACTCATATCATATCGGATTTGAGTGATTCAAATTTCTGGGTTAAGAATGGCCAAAAAGCTACAACTTTCGTGTTTTAAGTTTTGCAAAATTCGGCCTTTAAAATAGGCAAAATTAGAGCCGAAAATGCTAAAAATTTCAAAAAAATAAACACCCACTTTAAAGTTGAAACAAAAAGTTACGATTCATATATCATAATGCATACCAAATTAAAGAGAATTAAATTTAAAAAATTATGGTGAAATCGGTTTTTCATAAAAGTTTATCGTTTGAAAGTTATTTACGTTTGCAGTTTTGGGGTGAATAAAAAAAAGGGTTAAAAGGACCAAAATGCCCCCTAAACGAATTTAATAAGAAAAAAAGGAGGGAGTGGGTGGTGGACACTTGTCACATTGTGAGTGTCTTTCTAGGCTTTTTAATTTTCTTTACTTTGTAAAGGATCGCATCTCATAAGAGAATTCCAAAAATTGAAAAAAGGAATCCTGAAAAATGCAATTAGACAAATAAGAGTGCACCATTCTGCTTATTTGGCAAAATTGAGCATTCTTATCGGTAAATAAAAGTCCAAATTAAAGCTCAATTTGGTCAAACTCTTTAATTTTCATCTAATTTATAAAATGTTGTAAAAAACATATATGTCAATTTTGAAAAGAAAAAAAAAAATTAGTTTTTAAATTTTTAATAAATTATATGGAATTAAATATGTTTTTTTCATGTTTTTTTATTACTTTATAAATTTAATAAATGCTCCTATACTTTATATTTTACAAAAGAGTTAATTTCATAAATGATCCCTATGGTCTGTCGAGTTTAACGGGTTTAGTCCATTTACTTTTTTTAACGGATCTAGTCCTTGTAATTACGACCCGTATCGTGTTTGGTCCCTTGACCAACTTTTCTATTAGTTTGACCGTTAAGTTGGTCATGTGGCGTGCACATGAGAGAATAATTGTGTTTTTTTCCCCTCACACAAACACATTTACAAATCTATATTTTCTTTTCTTTTTCTCACTCCCTTTTCTCTAATTCATTCACTAGAAACACAAAATCAATTTCATCTTCAGCTAATCATCTTTAATTATTTTTCACACATTCAAAACACCACCATCACAACCAGATTTACAAAGAATTTGTAACTTACGTGCGTAATAATTCACAAACTTACACTCTTTTTTTCCGCACTTATTTTTGTAACACCAACTCCTTGTTCCCTTTCTAATCAAACACACCAACAATAGATCTTAGAACACAACTCCATGTTCCTTGTTTTTTCTCAGTCAAACATAAAATACATAAATCCCAACCTACCACATATCACCATCACCATTCTCAATTATTCTTCATAACCAAACATACCCACCCACCACCGTCGGGCACCTTTGATGCCGGACACCACAACCAATCACCGAAAGCCACCACCAATCGCCCGATCTGGTGGTGGTTGTTTCGCGTTCTTATTTAGCGATGGTGGAGTTTCGTGTATGTAACACCCCCTAATTTGTTTAGTGGCAGCGGAAAAGTAATTAGGGTGTTACGATGAGGATCGAGTTAAAATTTCAGAAAAACGGCCCAGAATAGGCGTTTTGAAAGTTATATGTCATTCGAATTAATAGTTTTGGTATAAAAGGAAGATATCTGATTTGAAATTCCCACAACAGTGTGATAATTTGGAAAGAATGACATATTTGATTTTACACCAGTTTATTTATCAGAGTATAAGATGCCCGCTCCGTGTCTTGTCCTGCTCAGTTAATTACCTGAGATAAACATGCTTAAAACGTCAACACAATGGTTGGTGAGTTCGTGGAGTTTATAGAAAATAACTTTCTTTGAAAGGTGTATAATGATTGTTGAAGTAAATAATAATCTTTCATGAAATAATTAATAAGTTGTGTTGTATAAAAAAAATCCACAAGCAAATCATGTATGATCTCCAAAATCATAAGTTTCATGTTATAAATGAAGCTGAGCTACGTTGTTATATGCTCGAAATAGAATGTTGAGTCAACTTTTAAATGTAACGATATACCAAGCATTTTGGGTTGTCTTGTGTAGAATTTCTCATTTAAGTTACATATAATAACAATTAAAGTTCAAGTACAGGATTCACAATCATATCACATAGTGGGAATAGTAATTTAGAGTCTGAAATCTATCAGTGTAAAGTGGTGGTCTTCTAAATACAGCTGTATCCTAGGATATATATGAAACATTCATATATTCATAAAGTTATATTGTCCTAAGCCTCATGACACGCAAAACGTTAACAGAGTACCGTAAAACGGCGGTGCCCCACCAGGGTTACTGATGGGTGTTTATAGCCCTCATGTTAATAGGTGACTTGCCAATTCCTATTTTTCTCAAATATAGTGCATCACGACTAAATACGACTAACCATGTAGGCATTCCGTCCAAGTATTTAGTGGGATAGGTCGTCAGCCTCTAACAGGTTTCGAAGCTGTTCACTATATTCGCGTTCACCGCAGTGATTAATGGCTCATGTTCAAGGGACTTTATGGCAATAAAGTAAACTTAGGCAATATAGGTTTCCTGGTGCATGAATTATGCATAATTTTAGTCTTGGCAATTATTTCTAGTGAAATGTAGAAATATCATAATAAAGTAACAGTACATTCATTTGTTATATGAATGCATGCAATGAATCTCAGTGTCAAGTTACATCATGTAGTGTAAAAATGTTATCTCTCAAATTTAGTGTTTAAGCTTAGCGAGCAATTTGCACATGTAATGAATATATATTACTCTCAAGAGTGATTCAAACATGTAAAACATAGTGGATGATTTTGAGTAAATCATAAGAGTTTTATACAGATAACTTAAAACAGTTAAAGCATGTATCTCCCCCAAAAGAGTTATTAAAACAAGTGTTAAAAGAGTAGGGGCCACGACTCACCTGGAGTGTATCTGACAAGACGAAATTATAAGACCAAGTAAACGATCACGAAAACTTCTTCAATACTAGACCTGAATATAAGCGAAGTCTAAGAGTCTAATTCACTACTAATACGAATGTGGAAAGGATAAATCGTGTAACGATTTGATCGGTGATGTGAGTGTGATATGCTTAAAATGCCTCAAGTTAAAAATATGATATATCTATAATATCATCCTGATTCTTATCTCAATCGACCCAAAATATTACTTTCTCAAAATATGTTGAAATAATATGCAAGTGAAGTTACTAACTTTCTAATGACGAAACCTTAAATAATGCATAACTTAAAATGTAAAATGCCTATGCAGTGAAGGATGTAAAATGAAAATAAACTAAGAATGTCAAGTGAAATTAAATAAGTCCTTGCCCTTTTCAGATTTTATACTCTTTAGTCTAACTACGATTGCGTTACGTCGTTAGTCCCCGGTTAAGTCCATAGTCCATAATAGTCCAAATATTGTCCATATGTCCACACAAGGCTCGGAGTTCAATGATATGTCAATTTAAGTCCCTTATAACTGTTTTCACAGCTTCAGTCCCTGAGTTTCACGGTTTGACAGTTTTGGTCCTTCCGGTTGTATCGCGTTACATTTTTAGTCCAAAAGTATAAAAATGACGGGAAAAATATTCTGAAAATTTCTATAACTTTATTAAGTTCATTTTAACTTATTTCAAGTGCTTATTCCAGAAAAGAACTTATTTTTGTATTATTGGGCCAGTTAACGCATCAATCTAAGGCCCATTATGAATTTTTGAGGCGAGGGCGTGTAAACTGTTTTGGGCCTGGTTTTGGGCTATTTTTGTGATTGTAAAAATATATCCTATGGGTATGTTGGACTGATTAATCACAAAAACTTAGTGGGCTTTAGTTAAGTCCAAATCGAATTTATAGATTTTATGAAATTCAAGTTTTAGTTCTATATATAGCGAGTGACAACTAAAACGATTTTATTTGGGCGTGCTTAAGAGCTTATGAGGTCTAGGTTAAAACACGAAAAATGTAGTTTGTTAGGTGGTTTATCAACAGGTGTAAAAAGATTGGGGTGTTACGTTTACCGATTCGAAGTTAATTAAGTGAACTTTGGCCTGTCGAGACATGTTTATGAAAGGAAAACACTTTACTTTATTTTTTATTTTTTTTTTATTTTTTATTTTATTATTATTTTTTATATCCATTTTTTTTTAAATAATAAACAATATATATTGAAAGTCTAACATAAAGCAATTGAAGGCAAAACGGGCAACAAGCTCGCCAGCCTTTTTGGATTGCAAAGCTAATCCGCTGTAAAAAACTACGATTCATAGATTAAGTGAGACATCACATTAGAATGCTAGACTAAGAGAAATCACATTTACTTTATTTCTTTGAATACTTGTGCACCACATAAGAGTAGGGGTTTGGTTTAACTGTTTTAAAGCTAGTATGTGAGCTTATTTTACAAAGTTGAATCTAGAGATAATTAGCTTGTAGCAAGGCCGATTAGATGGTGCGAAGATATTGCCATGTTGTTACGTTAAGTTGAGTTTTACGTGGTCATTTATATCGCGACATGGGACAGTATGTATAAAAGGCTTAGCAAAATTAGTGTCTTATGAATTTTTGGGTACGTATGATGTGAGTTCAAGGAGTGTTGAAATATGCATGCAACCATAGGAGTGAATATATATGTGTACGTTTAAGTGCAATAAAGAAGTGATGCATGAGATTTTTAACATGTATTAGAGTGTGTTTGTGGCTTCTAATCCCCCCCCCCCCTCAGTGGAGGTTGTCACTAGGGTGGGTTGTGATCTTATCATACGTACTAAAAAAAATGCTACGTTCGAAAGAAATATGTAGGTGTGAATGTGTGCATGTGAGATGAGAAGACAAGGGAAAGGTTGGATACTTACTATACTTTCAAGGTGATGAAGGTGTTGTGGCAGTCGAGTGGAACACAAGGGCAGGACAACAAGCTTACCAAGCTTGGATTCGTTTCATGTGTTGACCGCTCCTATTCGACTTGCATTCCTCATTGAGAGGTACATGTTTCCTGGGTCTTTAGGGTGGTTAGTGAGAGTGGAAGTAAGTGAAAAATAAATGAGCAATGTGGGTTGCTAAGAGTGGATGAGTTATATAGAAGTATACCACACATGCCTTGACTATATTACCCCTCAAACTCAATTATTGCTTTCCCTGTAGATGAAGGGACACCTAAGTGTTTCTACCGACAAAAAAGATATTTGATAGGTGAAACATGGGTAAATCTTATCTTTTGTTGGAAGGTATATTCACGTTTGTGTATTTAATGGTTTCAATTGGAATTTAATTTAACCTACCTACTGCTTCTATTTCTTTTAAACATTTCTTTATGCAAAATATCATTAGAAAATAGGAGAAATCGGATTTTTAAATTGTCGGTTAAGTTTGTGGTTTAGAATGTATGGCTTTTTGGGAACAAACAAATGACTTTAAAGTCCTGAAATACTGTCTAGTCTGCAATTTGGCATGACTGAAGTCTAGTAGGTCGTAGCATGAGGGGTGCAAAAAATTCGGTGATCGCGTTTAGTAATTCGAAGTATCGAGTCTTTTTGAAGGGTTGTCTGATCGATTACATGAAATGAAAAAAATGAAAATTGGATTTAAGTTGGGTGGATCGTGGGGGTTTGGGTATGTGATTGTGCGAATGGACGATTTAAGGTCCAGTTCGGTTTTGTTGTTAGTTAGTGAAAATTAAATGTGTTTAGAGTTAATGCTTATAGTCATTTAAATTAAATTGTAATGTAAATTATTTTGTGAAAGTATAGTGTTATGGATTTGTTACTTGCATTTGAATGTGTTGGTTTGTGAAATAAAATGTTTGTATACTGTGGTAGGTCGTTGATAGTGTGACGACGGTGGTGAATAATATTATCAAGAAAAAGTTTAAATTTCCCCGTAAAAAATGTGATTTAGTAGATAGTAACTCGAGGTTATCATAATTAATAAGGATTATCATATCGGATTTTTGTGGGATCTACAATATCTACCCCTAAATTTTGAACTTCGTCCCGAAGTTCAGTCGCGTAGTATTGAAAAGTGATGGATGTACTGAGGTGAGAGTTTATGGAAGGTGTTGTCGAGATATTTCTTATTTGATATCAAAGAAGCGAGTTTCCCAACTAGATTTATTCGTACCAGACGAATTAAATTCGAATGTTTGGTCAATAATTGAATTCATAGGACTACGAATAGTGAAAATAAAGTCGAGAGTAGGAAGTATTTAACACTTAATGTCTAGTGTTCTAACGGTCGAGACTAGTGGATTTTAATGGTAGCGGTTTGAAATTTAATGATAGTGAGTAGTAAAATAACGGGTACTTTCTCCACCTACATTCCCTATTTAACTTTCCCCTTTTTCCTCCACTTTATTCCCTTTTCACCTTTTCAATTATCCCTCCCACTCAAACTTCATCTCCTTCGTTCGACTTCTTCCCCGAAAATATGCCACCGATCGCCATTATTGTTGCCTTCGTATACATTGCTCTTGTTGCCATGTATCTGGCCTTCTTCCCTGATGAAAACGCTGACTACTTTATCGCATCTCTGGTGTTCATCGTTCCCCTCACAATTTTAGCGATTTACGTGGATAAGTTTTGAGTGAGGATCTCGAGCTAGGGTGGTTAAATGTAGCTTTGTTGTGTGCCGATGTAATGTGGAATAAATTCCTCGTTTATGTTTATGTTAAGTTGTTGTGTTTAACGGTTCGCTTTGTGTGTCTTCAGAATAATCAGGATACTTCATCCTATGGTGTCTTGCTATTGTTGGGTTGGTGGTGGTTTTTGTTTCTATGACGGGCCAACCTATTGAAATTCTATGTCTTATATTGTGTTTATTGTACTATTAGCACTTCCGATGTAATCATTTTGATATGTATTAACTCCATGGTTTCTAATAAAATTTATGTTATTTGTGTTTTCCAAAATTGTTGTAATTTTATAGTTTCTAATTTCGTATTTTCTCGTCTTCGTATAATAGAGTGAATGGGTGATAAGTGTAGATCTGACTGGGGTTGGTTAAAAGTAAAGTTATGAACAAATTATTTTGTTTTCAAATTTGTTTTTGGAATGAAAATTGTTATTAAATTTCGAAAGGATAACTGTTCCATTTATAACATGATTCTTCCTAAATTATACATAGTTAGCTAGGCTATGTATAATTGAGGACCAAATGATGTAACGCTTGGTTCAGTCATTTTGGGTGTTTATGCTTTTTCAAGGGTTTTATATGGCTTAGTTATAATGATTCCGTCACAAAGTCGGACACTCTCTGATTATTTTAAAAGAATTATAAAGTTTTTGTTCATATCTCGAGGATAAGTCAGAAATTTCTAAGATGGTATTTGGACATTCTGGATATAAACTTAGGTTTTGGGTGAGAATTTCTTACAATGTGGGTTTAAAAACTTATGGTTTGATCTCAATAAAATTAATTAAATCCTTGAGTAATATTAGTGTATTGATTCATAATGATTACGAGTAAGAGGTGTAATGGAAATGGAAATAGACGTAGATTTTTATTATCATGGAAATATTACAAGGTAGATTTCTCACACGGTAGAAAGATAACTGTTACACTTAGGTTACATCCATCGTACCAAGGTAAATACAATGGAAATACAACCTAGATAGTCCTAGACTAGAGTTTATTTATTTTACAGCAGGAATCCATTCATCTGCTAATATAGAGGTCATTCTTTGGTACTACTGGGGCCTTTTAACGAAATCTTCATTTTCTTGTATCCATCTTGGCCTTCCAGTTGACATTGTAGTTTGGGCAATGACTCTTGTAATGCCCTATTCCACCACATCCGTGGCATTTTATGGACGAGGGTTGTTCATTTCTTTCCATGGCTTTGTAATTTATTGTCTTATGGCCTATTTTCCTGCACCTCCCGCATATTGCAATGCAATGTCCGGTATGATGCATCTTGCACTTCTGACATAAGGGTTGTTTCCCATGGTAGTTGTCCCTAGTAGTAAGGGTTGTTAGGTCGTTTTCTTCAACTTCTTGTCTGAACCTTTGTTGACGTTGGTAGTCGATGCGATCTTGTAGATGATTACGAGTACAGATGTCGTTGTGAAATTCACATTCGTTGAGGGTAAAGGTTCTTTTCTTCTTGAGTTTTCGCTTTTGGTTATTTTTCTTAAGTGCAAAATCTTGCCTAATCCTTTGGGCACATGTGCAGATAGGTTTGGCTATTCTTTTTGAGTTCTTTAGGCAAACGGGCCTACATTCCATGAAACTTTCATGGTTACGCTTGCAAGATTTATCCATTCTTTTCTCCTTCTTGTCCATATCATTGTTTCTTGGATGAACTATTGTAGTTACTTCATGTACCACTGTAACGATATTGTTTTCAAATTCCCCGATGCTTTTAGGAGTCATGGTTGTGGTAAGTGCCGAGGGGGTATGGGTGTTGCTCATGTTGGCCATCTTCAATGACTACAACAAGAAACACTGATTTAGTATTCACTTTATTATTAGAATAATTCCAAATAATAAGGTATTTGCATATTATTGCTAACAATGTGATCTCAATACGTAATCAAATCAACTGAGGGTCATAGAAATACGATGTGTCTGGGTAACATCATAAAATAATAATCATCTATGGATATGGGATTGCTAAGGGACAAACGGATTCTTTTACAAAAGTTGAAGTTCAACAATTTCTCTTCATTCGTCAATTTTTTTCCTTAATATTTGTTCTTGGTATTCTATGATTTATTGTTTAGTCGAGGTATATTTGATGTACAATCACCAATAATATCATAGTAAGTTTGAATACATTCATCAAAATCGACATAACTCTAATAACTTGTTTGATCGATTTTTGCAAAACAACCATCACAAGGTCTTTTATTAATGTCTCATTGATTTACGTGGGTTATTTGTTTACCTAAAAGAGTAATGAATGGTGAGGTTTTGCATGGCTCTTTGCACTTACAGCATCATAATAAGGTTTGGTGTGAGGAATTTGTTTATAACAGAAGAGTATAACGGAAAGAAAACCATTACACATTAAAAGGCGGTTACAAGCTCTGAAAGTTACAGGATTATTGGAACTACATGAACTACTAACCAAAACTATTTGGTTTATTTAGTACAACAACGATACTTAAGATCAGTTACGTCTCTGACGTAGACATCTAACTTCTGCCTCAAGATCCAGTTGTGCAGCTTCCATGGCTGAGAAACGTTCCTGGCACGCATTCATCTGATTAGCTAACATGCTTTACAAGGCTGCAATCTTTTGGCTTTGGGTCCTTGCTGTGTCTCTAGCTAACCATAATGCTCTTTCAATGTCTTCAATCCTAATGTGGGTTTGAGTATGGCCTCTGCCCAAACAGCGGGTTCTGGCATCCAAGTTTCTAAGTTCTTGTTCGTAATTGTCCTTCATGTTACCAATATTCACTCCTAAACCAAACACTTCTCGTCTCTCAGCATCTGTCCTCTTGAACAGGGTATCAATGTTACGGTCATACCATTCGAATCGTAATGGTTGTAACTCTTTTAGCTGTTTAGAGTGAGCGTTTAGTATGCTGGTGTGTTGGTGAAGGTGAATCCATATGGGGTCACGGGTGTCTACATTGTAGTCAGAAGCTTTGGGTGAGGATACATTGTTTGGGACATCTGGCATGGAGAAATCTGAGGTATTAGGTAAGGGAGAATTTAGGTTGATATTTTCCCATGTCATTTCTTGACGTGAACTTTGTCCAATTTCAAATGTTGGTTGACCACCAATCGGATCTGAATAGGATTCAGTTGCTCTCCTAAGTTTTTGATGTGGAGGTGAATGAGTAGGTGATGACGAAGATGATTTCTGAGTAAGTTCTATGTCGGTTTGAGGTTGTGACATTTGTACATAAGGATCTTCAGTATTTGGTGTAATATGATAGCTAGGTGATACATGGGTAGTAGGAGAGGTAGTCTTAGCGAGGTTAACTGGTAAGGAAGACATGTTACTGTAGCAATCGAAAATAATAATTATGAGTATTTATGCGTTCAAGATGTAACGTTGAGTGTGAATTAATGCAGTGTGTAATGTGTGAAGAGTATACATCAAGCATGTAAAGATTAGTACAAAACAATCTTAGTAAGTACTGTATTGGGCACGACAGTCTGCAAACACGGAAGGCATAAGGTGATAAGGTGTAAAATCATTTATTTTGAAAGTGTAGTTATAGTTCAATGTTTTAAAATGTTTGATTCTCTATAACCTGAGGCTCTGATACCAATCTGTAACACCCCCTAATTTGTTTAGTGGCAGCGGAAAAGTAATTAGGGTGTTACAATGAGGATCGATTTAAAATTTCAGAAAAACGGCCCAGAATAGGCGTTTTGAAAGTTATATGTCATTCGAATTAATAGTTTTGGTATAAAAGGAAGATATCTGATTTGAAATTCCCACAACAGTGTGATAATTTGGAAAGAATGACATATTTGATTTTACACCAGTTTATTTATCAGAGTATAAGATGCCCGCTTCGTGTCTTGTCTTGCTCCGTTAATTACCTGAGATAAACATGCTTAAAACGTCAACACAATGGTTGGTGAGTTCGTGGAGTTTATAGAAAATAACTTTCTTTGAAAGGTGTATAGTGATTGTTGAAGTAAATAATAATCTTTCATGAAATAATTAATAAGTTGTGTTGTATAAAAAAAATCCACAAGCAAATCATGTATGATCTCCAAAATCATAAGTTTCATGTTATAAATGAAGCTGAGCTACGTTGTTATATGCTCGAAATAGAATGTTGAGTCAACTTTTAAATGTAACGATATACCAAGCATTTTGGGTTGTCTTGTGTAGAATTTCTCATTTAAGTTACATATAATAACAATTAAAGTTCAAGTACATGATTCACAATCATATCACATAGTGGGAATAGTAATTTAGAGTCTGAAATCTATCAGTGTAAAGTGGTGGTCTTCTAAATACAGCTGTATCCTAGGATATATATGAAACATTCATATATTCATAAAGTTATATTGTCCCAAGCCTCATGACACGCAAAACGTTAACAGAGTACCGTAAAACGGCGGTGCCCCACCAGGGTTACTGATGGGTGTTTATAGCCCTCATGTTAATAGGTGACTTGCCAATTCCTATTTTTCTCAAATATAGTGCATCGCGACTAAATACGACTAACCATGTAGGCATTCCGTCCAAGTATTTAGTGGGATAGGTCGTCAGCCTCTAACAGGTTTCGAAGCTGTTCACTATATTCGCGCTCACCGCAGTGATTAATGGCTCATGATCAAGGGACTTTATGGCAATAAAGTAAACTTAGGCAATATAGGTTTCAGGGTGCATGAATTATGTGTAATTTTTGTTTTGGCAATTATTTCTAGTGAAATGTAGAAATATCAAAATAAAGTAACAGTACATTCATTTGTCACATGAATGCATACAGTAAGCCTCAGTATCATGTTACATCAAGTAGCTTAAAAATGTTATCTTCCAAGTTACGTGTTTAAACTAAACAGACAATTTGTACATATAATGAGCATGTATTCCTTTCAAGTATGATTCAAACATGTAAAGCATAGTGGATGATTTTGAGTAAATCATAAGAGTTTTATATAAGTAACTTAAAACAGTTAAAGCATGTATCTCCCCCAAAAGAGTTATTAAAACAAGAGTTAAAAGTAGGGGCCACGACTCACCTGGAGCGTATCTGACAAGACGAAATTATAAGACCAATTAAACGATCACGAAAACTTCTTCAATACTAGACCTGAATATAAGCGAAGTCTAAGAGTCTAATTTACTACTAATAACGAATGTGGAAAGGATAAATCGTGTAACGATTCGATCGGTGATGTGAGTGTGATATGCTTAAAATGCCTCAAGTTAAAAATATGATATATCTATAATATTATCCTGATTCTTATCTCAATCGACCCAAAATATTACTTTCTCGAAATATGCTAAAATAAGATGCAAGTGAAGTCGCTAATAATTCTAATAACGAAACTTTAAATAATGCATAACTTAAAATGAAACATGCATATGAAATGAAGGGTGCAAAATGAAAAATAAATAAGAATGTCAAGTGAAATTAAATGGGTCCTTGCCCTTTTTAGATTTTATACTTTTTAGTCTAACTGCGATGGCGTTACGTCGTTAGTCCTCGGTTAAGTCCAAAGTCTATAATAGTCCAAATTTTGTCCATATGTCCATATAAGGCTTGGAGTTCAATGGTATGTCAATTTAAGTCCTCTACAAACTGTTTTTACAGCTTCGGTCCATAAGTTTCTCGGTTTGGCAGTTTTGGTCCTTCTGGTTGTATCGCGTTACATTTTTAGTCCAAAAGTATAAAAATGACGGGAAAAATATTCTGAAAATTTATATAACTTTATTAAGTTCATTTTAACTTATTTCAAGTGCTTTTTCCAGAAAAGAATTATTTTTGTATTATTGGGCCAGTTAACGCATCAATCTAAGGCCCATTATGAATTTTTGAGGCGAGGGCGTGTAAACTGTTTTGGGCATGGTTTTGGGCTATTTTTGTGATTGTAAAAATATATCCTATAGGTATGTTGGACTGATTAATCACAAAAACTTAGTGGGCTTTAGTTAAGTCCAAACAAAATTTATAGATTTTATGAAATTAAAGTTTTAGTTCTATATATAGCGAGTGACAACTAAAACGATTTTATTTGGGCGTGCTTAAGAGCTTATGAGGTCTAGGCTAAAACAGGAAAAATGTAGTTTGTTAGGTGGTTTATCAACAGGTGTAAAAAGATTGGGGTGTTACGTTTACCGATTCGAAGTTAATTAAGTGAACTTTGGCCTGTCGAGACATGTTTATGAAAGGAAAACACTTTACTTTATTTCTTTGAATACTTGTGCACCTCATGAGAGTAGGGGTTTGGTTTAACTGTTTTAAAGTTAGTATGTGAGCTTATATTACAAAGTATAATCTAGAGATAATTAGCTTGTAGCAAGGCCGATTAGATGGTGCGAAGATATTGCCATGTTGTTACGTTAAGTTGAGTTTTTACGTGGTCATTTATATCGCGACATGGGACAGTATGTATAAAAGGCTTAGCAAAATTAGTGTCTTATGAATTTTTGGGTACGTATGATGTGAGTTCAAGGAGTGTTGAAATATGCATGCAACCATAGGAGTGAATATATATGTGTACGTTTAAGTGCAATGAAGAAGTGATGCATGAGGTTTTTAACATGTACTAGAGTGTGTTTGTGGCTTCTAATCCCCCCCCCCTCAGTGGAGATTGTCACTAGGGTGGGTTGTGATCTTATCATACGTAAAAAAAATGCTACGTTCGAAAGGAATATGTAAGTGTGAATGTGTGCATGTGAGATGAGAAGACAAGGGAAAGGTTGGATACTTACTATACTTTCAAGGTGATGAAGGTGTTGTGGCAGTCGAGTGGAACACAAGGGCAGGACAGCAAGCTTACCAAGCTTGGATTCGTTTCATGTGTTGACCGCTCCTATTCGACTTGCATTCCTCACTGAGGGGTACATGTTTCCTGGGTCTTTAGGGTGGTTAGTGAGAGTGGAAGTAAGTGAAAAATAAATGAGCAATGTGGGCTGCTAAGAGTGGATGAGTTATATAGAAGTATACCACACATGCCTTGACCATATTACCCCTCAAACTCAATTATTGCTTTCCCTGTAGATGAAGGGACACCTAAGTGTTTCTACCGACAAAAGAAGACATTTGATAGGTGAAGTATCATGGGAATTCTTATCTTTTGCCTTGGTAGTGTGCATGTACACGGTTTGTGTATTATGGTACTTCAAAATTTGGAACTAGTAAGTTTAACCCACCTACTGCTGTCTTAGTCACTTTCTAAACATTCTCATATGTTAGAAATAACGTTAGTGAAAGGTAGGAGAAATCGAATTTTAAAACAGTCGAGCTTTAGAGATTTTTGTTTATATGTATGAGTAGTTTTGGGACAAACAAATGAGCCTTTAAAGTCCTAGAAATACTTGTTGCCTAAATCTGAAATTTGGCATGACTGAAGTCTAGTAGGTCGTGAGAAAGATGGTGCAAAAATACGTGTAGATCGCGTTTCGTAATTAAACGTATGGAGTGCGTTTTGTAAGTGGTTAGTCGATCGAATTACATGAAATAGCAAAGAAAGAAGAATTGGATTTGAAGTTGGGCTGAGAACGTGGGGGTTTGGGTAGTGTTGGGCCGAATGCATTTAAGGGTCCAGTTCGGTTGTAGCTTTGTTAGGTTAATGAAGGAATTAAAATGTGTTTAGAGTAAATGTTATGCATTTAAATGTAATGAGTGTAAGTGTATAATTATTGTTGTAGAAAGTATAGTGATTAGTGGGATTTGTGTACATTGCGATTTATGACTATTAGTTGTTGTGAAATAAATATGTTTTGTAGTACACGTCGTGAGCTAGGGTCGTTATTTGATAACCGTTGTGATAACGTGACGTGGTGAAATAATATATCAAGAAAAGTTTAAATTTCCCCGTAAAAAAAATGGGATTTATTAGATATTAACTCGAGGTTATGATTAATTAATGAGGGTTATCATAGCGGATTTTTGTGGGATCCTACAGTATCTACCCCTAAATTTTGAACTTCATCCCGAAGTTCAGTCCGTGATAAGTATTGAAAAGTATGATGTACTGAGGTGAGAGTTTATGGAAGGTGTTGTCGAGATATTTCTTATTTGAATATCAAAGAAGCGAGATTCCAACTAGATTTATTCGTACCAGACGAATTAAATTCGAATGTTTGGTCAATAATTGAATTCATAGGCTACGAATAGTGAAAATAATGGTCGAGAGTAGGAAGTATTTAACACTTAATGTCTAGTGTTCTAACGGTCGAGACTAGTGGAATTTTAATGGTAGCGGTTAGAAATTTAATGATAGTGAGTAGTAAAATAACGGGTACTTTCTCCACCTACATTCCCTATTTAACTTTCCCCTTTTTCCTCCACTTTATTCCCTTTTCACCTTTTCAATTATCCCTCCCACTCAAACTTCATCTCCTTCGTTCGACTTCTTCCCCGAAAATATAACACCGATCGCCATTATTGTTGCCTTCGTATACATTGCTCTGGTTGCCATGTATCTGGCCTTCTTCCCTGATGAAAACGCCGACTATTTTATCGCATCTCTGGTGTTCATCGTTCCCCTCAAAATCTTAGCGATTTACGTGGATAAGTTTTTGGGATGAGGATCTCGAGCTAGAGTGGTTAAAATGTAGCTTTGTTGTGTGCCGATGTAATGTGGATTAAATCCTCGTTTATGTTTATGTTTAGTTGTTGTGTTTAACGGTTCGCTTTGGTGTGTCTTCAGAATAATCAGGGTACTTCATCCTATGGTGACTCTTGCTATTGTTGGGTTGGTGGTGGTTTTTGTTTCTATGACGGGCCAACCTATTGAAAATTCTATGTCTTATATTGTGTTTATTGTACTATTAGCACTTCCGATGTTAATCATTTTGATATGTATTAACCCCCATGGTTTCTAATAAAATTTATGTTATTTGTGTTTTCCATAGACTGTTGTGAATTTTTAAAGTTTCTAATTTTCGTAATTTCCTCGTCTTCATATAATAGAGGAATGAGTGATGAGTGTAGATCTGACTGGGGTTGGTTAAAAAGTAAAGCTTATGAACAAATTATTTTGTTTCAAAATTCTGGTTTTGGAATGAAAATTGTTATTAAGACTTCGAAAGGATAACTGTTCCATTTATAACATGATTCTTCCTAAATTATACATAGGTAGCTAGGCTATGTATAATTGAGGACCAAATGATGTAACGCTTGGTTCAGTCATTTTGGGTGTTTATGCTTTTTCAAGGGTTTTATATGGCTTAGTTATGATGATTCCGTCACAAAGTCGGACATTCTCTGATTATTTTAAAAGAATTATAAAGTTTTTGTTCATATTTCGAGGATAAGTCAGAAATTTCTAAGATGGCATTTGGACATTCTGGATATAAACTTAGGTTTTGGGTGAGAATTTCTTATAATGTGTTAACAACTTATGGTTTGATCTCAATAAAATTAATTAAATCCTTGAGATAATATTAGTGTGTTGATACTTAATGATTACGAGTAGAGAGGTGTAATGGAAATGGAAATAGACGTAGATTTTTATTATCATGGAAATTTTACAAGGTAGATTTTTTCACACGGTAGAAAGATAACTGTTACACTTAGGTTACATCCCTCGTACCTAAGGTAAATACAAATGGAAATACAACCTAGATAGTCCTAGACTAGAGTTTATTTATTTTACAGCAGGAATCCATTCATCTGCTTAATATAGAGGTCATTCTTTGGTACTACTGGGGCCTTTTAACGAGTCTTCATTTTCTTGTATCCATCTTGGCCTTCCAGTTGACATTGTAGTTTGGGCAATGACTCTTGTAATGCCCTATTCCACCACATCCGTGGCATTTTATGGACGAGGGTTGTTCATTTCTTTCCATGGCTTTGTAATTTATTGTCTTATGGCCTATTTTCCTGCACCTCCCGCATATTGCAATGCAATGTCCGGTATGATGCATCTTGCACTTTTGACATAAGGGTTGTTTCCCATGGTAGTTGTCCCTAGTAGTAGGGGTTGTTAGGTCATTTTCTTCAACTTCTTGTCTGAACCTTTGTTGACGTTGGTAGTCGATGCGATCTTGTAGATGATTACGAGTACAGATGTCGTTGTGAAATTCACATTCGTTGAGGGTAAAGGTTCTTTTCTTCTTGAGTTTTCGCTTTTGGTTATTTTTCTTAAGTGCAAAATCTTGCCTAATCCTTTGGGCACATGTGCAGATAGGTTTGGCTATTCTTTTTGAGTTCTTTAGGAAAACGGGCCTACATTCCATGAAACTTTCATGGTTACGCTTGCAAGATTTATCCATTCTTTTCTCCTTCTTGTCTATATCATTGTTTCTTGGATGAACTATTGTAGTTACTTCATGTACCACTGTAATGATATTGTTTTCAAATTCCCCGATGCTTTTAGGAGTCATGGTTGTGGTAAGTGCCGAGGGGGTATGGGTGTTGCTCATGTTGGCCATCTTTAATGACTACAACAAGAAACACTGATTTAGTATTCACTTTATTATTAGAATAATTCCAAATAATAAGGTATTTGCATATTATTGCTAACAATGTGATCTCAATACGTAATCAAATCAACTGAGGGTCATAGAAATACGATGTGTCTGGGTAACATCATAAAATAATAATCATCTATGGATATGGGATTGCTAAGGGACAAACGGATTCTTTTACAAAAGTTGAAGTTCAACAATTTTCTCTTCATTCGTCAAATTTTTTCCTTAATATTTGTTTTGGAATTCTATGATTTATTGTTTAGTCGAGGTATATTCGATGTACAATCACCAATAATATCATAGTAAGTTTGAATACATTCATCAAAATTGACATAACTCTAATAACTTGTTTGATCGATTTTTGCAAAACAACCATCACAAGGTCTTTTATTAATGTCTCATTGATTTACGTGGGTTATTTGTTTACCTAAAAGAGTAATGAATGGTGAGGTTTTGCATGGCTCTTTGCACTTACAGCATCATAATAAGGTTTGGTGTGAGGAATTTGTTTATAACAGAAGAGTATAACGGAAAGAAAACCATTACACATTAAAAGTCGGTTACAAGCTCTGAAAGTTACAGGATTATTGGAACTACATGAACTACTAACCAAAACTATTTGGTTTATTTAGTACAACAACGATACTTAAGATCAGTTACGTCTCTGACGTAGACGTCTAACTTCTGCCTCAAGATCCAGTTGTGCAGCTTCCATGGCTGAGAAACGTTCCTGGCACGCATTCATCTGATTAGCTAACATGCTTTACAAGGCTGCAATCTTTTGGCTTTGGGTCCTTGCTGTGTCTCTAGCTAACCATAATGCTCTTTCAATGTCTTCAATCCTAATGTGGGTTTGAGTATGGCCTCTGCCCAAACAGCGGGTTCTGGCATCCAAGTTTCTAAGTTCTTGTTCGTAATTGTCCTTCATGTTACCAATATTCACTCCTAAACCAAACACTTCTCGTCTCTCAGCATCTGTCCTCTTGAACAGGGTATCAATGTTACGGTCATACCATTCGAATCGTAATGGTTGTAACTCTTTTAGCTGCTTAGAGTGAGCGTTTAGTATGCTGGTGTGTTGGTGAAGGTGAATCCATATGGGGTCACGGGTGTCTACATTGTAGTCAGAAGCTTTGGGTGAGGATACATTGTTTGGGACATCTGGCATGGAGAAATCTGAGGTATTAGGTAAGGGAGAATTTAGGTTGATATTTTCCCATGTCATTTCTTGACGTGAACTTTGTCCAATTTCAAATGTTGGTTGACCACCAATCGGATCTGAATAGGATTCAGTTGCTCTCCTAAGTTTTGATGTGGAGGTGAATGAGTAGGTGATGACGAAGATGATTTCTGAGTAAGTTCTATGTCGGTTTGAGGTTGTGACATTTGTACATAAGGATCTTCAGTATTTGGTGTAATATGATAGCTAGGTGATACATGGGTAGTAGGAGAGGTAGTCTTAGCGAGGTTAACTGGTAAGGAAGACATGTTACTGTAGCAATCGAAAATAATAATTATGAGTATTTATGCGTTCAAGATGTAACGTTGAGTGTGAATTAATGCAGTGTGTAATGTGTGAAGAGTATACATCAAGCATGTAAAGATTAGTACAAAACAATCTTAGTAAGTAATGTATTGGGCACGACAGTCTGCAGACACGGAAGGCATAAGGTGATAAGGTGTAAAATCATTTATTTTGAAAGTGTGGTTATAGTTCAATGTTTTAAAACGTTTGATTCTCTATAACCTGAGGCTCTGATACCAATCTGTAACACCCCTAATTTGTTTAGTGGCAGCGGAAAAGTAATTAGGGTGTTACGATGAGGATCGAGTTAAAATTTCAGAAAAACGGCCCAGAATAGGCGTTTTGAAAGTTATATGTCATTCGAATTAATAGTTTTGGTATAAAAGGAAGATATCTGATTTGAAATTCCCACAACAGTGTGATAATTTGGAAAGAATGACATATTTGATTTTACACCAGTTTATTTATCAGAGTATAAGATGCCCGCTTCGTGTCTTGTCCTGCTCCGTTAATTACCTGAGATAAACATGCTTAAAACGTCAACACAATGGTTGGTGAGTTCGTGGAGTTTATAGAAAATAACTTTCTTTGAAAGGTGTATAATGATTGTTGAAGTAAATAATAATCTTTCATGAAATAATTAATAAGTTGTGTTATATAAAAAAAATCCACAAGCAAATCATGTATGATCTCCAAAATCATAAGTTTCATGTTATAAATGAAGCTGAGCTACGTTGTTATATGCTCGAAATAGAATGTTGAGTCAACTTTTAAATGTAACGATATACCAAGCATTTTGGGTTGTCTTGTGTAGAATTTCTCATTTAAGTCACATATAATAACAATTAAAGTTTAAGTACAGGATTCACAATCATATCACATAGTGGGAATAGTAATTTAGAGTCTGAAATCTATCAGTGTAAAGTGGTGGTCTTCTAAATACAGTTGTATCCTAGGATATATATGAAACATTCATATATTCATAAAGTTATATTGTCCCAAGCCTCATGACATGCAAAACGTTAACAGAGTACCGTAAAACGGCGGTGCCCCACCAGGGTTACTGATGGGTGTTTATAGCCCTCATGTTAATAGGTGACTTGCCAATTCCTATTTTTCTCAAATATAGTGCATCGCGACTAAATACGACTAACCATGTAGGCATTCCGTCCAAGTATTTAGTGGGATAGGTCGTCAGCCTCTAACAGGTTTCGAAGCTGTTCACTATATTCGCGCTCACCGCAGTGATTAATGGCTCATGATCAAGGGACTTTATGGCAATAAAGTAAACTTAGGCAATATAGGTTTCAGGGTGCATGAATTATGTGTAATTTTTGTTTTGGCAATTATTTCTAGTGAAATGTAGAAATATCAAAATAAAGTAACAGTACATTCATTTGTCACATGAATGCATACAGTAAGCCTCAGTATCATGTCACATCAAGTAGCTTAAAAATGTTATCTTCCAAGTTACGTGTTTAAGCTAAACAGACAATTTGCACATATAATGAGCATGTATTCCTTTCAAGTATGATTCAAACATGTAAAGCATAGTGGATGATTTTGAGTAAATCATAAGAGTTTTATATAAGTAACTTAAAACAGTTAAAGCATGTATCTCCCCCAAAAGAGTTATTAAAACAAGAGTTAAAAGTAGGGGCCACGACTCACCTGGAGCGTATCTGACAAGACGAAATTATAAGACCAAGTAAACGATCACGAAAACTTCTTCAATACTAGACCTGAATATAAGCGAAGTCTAAGAGTCTAATTTACTACTAATAACGAATGTGGAAAGGATAAATCGTGTAACGATTCGATCGGTGATGTGAGTGTGATATGCTTAAAATGCCTCAAGTTAAAAATATGATATATCTATAATATCATCCTGATTCTTATCTCAATCGACCCAAAATATTACTTTCTCGAAATATGCTGAAATAAGATGCAAGTGAAGTCGCTAATAATTCTAATAACGAAACTTTAAATAATGCATAACTTAAAATGAAACATGCATATGAAATGAAGGGTGCAAAATGAAAAATAAATAAGAATGTCAAGTGAAATTAAATGGGTCCTTGCCCTTTTTAGATTTTATATTTTTTAGTCTAACTGCGATGGCGTTACGTCGTTAGTCCTCAGTTAAGTCCAAAGTCTATAATAGTCCAAATTTTGTCCATATGTCCATATAAGGCTTGGAGTTCAATGGTATGTCAATTTAAGTCCTCTACAAACTGTTTTTACAGCTTCGGTCCATAAGTTTCTCGGTTTGGCAGTTTTGGTCCTTCCGGTTGTATCGCGTTACATTTTTAGTCCAAAAGTATAAAAATGACAGGAAAAATATTCTGAAAATTTCTATAACTTTATTAAGTTCATTTTAACTTATTTCAAGTGCTTTTTCCAGAAAAGAACTTATTTTTGTATTATTGGGCCAGTTAATGCATCAATCTAAGGCCCATTATGAATTTTTGAGGCGAGGGCGTGTAAACTATTTTGGGCTATTTTTTTGATTGTAAAAATATATCCTATGGGTATGTTGGACTGATTAATCACAAAAACTTAGTGGGCTTTAGTTAAGTCCAAACCGAATTTATAGATTTTATGAAATTCAAGTTTTAGTTCTATATATAGCGAGTGACAACTAAAACGATTTTATTTGGGCGTGCTTAAGAGCTTATGAGGTCTAGGCTAAAACACGAAAAATGTAGTTTGTTAGGTGGTTTATCAACAGGTGTAAAAAGATTGGGGTGTTACGTTTACCGATTCGAAGTTAATTAAGTGAACTTTGGCCTGTCGAGACATGTTTATGAAAGGAAAACACTTTACTTTATTTCTTTGAATACTTGTGCACCTCATGAGAGTAGGGGTTTGGTTTAACTGTTTTAAAGTTAGTATGTGAGCTTATTTTACAAAGTATAATCTAGAGATAATTAGCTTGTAGCAAGGCCGATTAGATGGTGCGAAGATATTGCCATGTTGTTACGTTAAGTTGAGTTTTTACGTGGTCATTTATATCGCGACATGGGACAGTATGTATAAAAGGCTTAGCAAAATTAGTGTCTTATGAATTTTTGGGTACGTATGATGTGAGTTCAAGGAGTGTTGAAATATGCATGCAACCATAGGAGTGAATATATATGTGTACCTTTAAGTGCAATGAAGAAGTGATGCATGAGGTTTTTAACATGTACTAGAGTGTGTTTGTGGCTTCTAATCCCCCCCCCTCAGTGGAGATTGTCACTAGGGTGGGTTGTGATCTTATCATACGTAAAAAAAATGCTACGTTCGAAAGGAATATGTAGGTGTGAATGTGTGCATGTGAGATGAGAAGACAAGGGAAAGGTTGGATACTTACTATACTTTCAAGGTGATGAAGGTGTTGTGGCAGTCGAGTGGAACACAAGGGCAGGACAGCAAGCTTACCAAGCTTGGATTCGTTTCATGTGTTGACCGCTCCTATTCGACTTGCATTCCTCACTGAGGGGTACATGTTTCCTGGGTCTTTAGGGTGGTTAGTGAGAGTGGAAGTAAGTGAAAAATAAATGAGCAATGTGGGCTGATAAGAGTGGATGAGTTATATAGAAGTATACCACACATGCCTTGACCATATTACCCCTCAAACTCAATTATTGCTTTCCCTGTAGATGAAGGGACACCTAAGTGTTTCTACCGACAAAAGAAGACATTTGATAGGTGAAGTATCATGGGAATTCTTATCTTTTGCCTTGGTAGTGTGCATGTACACGGTTTGTGTATTATGGTACTTCAAAATTTGGAACTAGTAAGTTTAACCCACCTACTGCTGTCTTAGTCACTTTCTAAACATTCTCATATGTTAGAAATAGCGTTAGTGAAAGGTAGGAGAAATCGAATTTTAAAACAGTCGAGCTTTAGAGATTTTTGTTTATATGTATGAGTAGTTTTGGGACAAACAAATGAGCCTTTAAAGTCCTAGAAATACTTGTTGCCTAAATCTGAAATTTGGCATGACTGAAGTCTAGTAGGTCGTGAGCAAGATGGTGCAAAAATACGTGTAGATCGCGTTTCGTAATTAAACGTATGGAGTGCGTTTTGTAAGTGGTTAGTCGATCGGATTACATGAAATAGCAAAGAAAGAAGAATTGGATTTGAAGTTGGGCTGAGAACGTGGGGGTTTGGGTAGTGTTGGGCCGAATGCATTTAAGGGTCCAGTTCGGTTGTAGCTTTGTTAGGTTAATGAAGGAATTAAAATGTGTTTAGAGTAAATGTTATGCATTTAAATGTAATGAGTGTAAGTGTATAATTATTGTTGTAGAAAGTATAGTGATTAGTGGGATTTGTGTACATTGCGATTTATGACTATTAGTTGTTGTGAAATAAATATGTTTTGTAGTACACGTCGTGAGCTAGGGTCGTTATTTGATAACCATTGTGATAACGTGACGTGGTGAAATAATATATCAAGAAAAGTTTAAATTTCCCCGTAAAAAAAATGGGATTTATTAGATATTAACTCGAGGTTATGATTAATTAACGAGGGTTATCATAGCGGATTTTTGTGGGATCCTACAGTGTTAGTGGTGAAGGGTTTCGTTGTAGTGATTTCAAGATCCAAAATTTGTTGTTTTTTATTTATATTTATAGACGGAAAAGATGATGTGATTGAAGGTGAGGATGGTTGGGTTAGTTTGAAGAATGTATAGATTTGGTAATGATAATGGTTGGTGGTGGTTTTGGATTTGGAAGAGATGAGGGTTAAAATGATTTTGTGTTTGTGAATCTGTGAAAGTTTATATATGTATAACACTTTGACTTTGTGTTTGTTTATAATAATAATAATAATAATAATAATAATAATAATAATAATAATAATAATAATAATAATAATAATAATAATAATAATAAGCGTCAACGCCAGGAAGAGTATATTGTTAGTGTCATTCGATCTTGGGGCATGTCGGGTGGTAGTTTGCAGCTCGTGAGAGAGGCTTTAGCCGAACCCTCCCCATCATGGTCGAACCCTCCCCATCATGGTCTAACTTAGGTTACATCCCTCGTATCTATTGATCATCATCACCTCATTGCATCTTCTACTGTGGTTCTTGATATGATTAAGAGTTTCCTTCGTGGTACGTCTTGTGATGCGCGTGATGTGTCGTTGCGGTTTAGCAGTTTTAATGCCTACTCAAGTTTTAAATTTATATTTAGCCGACTTATCAATAACACACACACTTAACGAGCAGTGTACCCGGTCAGTATGAAGATAATGGTAAGTAGAGTGTCGATCACTAAGAGTGGAACGTATTATCTCGTTATTCTAATCAGTATTTTAATATCCTAACGCAAGGGGGTTTCAGCCTGAGAGACTGGCACGATTTGTTGCAATTAAATAATAAAATAAACCAATAGGCACGAATCAGCAAGTAGCACACACTTACACAGATAAATACTTGAGACAATAAGAGGGCTGTCCTTATGATTAAGTAGATTGTCACTTGTTTTATTGATAGCTTTATATGAAGTGTATGTAGTTAACCCTTTCTCGTTGGTCCTAATCTTATCGGCGAGTAAACCCTTAATGATTACTTATGTCTAAAAGTTATTCCTAAGTGATCAATTTAGTAATAACCGTGGGAGCCACATTATGTCCCGCAGTCAAATGCCCGCAAGCCACTAATAAACACAGAGGTTATCAATGCACTAATAAGTAGTAACCAAAGACATCATCATATAAACTTTAATTGATGGGAAAGCAAGTATTAAAGGGAGTGCAATCTTTCGTTGTCACATTACACAAGCCACCAATCCTGATGAATTAAAGTTTGCTAACACAATAAAACAAAACTACTTAATGAATTAAACACACGCAGCACCTTCTTACAGCTCTTGTATCTTTGATTTGGGTGTGTCTTGTGCTGCCTCCTTGACTGAATTCGTCCTTTAGTTCTCCTGTTCGGACTTCGGTTTTTAGGTTTTCCGGATCTTTTAATTCGTCTGGTCTACGGGGTATTTATAGTTTTTGTCTGAGGGAAGATGCGGCGCATCTACTAAGTAGATGCGGCGCATGTACTTAACTTCGCGTGGGGTCCAAGATTATAATATTCAGGAATATTCGTACACCGCCAGAAGATGCGGCGTAACTCCATGATTAGATGCGGCGCATGTCCTCTTGTATCTTGGATCGTATCTGGTGATATCTTGATATAGATGCGGCGCATGTCGAGAGTGAGATGCGGCGCATCTGGAGCAGAATTGACTTGATCTCGTCCATGTCAGTAGACCTTCAACTTTATGCACGTTTTGCTCCATTATTAGTCCAAAATCGCTAAGTTTCACCAAATGCTTGTTTTTACCTGAGAATTACAAAAGTAAATGATTAAGTATCAATCCTCATACATAATATAGTAAAACAAGTCAAATTAATAGGATAAATGATAGTAATAAAATGTACTTATTTGAGTTCATCAAATATCCCCCCACTTGAACTTTACTTGTCCCCAAGTAAACCTTAGAATTTCTTTTATGAAAATTTATCCTAAAAGATGTTAGGATTTATTTTTATATTTAAGCATGTATTCGTTCATTTCATAATCACACAACTAAACACTTAACGATTCAGAAGTAAAATAAAATAAGTCGATAAAAGCAAATCTAATCGTTTAACTGTCCAGTCGCGACGAATATTCTATCATAAGCTTGGCAAGTATACACATCTCCACCACTAAAGCTAAGGAGTAACAAGTCTAAAGCGGTAAAAAGGGTTTTTAGGCTTAAGGGTTAATTATTCTCTTTCACTATCGATCTCAAATTCCAGAAAAGGCGACAAAATCACAAATACATGATCGAATCCACGAACACGATACTTGCAATTGCTCAAATCCTTAACTCGAATAGGCTAAAGATAGGTCCAAACTTCACCAATAATAATATATCAAAAAGGGCGACAAAATCATAAATACATAGCCGAATCCACGACTACGATACTTAAGATTGCTCAAATCCCTAATCTCAATAAATCAAAGGTTTGGTTGGATAAAGAATAATAAAGGGCATGGATAACATTTGGGATATAAATTGGTGCAAAAATAAAAATAAACAAAACAAATAAATTAAAATCCTAAGTGTGGTTAATCACTATCCCAACCATCCCATGAATAAGACTCATATCATCGAATAACTCACGCTTTAACACTTGAAACACACGCTTTAGGTAGACACGAATTATACTCAACAAAATCTTAATCAAAGAATAAACCTTAATTGGCGTTCCCATAACTGCCAATTCCCATTCAATCCATAAATATAGTACAACAAATAGTGGTGATATCGACCACTTACATAACTTTACATAAGTTGGTTAAAACTAACTTCCAACTTTTCTTTCTTTCTTTTTCTTTTCTCATTTTTTCGATTTTTTTTTTTTTTTTTTTTTTTTTTTTTTTTTTTTTTTTTTTTGAACAAGAAACATAAACATAGATGTGTAAAATTTCACCACATCACTATAATGATAATTCTGGATAATTTTTCCATACTTTTCACGACTTCAGAAATAATGGTAATAGTGAAAGTAGTAAACACACGAAAAATAAACTCCAAAATATACAATATTTACTTTAACTCCAATTGCATTGTGCAATTTCCCAACCTAACCATAGATAATGAATTACGCACACGAACACAGGTAATGTAAGGAAACACACTTTGCCTATAGCAATTAACCAACCACGGATTCTAATCTACAGGGTAGGCTAAGGTGTAAGGGTGTAACGAAACATTTTAAACATAGGTGCAAAAAACGAAAGGAATGGCTCTGAGGGTTTTTCTAGGGGTATCTTACTCTAAAAATGAGAGTAACAAAAGGGTTATACGGGGGTTAACTAACCAGTGTAGTTAGTTAATAACACATAACAAATAATAGGCTATTTGGGTGTAATCCTAGAAATTTACCAAGTTAGACAAGTCATTCCAATTATATAAATAATACTCATTATGGTGGTCTCGAATAGTATACAAGCCAAGTTCTAAAGTTTACAAGTCACCGGCACACTCATAGATTTGTGAATTTTGAAAAATCACAATTTTTGAAAATAACGTCATGTGTGCAGTTATGCAACTTAGATCTTAAACAAAAACATGCTAAAAAAAAATTTTAAGTTTGATATATTAAGCACATTTTAAGCATAATTTTTGAAAAAGTTTAGGACAAGTAATTGTTAAGTGTTCTAATTCTCCAATCCCCCCACTTAAGTTAAACAACGTCCTCGTTGTTTGTATAAAAGGTTAAAAACTGGAAAATAAAAGAATTAGAACAGAAAAACTCCCCTGAGATTTGCTCGGTATGATCCTCCATTAGTATAAGAGCAAAAATCAACTTCTTGTGGATTAGAACGTTAAAGCTTCATACTTGATGTATCCACAGGAAATCCAGGAAACTATAATACCACCAACACTTTAAAACACACCTAAGATAAGAAAGGTTCAAGCTTTGCATAATACATTAGTAGTTAGGAAAAATAAAACTTAAAAATTAAAACTGAAAATCATCAGGTCAGTCGATGCGCCGTATCTTATGGAAGAAGATACGCCGTATCGAGCCTGGAATTAATACGGATCAGAATAAAGATGCGCCACATCCTTAACCAGGGATGCGCCGCATTAAAAATAAACTGATAAATAGTTTTAAAGTTGAAAATAAAAATGCAGAAAAATAAAATAAGATATGACCATTGCAGGAGATGCGTCGCATCTCAGAATTGAGATGCGCCGTATCCTCGTGCGGCCTGGACTGACTCGACACAGAAAACAGAATAAAAGATAATTCTTCGGGTTGTCTCCAGGTAAGCACTTGTCTTTATTCCAGAGTCTTCAAGTTAGACTCACGTTCAGCTCTTTAATATCGATCATTGAAGGAGTCGGAAACATCGCGCTCCTTCATCGCCAATTCAGTAATATTGAACACTCCTTGCTCGTCCTTAATTTCCACGCCGTTCTTCTTTAATATCTGCATAAACAAAGTCCTGTCCCTTTCGGGCAGAGATGACAAAATGATAGACGAGAAATTCTTATTATCATATAGGCACAAATAAGCAAGGTGGGGTGGTAGTTCAATAAACACATCATTGTTCAAATTCGTTTTCTCAACTATTCTCCTACGCTTATTAATTACCACACAATCATACCACTCATCATCAGAATCATTAACAACATCGCGTCTAAGTTCGGTAGGTACATTAAGGTCAATGAATTCCTCAAAGTTCTCATGATTAGGATTAGTTGAGTTGTTTTGAATCAATGTTTCTCCCATAAGTCTAGCTTCAAGATCGAGGTCCATACGCTCTCTTAATCCTAGCACATAAACACCTCTAATTATGCTTTTAACCGGATCTTGGCACTTATAGACTAGTTTATTATTCCCTACCCTTAATGAGATTTTTCTTTTAAACACATCAATCTTAGCATGGGCAGTAGACAAGAAAGGTCTTCCGAGGATTAAAGGAATCTTAACATCCTCGGGCATGTCTAGTATAACAAAGTCTACGGGAAAAATAAACTGCTCAATCTTAACTAGCACATTATTAGCAATCCCTTCAAGTTGTTTTACCGTTTTATCAGCCAATTCAATAAGTAATTTAGTTGGTGCTAATTTTCCTAGTCCTAGGGTAGCGAATGTCTTAAGAGGCATAACACTAACACTAGCTCCTAAGTCAGCTAACACATTATTGAAAGATATATTATTAATAGAACAAGGTAGAGTAAAACTTCTTGGGTCTCTTTCTTTATGAGGCAAGGCATTTAAGTCGGTTGCAGAGCTCTCTTCTTTCATTGTTGCCTTGATCTCCTCTTCAATCTTTGCCTTTTCTTTTAGTAGTCTCCTTAAACTGATTGAAGAATTAAAGAAAAATTCGGGTCTTGCACCATCATTACCATTCATCGATCTTCTAGGTATATTAGGAGTGACTTCTTCAGTGGTGCTTATGGCCTTGACATGATCTCTTGGGTTGGTTTCAGTTGAGCTCGGTAAACTTCCATATCCCCTTTCTTGAAGAACTTTGCTCATTTGACCAATTTGTTGTTCCAATGCTTTGATCGAAGCTCCTTGATTTCTTGTAGTAGTGTCCGTTGAAGCTCGAATTTCTTTGATCATAGCAGTATTCTCTTCATGTCTTTTAGCAGCATCGGCCATAATTTGCTTTAAAGTATCGTCTAAAGTCTGCCTCCTTTCTTGATAAGCGGGATTGAAGTTGTTCTTTTGATAGAATCCCGGACTAGCTTCCCTAAATCTTCCTGAAGGTCGGAATGGTTGTCCAAATTGGGTGTAATATGCTTCTTCAAATGTCTCACTTTCATTCTTGTTCGGGCAATCTTTAGTGTAGTGAGGTCCTTCGCACTTTTCACATCCAACTTGGGCAGCATATGCTCTTTCATCTCGCTTCTTCATCTCTCTACTAATTTTATCCAATTGAGCTTGAATAGCAGCAATCCCGTCAAAATTAGTGCTGCTCTTAGATCTAGTAGAGGTCCCATCGTGCCATTTTTGGGAATGATCAGCAGCATCTTGGATTGCTTTCCTAGCATTGGTTGCACTCATTTGAGGTACAGCTCCCTTAGCATCCAAAATCTGTCTTGTAGGCACGTCCAATCCTTGATAAAACAATATTATTTCCTGCATAGGGGTTAGATAGTGTTGAGGACATTTTATCAATAAATCTTTAAACCGTTCCCAAGCTTGATAAAGGGTTTCATCAGGCTCTTGCTTGAAACTATTGATAGCCTCCATCTTTTTAGCAGTCTTAGCAGGTGGACAATATCTCTTCAGGAATTTGCTCTTCAAACCTTCCCATGTAGTGATTGAACTAGCAGGTTCATTCCTTAGCCACTTGTTAGCAGCTCCTTTTAGTGAGATTGGAAAGATTCTTAGCATGAGTTGATCGGTATTGACTCCTTCTGAAGTAAACAAATCTGCAATCTCCAGGACCTTTTCAACATGCTCATTAGCATCCTCTTGTTCCGTCCCACTGAAAGCATTCTCTCTTAGCTCTTTGAGAAACTGACCCTTCAACTCAAATTTTGAATTATCATCAAACTTAGGTCTAGCAACTCCTGAAGTGTAATCAGCACGGGTATTGTTCATGTATTCCTCCATAGTAGTGTTTTCGCCCATTGTTTCTGTTTCAACTTCCTCTTTTTCTTCAGAAAAGTAATCAAGCTCGGGTGAACTTGAAAGATCAAAGCTTCTTGTGTTGAAAAGCCTTTTAAGCGAATGTAGGGCTCGTTCAGGATCTTCGAAAGGTTGAATCAAGTTCTTCGTAGAACTCCTGGTCATGCACTTCCTGAAATCAACACAAAAATATCAGTAGGGTATGCTCGAGAAAGTAATATATCAGATAATTAATAACGAAAACGGAATACGAAAAATTAAAGTTACTGATATCTGTAGGCGATGCGCCGTATCCAAAAAGTTGGATACGCCGTATCTTAATACGTTAAAATTTAATCAGACTTTATCCAGAAAATAGATACGCCGCTTTAGAATTTAAGAATGCGCCGTATCGAATTAATTAATCAAAAATCAGCTTATCTAATTAAAATTAAATGCGTCGTATTAACGAAAGTTAATGCGCCGTATTTTCGTTACGTTTAAAAATAAATATCGATTTTTGATTCAGAAAGATGCGCCGTATCGATAGAGATCGATACGCCGTATCTGTTTAATAATTCGCAAACTGTTTTTAATTAAAATAATAGATACGCCGTATCTGCTAAAGCAGATGCGTCGTATTACTTTATCGCTTAGAAAAATTTTCTTATTAAAAACAGATACGCCGTATCTTGGGGAAAAGATGCGTCGTATCGAATTAATTAAACGCGTTGTATTAAAAAAATTAAACGCAATACGCCGTATCTGAGAGATCAGATGCGCCGTATCGTTTGATTTAGCACAGTACAACGATAGCAGAACAGAAAAATACGAAAAATAAAAAACAAAAACACACAACTAAAATAAAACACACAAAAATAAAAGAAAACAATTAACACACAATACAACAAATATGCAAAATAGTACAATGATGCAATTAATCTAATAAAAAGAAAAACCTAATTAAAATACTAATTAAATTAACAGATAATAACAATTCACTCCCCGGCAACGGCGCCAAAAACTTGATGCGCGTGATGTGTCGTTGCGGTTTAGCAGTTTTAATGCCTACTCAAGTTTTAAATTTATATTTAGCCGACTTATCAATAACACACACACTTAACGAGCAGTGTACCCGGTCAGTATGAAGATAATGGTAAGTAGAGTGTCGATCACTAAGAGTGGAACGTATTATCTCGTTATTCTAATCAGTATTTTAATATCCTAACGCAAGGGGGTTTCAGCCTGAGAGACTGGCACGATTTGTTGCAATTAAATAATAAAATAAACCAATAGGCACGAATCAGCAAGTAGCACACACGTACACAGATAAATACTTGAGACAATAAGAGGGCTGTCCTTATGATTAAGTAGATTGTCACTTGTTTTATTGATAGCTTTATATGAAGTGTATGTAGTTAACCCTTTCTCGTTGGTCCTAATCTTATCGGCGAGTAAACCCTTAATGATTACTTATGTCTAAAAGTTATTCCTAAGTGATCAATTTAGTAATAACCGTGGGAGCCACATTATGTCCCGCAGTCAAATGCCCGCAAGCCACTAATAAACACAGAGGTTATCAATGCATTAATAAGTAGTAACCAAAGACATCATCATATAAACTTTAATTGATGGGAAAGCAAGTATTAAAGGGAGTGCAATCTTTCGTTGTCACATTACACAAGCCACCAATCCTGATGAATTAAAGTTTGCTAACACAATAAAACAAAACTACTTAATGAATTAAACACATGCAGCACCTTCTTACAGCTCTTGTATCTTTGATTTGGGTGTGTCTTGTGCTGCCTCCTTGACTGAATTCGTCCTTTAGTTCTCCTGTTCGGACTTCGGTTTTTAGGTTTTCCGGATCTTTTAATTCGTCTGGTCTACGGGGTATTTATAGTTTCTGTCTGAGGGAAGATGCGGCGCATCTACTAAGTAGATGCGGCGCATGTACTTAACTTCGCGTGGGGTCCAAGATTATAATATTCAGGAATATTCGTACACCGCCAGAAGATGCGGCGTAACTCCATGATTAGATGCGGCGCATGTCCTCTTGTATCTTGGATCGTATCTGGTGATATCTTGATATAGATGCGGCGCATGTCGAGAGTGAGATGCGGCGCATCTGGAGCAGAATTGACTTGATCTCGTCCATGTCAGTAGACCTTCAACTTTATGCACGTTTTGCTCCATTATTAGTCCAAAATCGCTAAGTTTCACCAAATGCTTGTTTTTACCTGAGAATTACAAAAGTAAATGATTAAGTATCAATCCTCATACATAATATAGTAAAACAAGTCAAATTAATAGGATAAATGATAGTAATAAAATGTACTTATTTGAGTTCATCATACGTCTTGTGGTTGGGATGGTTTGCGTGCCCAACACCTTTTGGATTGTTTAAGTGGTGCTGCTGTGGCTATTTCTGATGAGTTAATCTCTTCTATCACCCAAGTGGTGAATCTTTTTCTTGATGGTAAATGCCCCAGGGCGTTGGGTGAGTATATTGCTAGTGCTCCTCTCACACCGTTGGTCAAGCCGGGTAGTGATATCCGTCCTATTGCTGTGGGGACCGTTTGGAGACGTTTAGTTTCCAAGGCTAGTGCTGCTATGATTGGCCATTCTTTGGACGGTTATTTAAATGATCTACAGTTTGGTGTTGGGGTATCTCGAGGAGGAGAGGCTATTCTTCATGCCGTGAATCGGTTGATTGAAGACCGTGGAGATGATGTGGGTCTTTCAATGTTGTTGGTGGATTTCAAAAATGCCTTCAACTTGGTGGATCGTGAGGTTATGCTACATGAGGTTCGCCTTTGTTTTCTTGCTATTTCACGTTGGGTGGAATTTTTTTACTCCAGCCCAGCTAGATTATATTATGGGGAACACACTTTATGGTCACATCAAGGTGTACAACAAGGTGATCCACTTGGACCTTTGTGTTGATATAAATAATGCCTAAACACGTTATTAATATTTTTCGATATCTCTACGTTTTGATAATCACAAAATGTAAAATCATTAAACGAAAAATTATGACGTAAACAAGTATTTAGTTGTTAATATCTATTTTAACAACTCAATCACTTAAGGTATGAATAAACAAATGCTTAATGCATTATATGATCAAAGGAACATTTTCTTAATCACTAGATTTTTTATAAAATGACTCAAACATTTTATATATTTTAGAAAATCATTTTTGGTATTAAATAAAAATGTTTAATCCTTTATAAATTTATGAATTCAAATTTTCAACCAAAAATGGTAAAAATGTTCCAGAAAAACCTTCCCCACAAAAAGACAAATCTGAGCAACGTTCGGATTTGGGCGGCCCCCTTAATTTTAAGGGGACCGCCCACTTATTTAAGGGGACCGCCCCGCTCCTCTAGGCTGTCAGATTTTGCCTATAAATACTGGAATATCCCTGGACTTTTTCTCACCTTTTGCACCCCAAACCTTCTGTTCTAAATCTTCTCTAATCCTTGTAAATCCTTTGATCATATTCTCTTAAGCATTGGTTTCCAAGTGATCCAAGCTTTCATCATCCAAGTGCAAAAGAAGAATACTTCTTCAACATCTAGAGAAGAAGTATTGTAGCTCAATTCATATATTTGCATAATTGTGTAAAGTATTTGATAAGGTGTTTGTGTAGTTGTAATTAGTAGATCAAAGTGTAAGTAAGTAGTTGTGTTGTAAAGAAGTAGTGTAGAAGTTGTGAAGCCGTAGTCTAGAAGTTGTGAAGTCTAGAAGTTGTGAAGCCGTCGTGTAGAAGGTGTGAAGCCGTAGTGAAGAAGTCGTGAAGCCGTTGTGAAGAAGTTGTGAATAAGTCGTGAAGAAGTCGTGTAGAAGTTGTGAGATTGGTTCTAGCTACGATTAGAACCCGACATCTAGCTTTGTGTCGTTAAGCCGGTGTAAGCTAAAGTTGTGTAAGGTTTTCTCCGCCATAAGGGAGTTTGTTGACATAGTGAAGAGAACTCTCGAGTAGGTGACTCGGGGAGTGGAGTAGGGCAAGGAAGGTGTCCTTGTAGCCGAACCACTATAAATCCTTGTGTTGTGGTTTGATCTTTCCATCCCTATCTTTCATTTCATTTCATTTACTTTACTTGCATTACTTATTTACATTTGTCTATATTTGTTCATATTGTTTAAGAGTTGAAGTCACATAAGATCGAATTGAAGTTTTTAAAAGTAAACAAAAGTTTTCACAATAAAATTTAAAAGACGTAAAACTATTCAACCCCCCCTTCTAGTTTTTCACAATTGGTATCAGGAGCCACGTCAAACAAGATTTTTAAAATAAACTTTATTTTAAAACTTGAAACGATCTATGGAATCTGAAAAATATTTAGAAGGGCAATCTATGCAAAGACCACCACTATTTGAAAGTGATGGATTTCTTTATTGGAAAAATCGATTCGAAACTTATGTGAAATCAAAAGATCTAGATCTTTGGCATGTTATTACTAATGGTGATCTTTTACCTATTAAAAATAATCCGGAAACTAAAAAGGATGAAATAGTACCTTTTGAAAAACAAAATAATGATTTAAAAAGAAAACTTGCTAAAAATAATGAAGCAAAAATGGTTATTTATAATGCGTTACCGCGTAAAGAATATGAAAGAATCTTTATGTGTGAAACCGCAAAAGAAATTTGGAACTCTTTACTAATAACTCACCAAGGTAATAGTCAAGTCAAAGATAATAAAATAGATCTTCTTGTTCAACAATATGAACAATTTACGATTCCGAAAGAGGAATCAATTGATAATGCTTTTGCGAAGTTTAACACTATCATCACAAGTTTAAAAGCACTTGATAAGAGTTTTTCTATTAAGAATTTTGTTAGAAAATTTCTTAGGGCTCTTCATCCAAAATGGCGGGCTAAAGTTACGGCGATTGAAGAATCGAAGAACTTGTCAACTCTTCAACTTGACGAGTTGATCGGCAACTTGAAAGTCTACGAAGCAATAATAAAGAAAGACTCCGAGATGGTCAAAGGAAGAAGAGAGCAAAGCAAGTCAATTGCGTTGAAAGCTAGGAAAGAATCTAGTGACGAGGATAGCTCAACCTCCGAAAGTGATGACGAAGAATATGCCATGGCCGTAAGAGACTTCAAGAAGTTTTTCAAAAGACGAGGAAGATTCGTTAGACAACCACATGACGAAAGAAAAGCATTCCAAAGAAACAAAGACGACAAAGGTAGCAAGAGCGAGAGGAAGTGTTTTAAATGTGGTGATCCAAATCATCTCATCGGAAGATGTCCAATGATGTCAACGGAGCAAAATCAAAAGGCATTTGTTGGAGGAGCATGGAGTGATAGTGACGAAGACGAGAAAGAAACCACAAAGGAGGAGAAGTGTCTTGTGGCTAAGTCATCAAGCGAGGTACATTCCGAAACCGAATACTTTAGTGATGAGCATTTATCATTAGATGAAAAAGACCTAGATAGTGAATATAGTAGATTATGCAAACTAGGTTAAAAAGTAATAACTAAAAATAAATCACTAAAACATATAAATAACAAATTAGAAAATGAAATACTTGAATTAAAAAATAAACTACATAACTTAGAAAAAGGCAAAGAAATTTTTGCAGAATGTAAAACATGTCAAGAAACTAAAAATGAAAACGAAAAACTTAAGGAAGAAATTTGCAAACTTGACAAATTCGAAAATAGTAGTAATTCACTTAGGAAAATAATAAGTGTTCAAAGAATATCAGGAGATAAAACCGGCTTAGGATTTAATTTAGCTGAGGCCTCAACTAGTGAAACTAAAAATGTAAAGTTTGAAAGTGAATCTAGTAAGCAAAAATCCTTAGAGTCAACACCTAAATACATACTTATAAAAGATAAAAAAATACCCATTGCTAGTAATGATGAAATAAAAACTTTTTACAAACCATCTTTAAAAACCAAAGAAGAATCACCTAAACCGAAATTAAGATAAAAAACACCTCCCCTAAGAAGACCAAATAATCCTCACCCTCGGCCTAAAACTCCTCAACCTAGAAGAAATCAAAATCGACAAAACCTCCATAATAATAACAGTTATCCAACGTGGAATTATTCAAATCCACCAAGCTTTAATCCTTGGGGAATACTTCCACCTTATATGCATCCTAGTCAATTGCAAACTATGTTTGGTTCAAACAACTTTGGACCAATTAGACAATGGGGACCATGTGGCTAAATTGACAACTCATCGGGAAATCGGTATCTATTCTATGATTGACTTCTATAAGTCAATATAAACACTTTGAAGTACTTGAAGACCATTTATTGAAGACTAAAAGGTACGCCTCTCTCTCATGCTCACTACATGTTATATGCCTAGTTTGATGAATTAACTAATTGCATGCCCCCGTTAGTTTAAAATGCCTAGTTTAGATAATACCTATGTGTAGGTTAGTATGTAATCCCTTTATACATATATCTAATATAAATATATATACCTATATTATTATACATAATAAGTAGTCTACATATAAATATATATATCCTCACATAACCTGGATACGTCATTTGTTGACTATCTAGAACTAAAAGAAATTGTTCGTCCTCGAACCTTTTCTTCCCCCTTTGCTCTTTTGGACTTTAACGTTCAACACGAAAATCTTCTATGTCCACTATCATAAAACTCATGGTGATGAAGAGAAGTGAGTTAAGTGGATAAACATAGAAGTAGAATTTAAACCTTCGCGCAAAGAAAACTATGGATGAAACAAACTCCCGACGCCGTCAGCACTCATCTCCGTCTCTATCTCATCATCTCTCGACACCATTCAACATCCAAATTTCCCATGTAATATACATATATATAAATATACACATTCCCTCTCACTCCTCAAAATCATTGTCGACTTGACGTCTTGATTATTTTATCCAAAATTCTCAAGATATTTTTTAACGAAATGTTAATAAAATGTGTCAAGTATTCCTTCCTCGTGCATATACAAACCAACGTATTTTTGATATATTATAAATCTATCTATATACATATAAATATTTTGCCGTCAGAAACAAAATTCGAAAAACTCCATTTTTGGTAGGCGGCCCCCTTAAAATTAAGGGGACCGGCTAGTTAACGAGGGCAGCCCCCTTAATGTTTAAGGGGACCGGCCATCTGCTGCTACCAAAAACGATTTTCCTCTTAAAACTTTTGCCAAACACTCCATTTCTCACACACCCTTCCTTTGCTACCTGCTGTGAACGAACTAAACCACCCAAAAACCATCAAAACCACTTACCAAATCACCAATTCGGGCTAAATTCGCAAGGGGCAAACACTTATATCTCGATTAGCAACATATATTGTAAGTTTTCCAAAACACATTTCATCTAATTTCATCAAATTTCGAGTCTAATCACAATTAGATATTTTAGTTAAAATTTTTAAATTCGAACTTATGTTGAAATTAAGTCTAGGATACTCATTGCCAAATGCTTCCCATAGGATTAGAGTACCTAATTAACCTAGAATCTAAGTAATCTAAAACCCTCATGCCAAAATTTTGAAAAACCAAACACTCTCATTCAAAATTTGTTATATATTGTTGAATTATGCCATAAACACTTATTATAACTAACCACATTATAATATCACAACTTTTAATCCTAAAAATATATTTTTCAAATAATGAAAAATGATTTTATAAACATAAGAGGGTGTTTGGATTGAGTCATAAAATTGTCAAGATTAAGTCAAAATGAATTTCACAACTAATGGACAAGTTTATAAACATGTAACTAATAATTTTGAGTCATCAAGATACATAATTCATATGTATATTGAAATATTAGTCATTATTTTTCTAGAAAAGGAAGCGTTTGGCATAACAAATTAAAAGACATTTTTGAGTCAAAATCTACGTTTTCACCTTTTCAATAAGTTACTTAACATAAATACTCGAAAGAAATAGCTAGACATACAATCTACTATTTGTCTAGCCACATTTCAAAGTGGCTTATGATGTATAAAGGAGCGTTTGGATACGTTTGGTTCTTTATCAAAATATCATTACAACTACTCCTTAACATCATAAAATACACTTTAAGCAAGTTAAAAATTAAAAATAAGGAACATTGCAAACTACTTCTTAGGATTAAAATTTTAGAGTCGAAGTATGTTTGCGTTCCACATGAGTAGTATATGTCACATATGCATTTTTTTTAATCTTATTTTCTTGTTGTTATCTTGTTTAGGTGAAAATGCCTAAAGCCACGGTTGGTAATGTCTCCAAAACAAAAAAATACATTCCAAAAGTCTCCGCCACTCCCGGAATATCTCCCACTATTGCATGTTTCTATCGTTCCATCGAAAATAGAAACATTCATGAGGGGAGAATTGTCGATCCATCTTTCTATCAATCCGACTATATCGAACGAATGTTCTCCAATGTTCGTCTCGATTGTCTTTACAAAATCAATGAGCGTATCATTCCTCGCTTTGTTCTTGACTTCTATAGCCAAGTTACGGTGCAAACCGATGACTATGGTTATATCCTCATTTCCTTCATGATCCAAAACGAATTCATCACTCTTACTCTCGCTCAATTCGGTCAAATTCTCAAAATTCCCCACAACGGTCAAGCCGTTTTCTCAAATGAGTGGGATCTTTCTCTTGAACAACATCGACCTCAAGAGGGTCCATACTATTCTGAGATCCCAACTCCCGATGACATTCGTCGACTTCTTGAGCTAGAACGTGGTACGACTAGTAGAAAGATTAAGTCAAAAAATATCGACATCCATGCAAACCAAATCCTCCTCAAAAAGTTAAGCCCCGACATGAAGCATTGGGAAGAACTCATTCGCGAGAATGCGTTCGGTACCGGTGGTCACCGTGATCATCTCACGGCGAGCATTGCTCATATGTTGTATTGTGTTGTTGCGGAAGAACAATACAATTTGGCTTATCTCTTTGTTCATCGAATCATATCCGCTAAAAACACTCCCAATGCCAATCTTCCTTATGGTATGTTCCTTACTCGACTTTATTATCATGTCATGGAACATTACCCTCATCTTGAGAGTGATATTTATGAGTTCGTTCAACCGGTCTTGCGTCCTCTTGTTCGTGTCCAACCTCGTCAATCCCGAAGTGACAAGGGCAAATCTCATAGCTCTTTCTCACTCCCACCTCGTGGTTCTACATCTCATCGAGGAGATGATGATGATGAGGAGGAGGACACATCACGTGTTAGTACCCCATCACCCACGACATTCGTTAATAATCTTCCGGAACTTGATTACACCGACTATCAAGTTCCTTCTCCTTCCCGACAAAACGATCAACTCCTCTTCGAAAGACAAACCTCATTGCTAAACACTACTCAACAAATGCATCAAGAGGTTCGAGGTGGATTCAAGTCAATAGGAAAGGCCTTCAGGAAGATTCTTGGAAAGAAGAAATAGATTTATTTGGTGTGGGTTTAATTGAACATTGATGATATGTTATTAGACAATTATATGTAGTGCTATTATTTTGACATTTATTTTGTTATATCTTGCATTGTGCTAGATGTCTAAATACTATCATGTTAGAACTTTGTTTCTTTAATATAATATGCCCATGATATGCTTATAACATAATTTTGCTAGTTTATATATGTACATTATTACTTGATATATTATTGTTACTATTGGATCATTCCTAGTGTACATGGTTCAAATAGAGCTTGTTGCAAACACACCCCAAAAATTGACCCTTTTCTGGAAATTTTTCAATTTTGGTCTCCTGGGAAAACACCAGATGGGCGGCCCCCTTAATTTTGCTAGGCGGTCCCCTTAATTTTAAGGGGGCCGGCCTACAATTAAGGGGACCGGCCATCTGGACAGTGAATTTCACTGTTTTCTTTTGCATCTTGTGACCCCTTTTCTCTAGTCTCAGCTACCCTTTCTCTTAATAACCCAACTGAGTTTGGAATATACTACTAAACCTCAAAACCTTACCCAAACCAACCATACTTTCATATTATAAATTCCCTCCAAATGATAAACCCTCATTTCATCAATCCTCATCTCTTTCAAACATCAACCTACAACACCATGCTATCACCAAAATCCTCCATCTCCAAGACCTCTAAGAAACAAAAATTGGTCATCATACCACCCAAACAACTTTTCATTGATCTTACTAAAGAAGACAACACCACTCCATCACCACCATCTAAATGCTCATCTCCAAGTGCACCTAATGCACCATCCAAAACACCTTCCACCCATGGTAGCTCATCTTCTTCCATACCTTCAACCTCATCCATCAATGACTACATCAACAAACACCTCTCCTCACCACAAATAACACCACCACCAACAACATCACCACCATATCTCACTCAAGAACCTCCATCCAACGAGCTTGCCATCTCCCTCTCACCAATCACACCTCTTGATGCTCACTTTTCATCCTCACCAATTCCACCACCTCCCTTTGTTAATCCTATACCTTGGAGTCTCCTTGAAGCTCATGGAGATACTTGCCTTTGTTGCATTCATAACCGAACCATCATCTTTGGTCTTCGGGATGAAATGAAATATATGTTCTCATGCATTGAGCACATGTTAACCAACCCACCTCCACCACCACCTCCACCATCTTCACCCATTTCACCACCACCTCCTCCATTCTCTTCAAACTAGATAAAATGTTTCAACACCAATAATGTTTTCCACTCTTTTTGGTTGCAAGCTCTATGAGGATCATGTACTCTTGGGATGATTATGTAGTATCATTAATTGTATTATTTGTTGCATGTTGTATGTTTCACCTATGATGTACTCTAATTGGTTGTGTATTTATACACAACACTTTTAATTAATGGATGTCCTTATGCTTGATTATTGTTATTATATATACTTGTGCTTCTAACATTTTTCTTGCAAGCATTCCATAGCTCGTCTCCTTGGTGCCCTCAAACGAGGGGGAGTACACATCAAGGGGGAGTTCTCATTCCGACAATTTTTACATCAAAAACTTGCTGGCGAAACCTTTTTGATTCTACAAAAAGAGGTAGAAATAGATGTAAACTCACTAAATACTTGTCTAAAAACTAATTTTTCAATTTAATGAGTTTAGATTTTGTAATCATCAAAAAGGGGGAGATTGTTGATATATAATGCCTAAACACGTTATTAATATTTTTCGATATCTCTACGTTTTGATAATCACAAAATATAAAATCATTAAACGGAAAATTATGACGTAAACAAGTATTTAGTTGTTAATATCTATTTTAACAACTCAATCACTTAAGGTATGAATAAACAAATGCTTAATGCATCATATGATCAAAGGAACATTTTCTTAATCACTAGATTTTTTATAAAATGACCGAAACATTTTATATCTTTTAGAAAATCATTTTTTGTATTAAATAAAAATGTTTAATCCTTTATAAATTTATGAATTCAAATTTTCAACCAAAAATGGTAAAAATGTTCCAGAAAAACCTTCCCCACAAAAAGACAAATCTGAGCAACGTTCGGATTTGGGCGGCCCCCTTAATTTACTATGCGGCCCCCTTAATTTTAAGGGGACCGCCCACCTATTTAAGGGGACCGCCCCGCTCCTCTAGGCTGTCAGATTTTGCCTATAAATACTGAAATTTACCTGGGCTTTTTCTCACCTTTTGCACCCCAAACCTTCTGTTCTAAATCTTCTCTAATCCTTGTAAATCCTTTCTAAAATCCTTTGATCATATTCTCTTAAGCATTGGTTTCCAAGTGATCCAAGCTTTCATCATCCAAGTGCAAAAGAAGAATACTTCTTCAACATCTAGAGAAGAAGTATTGTAGCTCAATTCATATATTTGTATAATTGTGTAAAGTATTTGATAAGGTGTTTGTGTAGTTGTAATTAGTAGATCAAAGTGTAAGTAAGTAGTTGTGTTGTAAAGAAGTAGTGTAGAAGTTGTGAAGCCGTAGTCTAGAAGTTGTGAAGCCGTCGTGTAGAAGTTGTGAAGCCGTAGTCTAGAAGTTGTGAAGCCGTCGTGTAGAAGGTGTGAAGCCGTAGTGAAGAAGTCGTGAAGCCATCGTGAAGAAGTTGTGAATAAGTCGTGAAGAAGTCGTGTAGAAGTTGTGAGATTGGTTCTAGCTACGATTAGAACCCGACATCTAGCTTTGTGTCGTTAAGCCGGTGTAAGCTAAAGTTGTGTAAGGTTTTCTCCGCCATAAGGGAGTTTGTTGACATAGTGAAGAGAACTCTCGAGTAGGTGACTCGGGGAGTGGAGTAGGGCAAGGAAGGTGTCCTTGTAGCCAAACCACTATAAATCCTTGTGTTGTGGTTTGATCTTTCCATCCCTATCTTTCATTTCATTTCATTTACTTTACTTGCATTACTTATTCACATTTGTCTATATTTGTTCATATTGTTTAAGAGTTGAAGTCACATAAGATCGAATCGAAGTTTTTAAAAGTAAACAAAAGTTTTCACAATAAAATTTAAAAGACGTAAAACTATTCAACCCCCCCTTCTAGTTTTCCACACTTTGCTTTTTTATTTAGTGTTACATCCTTTGGTATGTAAGATTAGAGACTCCTTTAGCCTTTCCCTTCAAGCTTGGTACCTGGATGATGGCACTATTATTGGAGATACTTTGGTTGTGGGGGAGGTTTTAGAGCTTATCATGGTGTATGGACCTCGTTGTGGTTTGCACCTCAATGTTGATAAAACTGAGGTTTTTTTTTCCTAAGGAAGATCCCAGAAGCAGGCTTGTGGGTGTTTTCCCACCTAATATTGCCCGACCTTTGCACGGTGTTAAATTACTAGGTAGGCCCGCTAGTGTGGACTTTGATTTTAGTAGTGAGCTTGTTATGAAAAGAGTTGTCAAAACCATTTAGCTTATGGGTGCTGATGCTAAGATTAATGACCCTCAGTGTGAGTTATTGCTCCTTCGTGCTTGTGCCGGTATTTCCAAATTATATTTTACTATGCGCACTTGCTCCTCTAGGGTCTTTGAGCGTGCTCAGATTTCTTTTGATGTGGCTCTTCGTTCTACTCTAAAGCGTATTGTCACTGCTTCTGGACCTAGTTTTGGCGATTGGCAATGGAGGCTTGCTACATTACCCTTTGCATTCGGGGGGCTTGGTGTTTACTCTGCAAGTAACGTCTTGAACTATGCATTTCTTGCGTCTAGACTTCAATCTGCTAGCTTGCAGACTAAGTTGCTTCGACATTCTGGTATCGTAACTTCTGGGCCTTCCTTTGATGATGCCTTGTGTGCTTTTAATGCAAAAATGGAAATTGACCTTTTGAGTAATCCATGTGAGATCGCTGCCCCCAAACTCATGAAGAAACTGGCAGATATATATTTCACACGTGTTACCCAAACAGCCGAATCTACATTTTCTTTATCTACTCGACAGATGGCGTTATGGAAATCGCAAATGGAGAACTACACTTCGGACTAGCTTAGGGTGGTTTCGATATCTGGGTTGGGACAGACTATGAATGCTAGGACCTATCGGTGCGTGTTATGTTATCGGCTCGGTGTTCCCCTATTCTCTGTTCAGATGCCGTGCTCAGCTTGTTCCAGGGTCTTTACTGGGGATATTTATGGGGACCATGTTGTATCTTATGCTGGTATTATTGGTATTAAACATCGGCATAACGTGGTACGTGATGTTCTTGTTGACATATGTTCTCGGTCGGGGGTTTCGGCTCGAAAAGAGGTTGATATTGGGCTTTGTGGTGAAAGGGACAAATCCTTACGTCCACCTGATATGTTGCTCTACTCGCGGGATGGAGGTCTTGATGTATGTGTTGATTTGACAAGATCATCGCCCTTGACGCAAACTGATATGGTTGATTTTGTGCCGGGTCGTGTGGTGATTGAGGCTGCACAACGTAAACGCGTCAAGTATGAGGCTAAGTCCGCAAATATTAGATTTGGGTTCCTCCTCTTCTCTTTCTTTTCTTTTGGGGAACTTGAGAAGGATGCAGTGACCTTACTGAAGCGAATTCGAAAGTTCTCGATGACTCAAGACATTAGCTTTTCTATAGCTAGAGGAGTGGGGGCCCAGTTAGTATCTCGGCTCCCAACTAACTTCTTGTAAATCCTATGAGTTTCTAATAAAATAATGTTTAATAATAATAATAATAATAATAATAATAATAATAATAATAATAATAATAATAATAATAATAATAATAATAATAATAATAATAATAATAATAATAATAATAATCCCTATTGACAGCTTGGGTCAAAGGATGAACCATCGCCAATTCTGATCTGTGTTGTGTTATAGGCTTACCGTACCTATGTTCTCTGAATGTAGCCTTTGCCCGAGTTGTAATGTGCATCGTATGGACATATGGGGGGATCATGCGGTCCACTGCTCCAGTGAAGTGCGTGTGAAGTTCAGGCATAATCTGGTGCGTGATATTCTTGTTGATATATGCTCTAAGGTAGGGATCATGGTGCATAAGGAGGCTCCTATGGGGTTCCTTTCGGAGGATGGGAAGGAGCTACGACCTGCAGACCTGCAGACCTGTTATTATTTAATTGGCTTCAAGGTAAAGATGCATGCTTGGATGTGACTGGCATCTCTCCATTTGCTGGTATTGGGGCGACTTCATGGGCTCTTGGGGTAGCCTTGCACAATGCTGTGGAGAAGAAAAATAGAAAGTATGCATCCAAATGTGAGGACAATGGATACAAGTTCATACCTTTTGCTTTTTCTACGTTCGGGGAATTCGATACAGAGGCTTTGAACACACTTTCACGTATTAAGTCTATTGCCATCAGTCACTCAAATAATGCTAAAAGTGGTGTTTTTATCTTTCATAGAGTTAGCTTTTGTATTCAGAAAGGAGTGGGAGCACAACTTGTGTCTAGACTCCCATCCAACTTTATGTAAAATTTATTATGTTTAATTAAAAAAAATAAAAAAAATAAATAAAATAAATAAATAATAATAATAATAATAATAATAATAATAATAATAATAATAATAATAATAATAATAATAATAATAATAATAGTATGAGGGTAGTTTGGTCATTTGATCCCTTCAAACAGTCAAACTAACAGAAAAATTGGTCAAGGGACCAAACCCGTTAGGGGTCGCAACATCAAGGACTGGATTCGTTAAAAAAAAGTAAATGAATTAAACCTGTTAAATCCGACAGACCACAGGGACCATTTATGAAATTAACTCTTTACAAAAAAAATACAACAGTATGTTGTTATATATAAATATTATTATAAGTATATATTAAACTAATGTATTTGCACGAAATTATATATATAAAACAAAAAGCACGAATTACGTATTATGACATGTAAATGAATATATGGGACTATACATATACGAACAACTCACGTTATTCTTCTTTATGAGATTAAGTAAGGATATCCGAAAAAAGTATTCTTTTTTAACTATCCGCATTCAATAACGACTCATGTTATTCCTTATTATAAGTTTAACCCGCGCACGGGTTTAAAAATATACATAAATTATTATTAATATGAATATAAATATCAAAATGAATGCACAACCTCACATGTTACTGTGAGATAAAAATAAATATATGAGATTATACATATAACAACAACGCATAATTTTTTCATGGTCATTATGTGCTATTAAACACACATAGTGTTTAGAACATAATATCAATAGTTAAATCTAAACAATGTCAACTTAAACACCATGTCAGTTAAACAAAGTCAAATCCTTCATGTAAAAAAATCTATACAATATTAATCGATAACACATAATGAAAAAATTATGTAAAAACTCATGCGTGCATGGGTATTACTCCCTCCGTCCCACTATAAGTGTCCACAATGGAATATTCAAAGTCTTTGTTTTTCAACTTTGACCGTAAATATTTTTGTTTGTGTTATATAATACTTGATGAAAGTTATATGAATTGATTTAGTTTTAGATGTGTTTTCATTGGGTATACTTTTCATCAAGTATTATATAACACAAAAAAAATATTTACGGTCAAAGTTCAAAAACAAAGACTTTGAATATTCCATTGTGGACACTTATAGTGGGACGGAGGGAGTATAACTATATAAGTATTAAAAATTTAATATATTTTCATTAAAAAAACATTAAACATTACAAAACCATATATTTATGAATTTTCACAATATTTAACTTCAAAACAAAGTTATTGAAATATTATGGGGGATTGCATATATGTAACACCCCCAAAATATCGCAGCGGAAAATTGTGTCACTTGGGTATTACTTCATAGCTCACAGTACAAGTTACAGAAAACGACTCTAAATGAGACGTTTTGAAATAATTTATGATTCGATTAAATAAAACATCAGAGTTTAAGAAGGAGGTCCCACAAGTTTAAAAGTAATAGACATAAGAGTTTAAAAGATTTATCGAATGATAATGATGCATTGTCTTCAAAAATATTATCCATGCGCCTTCACATGCCAGTTAATAGATACCTGAGATAAACATGCTAAAAAGTCAACACAAAGGTTGAGTGAAATTCATAGGTTTATAAATAAATAATGGACTACAAGATTTCAGAATTAAAATGATAATTGCAAAGAATGCAATTATGGGTAAATAATAATTATTGCTTTAAGCTCATGATACGCAAACTGACTGAAGGTTCATAGAATGAACCAATGCCTTGAAAGGTAAATTGCCATTTTACCTAAATTTCAAATATAGTGCGTTCGGTTGTTTATCCAATCAACACAAACGGGATTCGTCAATCCCAATAGGCCTATTCACAATATTCGCGTTCACTCGCAAGTGATTAATGGTTCATGATTCGTTAGGGACTTATTTTGGCAATATCAGTACTTTAGCAATAATATGTTCTGATAAGCATACAGTTTAAAGCACTTGTGTCCAAATTGTAAAATAGCATGTATCTCCCTCAATGAGCAAACAACAATAGCAGATAATCAAGGAGCACAGCACAACATTAATCGGACGGCTCGATCTAGAAGATAAGGTTTATCTTAACGGTTATGACAAGTTAAGAATAAAATAATGAAATTGAGTCTTTCGAAAGGATGGTTACATCAACGCGATACGTTGATAAAAGATTTAGTTTTCAATTTGTAATAGTTTGGTGGTTGGTTAAATAAGATAAATAAAAAGAAAATAACAAGGTATGTAATATATATCCGTATATATATTACATAGGGAAACACAAGTATATATATATTTATAATACATGGTGGGTATTATATATATAAGAAAAAGAAATAAAATAGTTCAAATTATATAATACATCGCACGTATCATATAAAAAAATAGAAAAATAACTAAAACAATATAATTCGACTCGAATCCGGAAACCTCCAAATATAGAAATAAAGAGTTCGCATTCAAAAGAAACTTATGATATAATGTTATCAACTAAATGGAAGTAGTTTTAAAGTTTTTACAAAAGTTATGACTTTATTCTCTTTGTCGGAAATTATAAAATAATATTTTATAATTTAATATATCGTTTTCTTGTCGGGTTTTAGATAACTAGTCATCTTAATTGTAAAATGATAGTTTTTGTTCATCAGCCGGTTAATTTTATAATCATAAGTTATTAATTATAAAACACTATAATTTCGTCCTTTTATCGGGTTTTTAAGAAATTTTAATGAAAATTTACAAAGTATAGGTATTTTTATAAATTTCGGCATGACCTATACGTTTATACAACGTTTTCTCATATTTACAAATTAATGTTTTCTACTTAAAACAATCCGACAATTCAAATATAATTACAAGGTCCAAAACAAATACGCCCCTTTTGGTTTGTGAAAACCAAAAGTGCACTTAATATTAATACAACAATTTCATATGTTCAATATATATATATATATATATATATATATATATATATATATATATATATATATATATATATATATATATATATATATAACCCAAGACCAATTAAGTTATATGTTTAAATAGTTTTAATTAAGTCAAATAAACTTTGAGTTTAAACAATTTATCAAGTCACAAGCTACCCAAACACACCCTTGTGTGTTAAAACATAACCGAACCAAATTACCATTCTCGGGTTAAAAATAAGCAAAACCGAGCACCCCTAATGGGCTGAAATAAACTGAACCAAATGCACCCCTAGTGTTGAAGAATAAGCAAAACCCAAACGCCCTCGTGGGCTAAAATTTAAGCAGATCCAAAAACCCCTTGTGGGCTGCAAAACCAAACGCACCCTTTATGAGCATAACTAAGCAAAACCAAACACCCCTGGTGGAGGTCTGCTCAACCAAACGCACCCCTTTTTGTGGGCCGTTTAGGCTGTCGACAACACCAACAAACGGACCCGTGTTAGTGTTTGGGCCACGTTGGTGAACTAACATGCCACAAGCCTAACACCCGAAGGTGTGGCTGTGGTGACCCAACTCGAGCCATACACCACCTTGTGGTGTGGCTGTAAACCAAGAGCCAAAAACAAGCACCCCTTGGGTGACTTGTTGACTGATGGCAGGAACAAACACCCTCTCGTGGGTTTAACCAAACCAAAACACGCACCCCTTGGGGGTCAGATCCGAAGCCGAACAAACACCCACGAAGCTATTGTGTCAAATCAATAGGCTAAAGAAAAATGGAGAAGAAAAAGAAGGACAACACCCCGAGTGGGACTCGAACCCGAGACTACTTGGTGGTCTTTATGTACCGAACACAAATCCAAAGCCACAACCAATAAGCTATTGATTAGCTTATTCGAATAAGCTATAGGTAAAAAATAAGCTTCCTAGTAATATGCATTTTATTTAACCAAATCAAACACCATTAAATAACTATCTATTTTTATAAAAGAAACACACGTCAAATCCAATTCATATAAAAGATAAGAGCTTTCAATTCATTGATTATATTTCCAAAAATTCGTTTTTTGTTAATTAACCATCCAATTCGAAAAGTAAGAGTATAGAAATGAAAGTTAGACCAAAACCCACTTGTAAATGTGGTTACACATCTCGGATTCGAGCCTAACACCATATCTTTTTGATGCAAATTTAGATCCGAAGACACAAGAAGCTTTAGCTTCGTTTCTTGAAGAAGGAGGTGGTGGTTTAATGGTGGTAGCCGGCGGCCATGGAGGTGGCGGCTGTAAAGGGAGCGGCTGGGATAAGAGGAGGAGGAGGGAGAGTATTTTAGGGTTAGGGTTTGTGTGATATATAAGGATGAAACCCTATCTTGTTCTTTATATAGCAAGGTATTAGGTTAAAAAGGGGGTAGGGACCATAAGTGACAACCTACAAAGTTTTGGGCTGGTGGAGTAACTATTTCCCAGGGACCATATATGTAATTCTTGTTATCTTTTATAAAATTAAGGTTCGGGACTTGTTTAGGCTCGATAATGATTGATTTTGGACACGAAATTTTACACCTTTGTGTTTAAAATAATTTTTCTTGTAAAAACGAGTATTCACACGAATAGTTTCTTGAAAACAATATAATAATCAAATTAAATTATTTATTAGGTTTACGATTGTGCCGAAACGCGTTGTATGTAGTTTTTCACGTTGTTCGATATAATTTCCCATTTTAAATCATATGAGTTCGAAAAAATTTGAAAATGAATTATAAGTAATAATAAATATAATTTATTATAAAAGTGAGTCTGGAAAAATTACGGGTGCGTGTTACGACGTATGCGGTTTAACTATCTCGGTAAATGAAATTTACTTAAAATATGATAATAAGTAAATAATAATAGTAAAATAATGACTCAAAATTTCACGGTTGTTACATCACCCATCCATTAAAAAGGGAATCACGTCCTCGTGATTCAGTTTGTGTTATTGCCGAAGCGACGTCAGTGAGAAGATGCGGTTACTCGTAAGGAATGAAGTCTAGAATAATTAGCGATGCAGTTCAATTCTCGTCGTCTTGGAATACGGTATAGAGTAAGGTTGACTACACGTGGTAAGGATAGAGTAAGAATCTGCTTAGATGTTGTGCTCGATCATATGAATACCGTTGAAATGTTTATACTCACACAAGAATTTTTGTGATTCTCGGAAATCAAGTAGAAAATCAATTAGACATAACCCATGTATAACTATTCCCAGTATTTTAAAATTTTAAGTTGAACATAGGTAGTCAGACTATGTTCCACTGTCCCTAGGTTAAATATAGGTGACTAGACTATATTTAACCGAGGTTCGATAAAATTTTCAAATACTTAACTTAGTTATACTCGTGATATGTCCGTTGTTGGACAAGTATGGAGTTTGTATAAGTATCTTATATACAAAGAGTGATATAAGTTTGTACATATGTAAGAATCAATTATAAGTACGTAGTATGAGTGTGTAACACAAGTAAATAAGGAAAATACGCGCATAAAGGAAGTTTCAAGCAGTTCTAAAACAGTCCACACCGGGCCATAATCACGGACCGTTAACAATGAAAGTTTCAGAAGAGAACTTGATGAGTGTAGAGAAAGTTGCTGAACTTCAGCTTTTGTAAAGAAGAACTTGTTAAACAAAGTTTTAAGCGACAACATAGAATCGGCTTCAAGTTGGAGGTTTACATGTCCGTTATGTGAGCTCGGGAGTTGCTTCTCATCCTCAAATAATTCCAACATCTCAGCATTTGTAGATGATGGATCAGTTTATAAGAATTGTAGGAAAATGACGAAGAATAAAATAATAACAAAACAATTCGGATTTGTAAGCAAATATCAAAATGGGTTATAGGGTGATGAAAATTTTGGTATAAGGTAATTGACAGAACAATTTGCAGGGTGATAACAAAATAGTTTATTTGGAACTAGTCCAAGACAGTTTATGTGGTAGTAGTATATCAGTGGTTTAGTTTATAAGATGGTGGTAAAGTAGTTTGTAAGAGAGTGACGAAATGATTGATGGATAATGACAAACAGTTTATATTTTAGCAAAATGGTTTATAAAGCGATAGTAAAATAGTTAAGTTAAAGGCAAAACTGTTTGTAAGGTGCTTACAAAATAGTTTATATGAGACTAACAAAACAGTTAATAAGTTGATAGTAAATCTGGTAATTTGTTTACAAGGTATTAGTTAGGTAATTCCTTGGAGAGTAGTAAATCCATTTGTAATATTGTGAAACAAAGTTTATACGATAATAACGGAGTTGTTTATAAAATGGTAGTTAAATTGCTAAGGTAGATAGATAGACTATGACGGTTTCATGTAAAATACTGTTGTGTAAGGTCATGAGAAGCTTTTAAATATCATGGCATTACTGACGATTTTTGGGAAAATAAATGAGACCACTGTGTCAACCACAACGTACGAGAAAGTTTTAGGAGATCATCAAAATGAATAAACACGTATTTACTAGTTTAGTAATCTTGGTAAAATAGATACATAATTAAGAGAAGTAAAGTTTGACATGATGTTCTAGAGACTGAGTATATAAAGGGTAAGAATCGATTAAATATTTATAGAATTAATCTTTATGTAAATAAGGAGTAACACTCTGGTAAATTGATATAAGTATTCGAGAGAAAATCAAGCGTATATAAATAGGCTTTATATATATAGTATCAATAGTGGTGCTTCAGAAAAATAAGCAAAAATGCTCAGAAAAATATAAGTGAACAAGGGAGTGAGGCAATCAAGAGAAATTGATAAACTGTAACGAGTTTCATCATCGTATGAAATGATGTTATATAAGGTTATGAAATAGTTTAGAGACCATTGTAATCACATAGAATGTCTTGGAAATGTTTCATAGATCAAAAGAATGTAATAGTAGGTACACGATCGGGAAAAACAAGGTTCGACATGAAGTTCAGGAAACAAACGTAAGAGGTCAAGATTAGTCAAACGTTTATATAAATAGTCTATACATAGATAAACAAGTGATATGATAAAGAGTAAGCATGACGCACGGAATGTGAAGACAACAATAAGTGAAGCGAGTCTTAGTGTAAGAAGAGTAGTTATAGTCTAGGTCTAAAATACAACCTAGTTTTCTACAACTGTAGCTCTGATACCATTCTGTAACACCCCCAAAATATCGCAGCAGAAGATTTGAAATATTTATCATTCAATTAAATAAAACATCAGAGTTTAAGAAGGAGGTCCCACAAGTTTATAAGTAATAGACATAAGAGTTTAAAAGTTTTATCGAATGATAATGATGCATTGTCTTCAAAAAAATTATCCGTGCGCCTTCACATGCCAGCTAATAGAAACCTGAGATAAACATGCTAAAAAGTCAACACAAAGGTTGAGTAAAATTCAAAGGTTTATAAATAAATAATGGACCACAAGATTTCAGAGTTAAAATGATAATTGCAAAGAATGCAATTATGGGTAAATAATAATTATTGCTTTAAGCTCATGACACGAAAACTGACTGAAGGTTCATAGAATGAACCAATGCCCTGAAAGGTGAATTTCCATTTTACCTAAATTTCAAATATAGTGCGTTCGGTTGTTCATCCAATCAACACAAACGGGATTCGTCAATCCCAATAGGCCTATTCACAATATTCGGGTTCACTCGCAAGTGATTAATGGTTCATGATTCGTTAGGGACTTATTTTGGCAATATCGGTACTTTAGCAATAATATGTTCTGATAAGCATACAGTTTAAAGCACTTGTGTCCAAATTGTAAAATAGCATGTATCTCCCCCAATGGGTTTATAAACAATTTAAGAGTTAAAGTGAGGCTATGAACTCACCTTAGAGTGAATGAGCAAACAATAATAGCAGATAATCAAGGAGCACAACACAACATTAATCGGACGGCTCGATCTAAAAGATAAGGTTTATCTTAACGGCTATGACACGTTAAGAATAGAATAATGAAATTGAGTCTTCCGAAAGGATGGTTACATCAACTTGATACGTTGATATAAGATTTAGTTTTCAATTTGTAATAGTTTGGTGGTTGGTTAAATAAGATAAATCAATAGAAAATAGCAAGTTATGTAATATATATCCGTATATATATTACATAGGGAAACACAAGTATATATATAATACATGGTGGGTATTATATATATAAGAAAAAGAAATAAAATAGTTCAAATAAATAATACATCGCACGTATCATATGAGAAAATAGAAAAATAACTAAAACAATATAATTCGACTCGAATCCGGAAACCTCCAAATATAGAAATAAAGAGTTCACGTTCAAAAGAAACTTACGATATAAAGTTATCAACTAAATGAAAGTAGTTTTAAAGTTTTTACAAAAGTTATGACTTTAGTCTCTTTGTCGGAAATTATAAAATAATATTTTATAATTTAATATATCGTTTTCTTGTCGGGTTTTAGATAACTAGTCATCTTAATTGTAAAAGTATAGTTTTCGTTCATCTGCCGGTTTATTGTATAATCATAAGTCATTAATTATAAAACACTATAATTTCGTCCTTTTATCGGGTTTTTAAGAAATTTTATTGAAAATTTACTAAGTATAGGTATTTTTATAAATTTTGGCATGACCTATACGTTTATACAACGTTTTCCCATATTTACAAATTAATGTTTTCCACTTAAAACAATCCGACAATTCAAATATAATTACAAGGTCCAAAACAAATACGCCCCTTTTGGTTTGTGAAAACCAAAAGTGCACTTAATATTAATACAACAATTTCATATGTTCAATATATATATATATATATATATATATATATATATATATATATATATATATATATATATATATATATATATATATATATATATATAGGGGCGCGTTATATGCAGTACCCATATTAGATGCAGTACTTTACAGTACTCATTTAGACCAATCAAAATTTAGTATTATTAAATCTTTTTAATTAATTGAAAAGGGTATAAGAGTAAAACACATTTTTACTTTTTTTTAATTATTTTTAATTAGAAAACATTTTTCAAAATTCCTTAATTTTCGGACTTAAAAAAATAATTTTTTTAGCTTTCTGTTTTCAGCATTCATGTTTTGAAAAACGTTTGGTGCATATGTGTTTTCTAAGAGAATGTATATCTTTAAGTCATGTGCATATGTGTTTTATTAAAAAAAATATATATATATTCACCATTTATAGTATGCAATTGTTTAATATTTTCATCAACAACCAATCTTTAATAACATAGACTTTACCATTATTATGATTGAGTGTATAAAATTTAGAAAAAAAAATCATATACATATATGTTACATTCTATTCTAATACAAGTATAGAAAAAAAACACATATGCAAACATATATCCGTTCAACATCATCTTTGGTCTTGAAGGTTATCATCATCTTCATCTTTATTAATCTGATACAAACATATTCAAATAAAATAATTAGTAAAACGAATTTTTTAAATATAACATATGCACAATTTTTGATATATCAAATAAGTGATGCAAAATAACATATGTGCAATGAGTTTTGTTATGTACCAGCAAATAACATATGTGCAAAGTATCAAGATCCTTCTTTAAGTTCAAATAACATATATGCAAATAAAGACTTCATGTACAAGATTTGCAAAATAACATATATGCAAATTAACATATGTGCAAAATATACTTCATGTACCTGATTTCAAAAAGTGTAAGTCTAAGTACTAATAAATTAAACTTCCAAAAATACAATAAATAGTCATAATCTTCACATGTATTTGTATTAGAGGATTAGAGCATGCTATCCTTGTTACCTCTATACACAGTATAACATCATGCTATTTATAATTGATCTAAAGTTACATAACACAATAACAGAAAACAAGAAAAAAAAAGTACTTAGACACGCTTAAGATCACAAGCTCTAAGCAATATAAAATCACAAAATACTAGATTTACTAGCATCACATCTGATCAACTTTGTATACCATAAAAGAGTTAGCTTTGTATACCAGTAACATATATGCTTCAAATAAAGCCAAATAAAATAGATGATTGAAAGCTACGAACTAAACTAAAAAATATATAAACAAATTCTTGAATCTAGTGATGTTCATCAAGATATTCAAAATAATTAGTAGATCCTACAAATATTCAATTCTTTGATATTTATTAGTAAAATGAAAACAAAGTAATAAATACAGTAACAACAATAAACATCGAAAGTCCGTCGTCATACCAGTCGCCGCAGCAGTCGCCATTCTCCTCCAACCGTCGCCGCCGCTGTCCTCCCCCTCCAACCGCCGCCGCCGCCGTCCTCCTCCTCCATCCGCAACCGCCTTGGTTCTCCTCTATTACACAACATTCGACACAAACCATCATCTATGCGTCGCCGTCGTCCTCCTCTAGCACAACCACCACACCCATTTTTTGATCTGAAATTAACTGGGAATTTGAATGTAGATCGCTATACGAGAGAGAGAGAGATGAAGTTTATGGTAGGTTTTTTTCCCCGAAAAATAGATCTAGAGAGTGAGAGGCTGCAGTTTTCTTTCTAGGTTTTTAGCACCTTTTTAGGAGAAATACAAAATACCTTTAATAGAAAAAGAAAACCCTCGTCTTTTGTTTAATTGCAATTTTGGCACTTTTAATCTTGTCCTTTGATTAACTCATCTAATGGTCCAGATTTAATTTAAATGGTACTGTAAAGTACTGCATCTAATATGGGTACTGCATTGAATACAACACTATATATATATATATATATATATATATATATATAGCCCAAGACCAATTAAGTTATATGTTTAAATAGTTTTAATTAAGTCAAATAAACTTTGAGTTTAAACAATTTATCAAGTCACAAGCTACTCAAACACACCCTTTTGTGTTAAAACATAACTGAACCAAATTACCATTCTCGGGTTAAAAATAAGCAAAACCGAGCGCCCCTAATGAGCTGAAATAAACTGAACCAAACGCACCCCTGGTGCTGAAGAATAACCAAAACCCAAATGCCCTCGTGGGCTGAAATATAAGCAGATCCAAACGCCCCTTGTGGGCTGCAAAACCAAACGCACCCTTTATGAGCATAACTAAGCAAACCAAACACCTCTGGTGAAGGTCTGCTCAACCAAACGCACCCCTTTTTGTGGGCTGTTTAGCTTGTCGACAACACCAACAAACGGACCCGTGTTAGTGTTTGGGCCACGTTGGTGAACTAACATGCCACAAGCCTAACACGTGAAGGTGTGGCGATGGTGACCCAACTCGAGCCATACACCACCTTGTGGTGTGGCTGTAAACCGAGAGCCAAAAACAAGCACCCCTTGGGTGACTTGTTGATTTTTGGCAAGAACAAACACCCTCTCGTGGGTTTAACCAAACCAAAACACGCACCCCTTGGGGGTCAGATCCAAAGCCAAACAAACACCCACGAAGTTATTGTGTCGAATCAATAGGCTAAAGAAAAATGGAGAAGAAAAAGAAGGACAACACCCCGAGTGGGACTAAAACCCGAGACTACTCGGTGGGCTTTTTGTACCAAACACAAATCCAAGGCCACAACCAATAAGCTATTGATTAGCTTATTCGAATAAGCTATAGGTCAAAAATAAGCTTCCTAGTAATATTCATTTTATTTAACCAAATCAACCACCATTAAATAACTATCAATTTTTATAAAAGAAACACACATCAAATCCGATTCATATAAAAGATTAGAGCTTTCGATTCATTGATTATATTTTCAAAAATTCGTGTTTTATTAATTAACCATCCAAATCGAAAAGTAAGAGTATAGAAATGAAAGTTAGACCAAGAAGCTTTAGCTTCGTTTCTTGAAGAAGGAGGTGGTGGTTTAATGGTGGTAGCCGGCGGCCATGGAGGTGGCAACTGTAAAGGGGGCGGCTGAGATAAGAGGAGGAGGAAGGAGAGCATTTTAGGGTTAGGGTTTGTGTGATATATTAGGATGAAACCGTATCTTTTTCTTTATATAGCAAGGTATTAGATTAAAATAGGTGTAGGGACCATAAGTAACCACCTACAAAGTTTAGGGCTGGTGGAGTAAATGTTTCCCAGAGACCATATATGTAATTTTTGTTATCTTTTATCAAATTAAGGTCCGGGACTCGTTTAGGCTCGATAATGATTGATTTTGGACACGAAATTTTACACCTTTGCGTTTTAAATAATTTTTCCAGTAAAAACGAGTATTCACAAGAATAGTTTCTTGAAAACAATATAATAATCAAATTAAATTATTTATTAGGTTTACAATTGTGCCGAAACGCGTTGTATGTTGTTTTTCACATTGTGCGATATAATTTCTCATTTTCAAATCAAATGATTTCGAAAAAAGTTGAAAATGAATTATAAGTAATTATAAATATAATTTATTATAAAAGTGAGTCTGGAAAAATTATGGGTGCGTGTTACGGCGTATGCGGTTTAATTCTCTCGGTAAATGAAATTTACTTAAAATATGATAATAAGTAAATAATAATAGTAAAATAATGACTCAAAATTTCATGGTTGTTACAATATATATCCCTACAAAAACTCAAAATTGCAAATATATCCAACTTGAACTTATAATTGCATATATATCAATTAAAAAGCTCAAAATATGTGTACACACACACACACACACACACACACACACACACACACCACACACACATATATATATATATATATATATATATATATATATATATATATATATATATATATATATATATATATATATATATATATATATTAGTCGTCAAAGCCCGCCCGATGGGCGGGCATGTGTTATAATTTTACTTTTGATGGTGTTACTTAACGGATATTTGTTTTTTAAGTACGGTGTTTTTTATTATTGTTAAAAATGTATTAGTTTATGTTAAGTTTTCGAAGCCCGCCCGATTGACGGACATGACTTATAATTATTCTTTTGATGGTATTAGTTAACGGAAAATAATTAGCAATGAAGGCGAGCTTGATGTATATTTATCGTTGGAAGGTATTAGTTATTGGTAAATATTATATTTGGAAGAATATCATCAAAAATAATAAGTTGACGAAAAGTAAGATATAAATGTACCAAATTTCATATTGAATGCATTAACGATGTTAATAAATGAACGTTAACATTAATAGAACTCGATGAACGGGCTAGACTTATGAATATTTTTGAGAAAAATAAGTTATAAAGATACAAAAAAATTTATGTAATGCATTACGAACAAAAAGAGAAAGTTAAGTTTTATTCAACAATCAAAAATTACAAAGTGGTTTGTAAGACTTATGCATAGCCCGCTCAAGGGATAGAACAGATTGATGCAATTTCAACATAACTTTGGGTAGTGATGAATACATCGAAAGAAACCTATACAATATTCATGATCATATATACAATTTGGTAAGACAAAGGCACAATGGTTAAATCTCATCAAAGAGGTAGCAAAATGCAAATCAGATAAAGGCTCACTTCGTACTCTGCAAATTCAATAGCCAATGTCTTCATAGTCTTGTCTATATTGGTTGAGGTTCCTGTAGTTTAAGAAGGAAAAAAAACAACTTCAGATTAACTTCTGTTTTCATCAACTTTACTATACCAAACACGTTAATGCACTTTGGTGCGCCCATTATACATACTACGTAGATCCCATTTATAAGATCTTAATACCACACGTATATGATTCTAATATCAAAAAGATTTATAAGGAACGGGTCAAAAAGTTCAACATTAGTCCAAAAAAAATTTTGAATTCATAAGACTGAGTTAATCATTATAGAAAACATTACATTATTACTGAAATAAGATAATTTCGTAATTGTATTTGACCCACTAACACTACATTATTATAGAACAAAAATGTTTCGGTTCAGCCGACCCCAACCATTTTAGCCTGTTTGTTTAAACTGGACATTAGTTGATAGTACCTTCTCTCCTGTGGAGAAATTAGCTCTTGTTTCAGCCACTATAGCAGAAAGAGTCGCAATACCATCATAAGGCAAGACCGAAACATAAAAAATGGGGTCAATATTTATTGACACAACTACTGTGTTTAAACATAATAAAATGGGGTCAACATTTATTTATAAGAATATAAATAAGCTTGCCTGATTGAAATACCAAAAGTTTGCCTCCGGTACTCTAAGGTGTAATCATCTTTGGCGTTCATCAAATGCTTCTAGGCTCGAGAGTTGTGCATTCTTGAAGCTTCGTTGGGCTTTCCTTTAATAGCTTTTTAACAAAAAATAGAGAAGCAATTCAAAACTAAATATGAGACCAATTAATAAAGCCAATATTGAATAAAAAGGCAAATGCACCGGTGACCATTAAAACTGAATTGTCAAATGAGCTTGCTCTTTATATATGGCAGCATTATATAAAATTTAGTATATAAGGTACTATATACAAGAGTCATAATACGAATATGCACAATGGTGTCGATATGTTTTTTCAAATGTTATTTTTTAAGTTATCTTACATCTGGCCCATTAGAGATATCAAAAAAGGCATGTCGACTCATTCTTAACTAAGAACCTTTTATTGACATGGTACTGAGTCCAAGGCACAATCAACATCTCTATTTGATTCTATAATGGAGGTACTGATCACTTCTTCTACATCCAAAAATCCACGATGAAACTTAAGCTTAAAAATTAACTACATGAATTTAGATTTAAATGAATATGAAACATGGTAAATAAGTGTACATACCTATTTGATTTATATATATTTAAAAAAACTTGTGGAAGCAATCTTTGGGTAGACATGTAAGGAACGCGTTCATGTTCCAATGACGACACATGTTACATGATCCAGAACGTGTTTGGCTTAAGTGTCATCGTATAAGACTACCCTCTTGTCTTGTTTGCCACATCATTTAGTGTAGAAAATAAACAATTTGATCCAATGCAACCCTATACGTTAGCACAAATAAACTATTAGCATGTTGGTTCATAGTTACCAATTCATTGCTAGGATTAAAGAACCAAAAATAGTAGATGAAGATCAAATAAAATGCGATTTGATATATACCAATGAACTATGAATATCATTTAAATACGAAAACGGGCTCGTCTTTGCTAGTAACTCAGTCAACCTGATTGTAGTGGCAACCATCTTATACGTTCATCATAGGATCCGTAGACCTACGAAAACCAAACACAGAATATACTTGTAAGTTAAGATCAGCTTTCCAATAAATTAATAGAGATTAGTTGATTAAATGAAGTGTTACTTTCAATTTTTGGAAACTTAGGCACACAACTTTGTTCGTTCAAAGTTTTTGAAGTAGAGTTCTTTACTTTAAATTCAATTTAACAACAAAGCATAAGAAATAGAATACAGACCCCATTTTGAATGATATAGACTCATTTTTGGCATACCTTCAATCACCTCTTCAGTTGATCATGCTCTTTATTAATCATTATCAGGTTACCGGATATATAAGCTACTAAGGCTTGTAACAACTTTTGTTAATTAGAGCATGCAATGTGTATACCACAACATAAAGATGTCATGCATAAAACATTAGGTAATTGTAAAGCTAAATAGGTGACACAAAAAACAATTACAAATTAAGTACCCATATTTAGCATTACCACACTGCTTAGTTCCCTCATTAGTTCTTAGACATCCTAACTCTTTTTACCAATACTCGAGACTGGTGTTAGTTACATGTATATGCATCATTTCCGACATGAGAAATTGCCTCCTGCTGCTAGATTGCTAACTGTAATGACACAACATTAAAATAAAGTTAGTATAGCTTAAACCATTATGTATATCTTCTACTGCTAAAGCTTTTTTCCTTACATCAATGGTAGTGTTACTTACATGTATGTATGCCATCTGATGGTTCAGACATTACACTCCTATGTAAGGGAGAACATGCTGGTACGTTTACTGGTACAACAGTGGTGATAGTAGACGACACACTTGGCACAATATATTTGGTTAGTATGAAAAACATAGCCCTTTGTTGATCCTGGCAGTGCGCGGTCGAAAAAAATTAACATACCATAGTGTTATCAATAATATAACTTTTGGTCATCATAAGTTGAGGGACTTAAAGTGTCATTTCTTCATTCTTGCTATCATTGGAATATAATTTTAGCTGCATATAGAGAGTGTGGAGAAGTACAAGGGCTAATATGTAAATGGTCACCACATAAGCTCTCATCTAGAGCTATGGTTAGGTAGTTGTCATTGTTATTTGTGTGCAGTCTTTGTATTCTATCTTATTCTTTCATTGTCTTTGTATTGATAAAGATATCATCTCTGATATCTTGTTGGTCTTGTTTACTGTCTTAATTGGTCAATCTGTATTGATCAATAACTGAGTGTTGAGTGATTTGTAGTGAGGTTGATTGGTGTCCTTCTAAAGGAGATCAATATTTGTATTTGTAATTGTTTGGTAAGCACCTGTTTAGGGACTTATCTATTTTAGCTGTTATTAATAAAAGATACACCAAGGGGTCGTTGGTTGGCTGTAAAGACTGTTATTGTGAGTTCTTTACCATTCTTACATGGTATCAGAGACACGGTGATCTGATCTGGTGGTTTTGTGATTCTACGGTTTCTAGGGTTTCAAATATTTTTTGGGGATTTCTTCAATTGAAGGTTTAATTGGTTAATTGAGGTCGTATTCTTTACAGACGTGTTTGATTTAGTCTGTTCAGGATAGATCTGGTGGTTCTTGTAGGATTCTTGGTTAGGGTTTCTTGAAACCCTAATTTGAGAATTTGGGGGTTTTATCCCTGGTGATTGGTTGAGGTTGTTGGTCCCATTCTTGGTTACAATAGCACTAGACTAAGTGAATCTAGTGCTGTTGTTGTGATTTTTCGGCTGTGATATGGTATAAGCACTGTAAGTTGATCTTTTTTTCTTTTAAGATAACACTTGCTTAGTTAAGAAGGTGCAAATGGGGTAGTTAACATCTTGACCTGCCAACTTGATTGGTACGGATACCTGCTCTAGCTACCCCCAGTCTTCTTGGCTGGTATTTGGTTATTCTTGGGTGTGAGTATCTTTATTTCTGTTTTAGTTATTAGTTATTGTTTAGTTGAGTCTAGGTCACTGGAGTTTAGGTTCTTGGGAAGTCTTGGAAGTTGGTTGTTGATTGGTTGTGATAGTCTGTTCTTTGTTGATATTTTTGGTATTATCTGATTTGATTGTTTGTTTGTCTTTGTTTATCTGTTGTTATGGCTATTGGTGATAGTAGTGGTGGAGGTGGTGCTCCACCTGTGTTAATTAGTAATCTTGATGCTAGTAATCCTTTGCATATTCAAACTAATGATAATAGTAATACTGCTTTAATTCCTTTTAAACTGCTTGGGACTGAGAACTATAGGATTTGGTCTGGTGCTATGAAGTTGGCTTTACAGGCTAGGAATAAGTATAGTTTTGTTGATGGTATATGCTTAAAAGAGTCTTATGTCACTAGTGATGTTTTATCTGCCCAATGGGACAGGTGTAATGCCATTGTCTTAACTTGGATCATGAATTATGTGTCTCAAGATATTTATATGGGATTAGTCTATTCTGAAAATGTTGCATCAGTTTGGAAAGAATTACAGGAAACATATGATAAAGTTGATGGGTCTGTGGTATATAATTTGTTACAAAAGATTAATTCAGTTAAACAAGGTGGTAGTTCTGTAGCAGATTATTATCATAGGCTGAATTCCTTGTGGAGAGAATTTGATGCTTTGACTAAGTTGCCTAAATGTGTGTGTGAAGTTAAGTGCAGTTGTGATGCTAGTAAAGAACTAGGGTTACATCAGCAGCTTATGAAGCTGATGCAGATCCTCATGGGCCTTGATGATTGCTATCAGCCTGTGAGGACAGCTCCTTTAACCAGGGATCCTCTCCCTGAAGTAAAAGATGTTTATACTATTGTGTCCAGAGAGGAATCCCATAGAGGGGTTCCTGAGTCCTCTGGTGGTGTTGAGACTAAAATGAATGCTCCTTCTTTTAATGCTAAGTCTTTTAACAATAATAGAAGAAGTTTTAATACTAATAATAATAACACCAGAGGGAATGTTACTAATAGGGTTAACAGGGGACCAAATCCTAATCTAAACTGTAAAAATTTACTAATAGGGTTAACAGGGGACCAAATCCTAATCTAAACTATAAAAATTATAGTAAAATTGGTCATACTATTGAAAGATGTTATGAATTGGTTGGTTTTCCACCTGGTTTCAAGAAGTTTTCTAACCCTGTTAAACAAAATTTCAATGCCAATATTGATGTTAAACAGTCTGAGAAACAGTCTTCTTCTAGTCCTTCTTCTGGTTTTACTTCTATCAGATGAAGAAACTTCTGTCTTTGATCAATGAAACATCCTCTAGTAGTGTTCATGCCAATATGGCTGGTAAGGCTTCCTTCTTTAATGGCAATGTGTGGTTCAATATAAATTTTTCTAAATATTTCTTTGCTAATAGTAGTCTATATGTTGATACTATAAGTATGGGTTGGATCATTGATTCTGGTGCTAATCAGCATTAACTGTGTCTATTGCTGGTATGTCTAATGTTGTTGATGTTACTAGTTTAAAGATTACTGTTGGTCATCCCAATGGTACTCTTGCTACTGTTAGTCATGTTGGGAATTTAAGATTAACTAATAATGTGATTTTATATGATGTTCTTGTTGTTCCTGGTTATTGTGTGAGCCTATTGTCTGTTAACAAGCTTATTAGAGATAGTAAGATGTTTGTTGGTTTTGATGAGGATAAGTGCTATATTCAGGACTTGAAAAAGGAGAGAACATTGGGGACTGGTAGTGAATCTGGTGGATTATATCTATTTGACATGAATAAGGACTGTGTGGTAGGTAAGTCTAATATGATTCTGAGTTTTAATGTGTATAAGTTGCTTTGGCATAATAGACTTGATCATCCTGCTGACCAAGTGTTGTCTATTTTACATAATGATTTGAATATATCTAAAACACTTATGTGCCTGTTTGTGAAGTCTGTCACAGGGCTAAACAAACTAGGGAACCATTTCCCTTGTCTGATCACTAGTCTAAGATTGTTGCTGAACTTGTTCACCTAGACTTGTGGGGCCCTTACAGAGTTCCTAGCAGAGAAGGGTTTAAGTATTTCTTAACCATTGTTGATGATTATTCTAGGGTTGTATGGGTATACTTAGTCAAAACTAAGGATGAGGTGTTTGATGTATTTGTTTCCTTTATTAAATTGATACATAATCAGTTTGAAGTCAAAATTAAAACTATTAGGTCAGATAATGGTACATAATCTGTTAATAAAAGAATGCATACTTTGTTTTCTGATCTTGGATTAATACATCAGACCTCTTGTGCCCATACACCTCAGCATAATGGTATTGCTGAAAGGAAACATAGACACTTGCTAAATGTAGCAAGCAGTCTTATGTTTCAGGGGGGGGGGGAATTCCTCAATCTTTCTGGTCTGAGTGTGTTCTAACTGTTGTGTATCTTATAAACAGGCTGCCTTCATCTGTGTTAAATGGTAAGTCTCCTTTTGAGTTGGTACATAAAATGAAACCTAATCTTTCCCATTTGAGGTGTTTTGGTTGTTTATGTTTTTCTATTATTTTAAATAATAATGATAAAATGTCTTTTAGGTCTGAAAAGTGTGTTTTTATTGGTTTCTCTACTGTGAAAAAAGCTTATAAACTTTTAATTTTGGATTCTAGAAATATGTTTTATTCAAGAGATGTTAGGTTTTATGAAAACATATTTCCTTTTAAAATGAAAACATGTGATTTAACAGATGTAGACTTTACAAATGAAGTTGATCACTTGAAGTTTTTTAGTGAGCCTCAAAGTCCCAATGATGAAGGGAGAGATTCATCAGTTGTGGATGGTAATGTGCAACCTTCTGATTCGGCAGATACTGCAAATGATATTGCACTAGGTATGAATCAGGAAGGAAGGCACATTGCAACCAACTTTGATGACCAAAACTGGTCTGAGGGCAATTTTAATGAAAATGTTTCTGTACCAACTCCTACTCATGTTCAAAATGGTTCTGATGAAGGGCAGACACCTGTATTAAGAAGGTCTGATAGACAGTCTAGGCTTCCTATTAGACTGAATGATTATGTGTTGAGTTCTAATGTTAGATATTGGATAGAAAAGTATGTCTGATATGCTATGCTTAGTAATGACAACTTGTGTTTCACTACTAATTTGAATAAGTCTGTTGAACCCACTAGTTATGAGGAAGCTGTTACTGATCCTAATTGGATTGATGCCATGAATAATGAAATTGAAGCCTTAAATAGAAATAATAATACTTGGACTGAGTGTTATTTGCCTGCTGGTAGAAAGGTTATTGGGTATAAATGGCTTTGGAAAATTAAATATAAATCTACTGGTGAGATTGATAGGTATAAAGCTAGATTAGTTGCTAATGGGTTTGGTCAAAGGGAAGGTCTTGACTATGATGAGACTTTAAGTCCTGTTGTTAAGATTGTTACTTTTAGATGTGTTATTAGCATTGTTGTGAATAAAAATTGGCGATTATATCAACTTGATGTTAATAATGCTTTTCTGTATGGAGATTTGGATGAGGATGTTTATCTGATTATGCCTCAAGATTATGAAAATGTTGATAAAAACAAAGTGTTCAAACTTAATAAGTCTTTGTATGGACTGAAACAAGCTCCTAGACGGTGGAATGCTAAATTGATCACTGTGTTATCTGAGCATGGTTTTGAACAAAGTAAGTTTGACTATTCTTTGTTTACTAAGAGATCTAGTTCTTTGTTTATGATGCTGCTTGTGTATGTTGATAATATTGTGATAACTGGCAATGATGAGGCTGAGATTAAAAAGTTTAAAGAATTTTTAAATTCTAAGTTTTTGATAAAAGATTTGGGGAAGTTGAAGTATTTCTTGGGTATAGAAGTTTTACAAAATGAAAATGGTATTTGCATGTCTCAAAGAAAATATTGCTTAGAACTTTCACATGAGTATGGTCTACTGGCTACTAAGCCTATTGATACTCCTTTACCTGAGAATACTGTGTTAAATCATATTGAAACTTCTACTGATAAGTACTTGAAAAGCTTTACTGGTTATCAACAGTTGGTTGGTAAATTGATTTACTTAACCAATACACGGCCTGATATTAGTTATTATGTTCACTGTCTTAGTTAGCATATGCATAGTCCTTTGCAGCCTCATATAAAGGCTGATTTAAGGGTTCTTAGGTACTTAAAAGGTTCACCTGGGTCTGGTTTGCAAATTGATAGAGTTTATGATCTTAAACTTAGAGTTTACTCTGATGCAAACTGGGTAAAATGTCCTAAAACCAGGAAATCAGTTACTGGTTTTTGTGTTATTTTTTTTTTGGGTAAAAATTTGATTTCATGGAAAAGTAAAAAAATAAGCTACATTGTCTAAAAGCTCTGCAGAAGCTGAATACAGAAGTATGGCTTCTGTTGCTTGTGAAATCATTTGGTTAAGCAATTTGTTGCATAGTTTGGGTGTTACTGGGTTGTTATTAGTAGAGTTGTTTTGTGATAACAGTGCTGCTATTCAGTTAGCAGTTAATCCTGTTTTTCATGAGAAGTCTAAACATTTTGAAATTGATGTTCATTTGGTTAGAGAAAAAGTGACAGCAGGTATTATTAAATCCGTTAAAGTGCACACTGATGTGCAAACTGCTGATATTTTTACCATGTGTCTTGGAGGTGTGCAACACTCTTTGTTTTGCAGGAAACTTGGATTGTTAGATATGTTTAAAAAGCAGAATGCAGAAGCTGTAGAAGTGAAGAAGGTAGTTCAAGTTGATGACTCAAAAGCTTAAGGGAAGGTGTTATCAATAATATAACTTTTGTTCATCATAAGTTGAGGGACTTAAAGTGTCATTTCTTTCATTCTTGCTATCATTGGAATACAAGTTTAGCTGCATATAGAGAGTGTGGAGAAGTACAAGGGCTAATATGTAAATGGTCACTATATAAGCTCTCATCCAGAGCTAGGGTTAGGTAGTTGTCATTGCTATCTGTGTGCAGTCGTTGTCATTGTTATCTGTGTGCAGTCGTTGTATTCTATCTTATTTTTTCATTGTCTTCGTATTGATAAAGATATCATCTCTGATATCTTGTTGGTCTTGTTTACTGTCTTAATTGGTCAATCTGTATTGATCAATAACTGAGTGTTGAGTGATTTGTAGTGAGGTTGATTGGTGTCCTTCTGAAGGAGATCAATATTTGTATTTGTAATTGTTTTTTGGGGACTTATCTACTTTAGCTGTTATTAATAAAAGATACACCAAGGGGTGGTTGGTTGGGTGTAAAGATTGTTATTGTGAGTTCTTTACCATTCTTACACATAGTCTTAATAATTTATCAAATATACCAAAATCACTTGCCCAACTGCCCAAGTAAGAAGTCTCCCCTGTCAGCTGGTAAGTTAATATTGTTTATTCCCAAAAGGGGTTGATATTGTTTATGAATCCGTCGGTGGTGATATGTTTGATACGTGCTTAAATGCATTAGCATTTTATGGACGAATGATTGTCTTTGGAATGATCTCTCAGGTAATTACCCTGCTTTTATGTTTTTCTTTAATTTTTCGTGTTTCTAGTTATCTGATAATTAGCTAGCGTTGATTAAGAGACGTTCTTTGACTTTTCAAGTCAAAACCCTTTACCGATCTTACATATTTCTTTCAGTATCAAGGAGAGACTGGATGGAAATCACGAGACTACACAAGATTATGTGAGAAACTACTAGCAAAAAGTCAAACTGTAGTATGTCAAGTTTTCTAGTGTTCGTGCTTCATTCATCACGTGAATATTACAACGTGTAGTTTGACATATAGTTCAAGGAAAGTGTTTTACTGTATGGAGGTGAAACACTACTATCTGAATCCTATTAATAGACTGGAGATAGGGCTCAATTAATCAATTGAAATTGCTAAATTGAGAATACAATTTGTAACTAAATAGTGAAATGATTTGTTATTGCTATTGTAAATTGTTTACAGAAAGTAGAGAAAGTGTTTACATCAAAAGCTGATTATTACAACAAAGAAGTGGGAATTTATACAAATGTAAAATGGGCGGGAAAAGTGGTTTGAGTTGGTTAAAGCACTTGTAGGTCGCTTGCTGTCTAAAATAGGTAATTTTTGGGTAGTTTGACTTTTGTACATGTAACAATCCTTTCCCCTTGAGAAAATCCTTGACCTCAAGGATCTAAGACAAAGTATGAAAATCTCTTTGTGAGGTCTGCTAGTGACTCCCAGGTTGCATTATCTTCTGTCCCATTGCTACATTGAATTAAGCCAAACATTGCTGCTCTATTGCCTTGTTTCACCATCTTCCTTTCTAGTAGCTTTATAGGAGTAGTTGTAGTAACTTGTAATTTCCCATGTCATTTATTAACAATAAACACGAATAAACTCGATGAGAGAGTAATTAAACCCATTTTTAGGGGCTAACTTTTTTTTCTTTTTTTTTTTTTTTTTTTTTTTTTTTTTTTTTTTTTTTTTACATTTCATCTACAAATGTATACGAGGCAACTAACAATGTGACATGAATCACATTTATTTACAAACGACTCATCGATATGCCAACACTATATTTATTCTTGGGCTAAGCAAACCCGACGAATCAATTGGGCTTTAACACAAATGAACACACTTTTTATTGGGCTCGATCTAACCCAACACACCCTTAATATATTAATGAGTTTTTCACTAATTATTCAACTCGACAAACTCACCTCAACATGGGCTATCACTATACGAATTTACTAGCCCGACGTGTGTTATAATAAATTTGTATAACCTGTTAATAAACAAACAAACAAATACATCTTATAATTCATTCTCAATTACACACTATAATTTATATACGTAACACATCTCTTTTTTTTTAACCACATTCTAACTCATAACTCTATTTATTTTCATCCAACAACTAATGATAAAACAGACACTATTAACTATTCCTTTAACTTAAACATAAAAACAATACACAAACTAGATAGTCCTCAAAATTCACCAACAACTTCCTAATATTCCCTACTAGTCGACTAGTAACATATACACACACATTTTCTTTGCTTGAAGGACATACAAATCCCATCATGAGTACCACCATCCCTTCTTGTCTCCTTATAATGTTTTCAACCTTTGTTGAACCAAATAACTACCAAAAGTCATCACAAATTTCCCTCATTGTAACCATTCGACTGTTATAGCATATATACACACATATTCTTTTCTTCTTTCTTGCAAGTCTCACATCACAAGTACAAGAGTCACCTCTTGTCTCCCACTCCCAATAATTATCCATTGTGCAAGCACATTTACCTTCATATCATCAACTATCATGGGATTCACCACAATCTATCCATCATTTCCCATGCAATCATAGCAGTCGATCCCTAGTGAGAATTAGAGGGCAAAAGTCAAACATTGTAGAAGTCATCAACTTCTTTCAGATCCATTCCAAGTCGACAGTAAACAAGGACAATGTAGAATAGGTTCTATCTTCTCCTACAAACATCTCTATTTAAGAAACACAAACCTTAGACACTTCTCATCACAAAAACTCAAACACAACTCACAAACAAAACTCATTTACTCGTCCCATTTTGTTCACTGCCAACAAGGAAGGAAGAAAAGAAGAAAACTTTGGGAACCATACAAGTCGTGAAAGGAGTTTTACAAGGGTATACTTCGAGTACGAGTTGGGTTGGAGGAAGAAGGCTCGGGTTTTCTTGCCATATTGGGTTCTCGTTACCATCTTTTCATTCGAACCTCGTCACCACCTTCTCGGTGTCGTAAGTTTTCAAACCCGTTCTATATTTATGTAATAACACAAGATTTCAATGCACGTTCGACATGTTTTTACGTATTTTATTTAAAGACCAAAGTTATTTAACAAAGATCACACACACTGTGAGAACAAAACCATGCATGCATGTAAATATGAATATACACGTTAACTTGATGAAGAAACCAAGCCAAAACATTTTAACTGAGTGAAACTCGAACGTGGAAATGAGATCATAGTCGAGTATCAAACATAAAAATTTAAAAAAAAAAAAAAAAAAAAAAACCCATACACACCCTTACTGTGACAAAGGAGAGTATATATATATCGAACCATGCATTTGAGACCAAAGTACTTCAAAACTAGTAACATATCGACAACCTCAGTAGCTCACTATGACAAGGAAACATATTATAGTTGAAACCAAATAGAGTCCCATGCATACCTTCTATCTGTGTCGCATGGCAATAGATAAAACCAGTTTCGAGACTTCTATTTACGTACGAGTTAAACACATAACACAAAAGAGCCCTTGGCTCAAATGGCTAAGTCACCTAGTGGTTAACCAACTGACCTAGGTTCGAACCTATGGAGTCACATATGGAACTATATATACAATTTTTTTCTTTCACAATTGTTTTGCTTATTTTCTTGTTAAAAACCAAAACACAACTTTCATGGGCCTTAAGGCCCACTAATCTATTGTGTAATTACTGATCGAAGCAAACAGGAGGTATAGAAACTAATTATGAAGACTAAAATTTATTTTGAACAAAGGGATAAAAGAAACTTTCATTTACTTACTTTGGACTAAAAATGAAAATTTCGCGAGACTAAGGGTCAAAAGTGTAAATTATGGAAATAGTGTCGTTCGAAACAGAAAATATGAAATTTGAAATAAAAACTAAGGACTAAAACTAGGGGTAAAAAGTGTAAATAGGATGTTTTGGACTAAAATTGTGAATATTTTTAATATTGGGTTAAAAGTGTAATTTTTATATAAGTTGAGAATTGTGAACTTTATTATTTTTGTCAAAAACTTATATTTTCAACTAATTATATCAAGTTTTCCTTTATATCTTAACTACATATAAAATCAAAATGGTTAAAGTTGGAAAAGTGAAAAGTCAATATTGTGGAATGTTGAAAAACTTAATAAAGGAAAGTTCAATGGCTGGCGTTTGAAAAATATGTTTGCATGGAAACTATTGAAAGTATCAAAGGCTGAGTTATTGCAGGAAAGTATTGATAACCATTGCTGGAAACACCTATTCTATAAAAAACACGGTTTGACATTTACATATGCTCCATCTCTCTTTTTCTTTTCTCTTTAAAACAAAAACACCCACATGATACCCCCAACACCATCAAATAGCACCGCTGCCAATTCTCCACCACCACCACCATCAACAGATTCCGCCACCAACATCACTGGTTCTTGCAAAATCTGGTGGTGTTTGAGTTTCGGTGGTTTCATTGATGATTCGGTATCGGTGGTGTTTTTTTTGTTTTGGTGATGTTTTCGGTGGTGTTTTGACCGGATCTGACCGATAAGGTGTCTGGGTTTGTTTGTTGGTCTTTGGTATGTTTGGTGGCCTCGAATTTGTTAAGATCTATCTATGGTATGGTGGTTTCTTGGATTCAAGATTTGGACTTTTTTTTTTGTCTTTGTTTGAAATCTATCTCAGATCGGAGTTTTAGAACGCTTTTGTTATTTTTTTCAGTTTAGCCGCCGTCACCGCTGATGACGGAATATTAAGCCGCTGTCTTGCCGAAATCTTCTGACATAGCTGCTGGCTCGCCGGAACTTTTGTTGTTGTCGCTGCCTTGCTGGAATCAGTTATTTGCAATTATATAAAGATTTCTGGGTATTAGTTATTTGCAATTAAAGTTTCATAATTTGGTTTAGTTTGAGCTTTCTTGATATAGGTTTTATTAATTTTGTGTAATTCTCAAAAAAAGACAAAAATTACTCATAATTTGTTTGTTTTTTTTTTTTTTTTTTGGTGTATTTTGAGGTTTCTTGATTTGGGTTTTTTTAATTTTCTTTAATATTGGTGTTTTTTATTTTTTGTTATAAAAAAAATGGTTAAATTGAAGGAAATAATGGCAAACAAGACAATAATAGGTCTTGTATTCGGGCAAATTTTATCTTTGCTTATTACTTAAACTGGTTTTTCATCATCTGAGCTTGCTAGAAGAGGTTTGTATTTTTCATTATTTTTAGCATTTTATTTGTTTTTTAGTGTAAAAATGATGTTGCCATATAAGTGATAATATTGTATTGTGCATAAAAGGGTTTTTTTTTGTTGTGTCATAAAAAACCTTTTTTAGATATTTTTTTTATTATTATAAGAGTGTACTAAATGTGGTTGTAACTTTATTTGTTATGTGGAAAGTCAAGTATATGTTGTTGTAAGCCTGTAAGTTGTAGTTTACTTTACTTTGTGCTTTTAGTGTTTAGTATTTGAATAATTTCTAAGTGTTTGACTTAGTTGATTGAGATTAACAATCTTAATTGTAAAAGATGTCAGAAAATAGACTATAGTTTGCAAGCTGTTATTTTCTTTTGCATTGTGATTTAGTAGTTGATTGATTTCTTTAGTGATAGGGTCGGAAACGGCCACCGGGATACCCGGTTAGACCGCGTACATCTAGGTCAAACATTCTCCCTTCCCGGATAACAACCGCATCCAAATTTGACCTTTTTATTAACTTTTTTTACTGACCTAACTGATTCTCACCTCAAGTTAGAGATCTTCATTACAAAAACGTTCGCCAAAAAGCACGCTTTAATTTGCAAAAAATGGCCATTTTGGACGAATCGGATGTCTGAAAATGCAACACAACCTCTACAATATAGGTGTGATATATTGACTTTCTTTTTTGTAATAAAATTTATGATTGCGTTGTTCATTTTTGGTTTATGTCATTTGTTCCTTTGTGTTTGTAGGCATGGGATAAGTGTATCTTTATATACTGCTATGTTAAGTGCTTAGCATACTTGGTATTTGTTATACATTGTAATTTACTTCTTATTTTGTGACGTAGGTATTAATGCACCTACTTCACAATCTTTAGAAAACTATGTGCTGTTGGCAATTGGTTTCAAAACATTATGTTTAATCCCTAAATCCTCAAACTTTTATTATTTTTCATTTATAACTCATAAACTTTTTTTTATCACGAAAACTATCTGCCGCTATAAAATCCCGTTGCTATGCACGGGTACTCGTCTAGTAAGTACAACAAAGTTGTCACATATTTATATATCGACATTATTCCATAGCTAATAAATATAAAAAACACTAACAAATATTCAAACGATAATAATAAAACCCACACAACATTAATAATGCTTCAAAAATTATATTTTTGAACTTTAAGCATTTTATCACACAAACTTTGATAATCTAACACACATCCACATTCACATCGAGCCTAAAACAACGAATCTAAACACTTGACATATTGCTCTAGGTTGCGAGCCGGAGCCACTCATTTTCATCACTTGATTACTACTTGTCTACTATATCACCAAGGTGAGTTCATAGTCCCACATTTTTATATGTTTTCAAACCCCGTGGGGAGATACATGCTCTAAAGATGAACACAAGTATTTTCTGTATGCTATCCTGGTTGATATTGCTTAAGTTACCGATATTGCCAAAAGCCCCTCACATCATGAGCCATTAATCACTGCGACTGAACGAGAATACTGTGGATAGATCTATTTGGGGTTGACGTCCCCATTTGTGTTAGTTGGATAAGCGACCAAATGCACTTTATTTGAACTAAACAGGAGGATGGCAACCTCCTGCCCGAGGGCATTATTATTAACATCATCTCTATGATGTTAGTACCTAACGTCATTATTATATGATGTCACCTGTTAACGTTTGCGTGTCATGAGACTTAGGGCAATATATATATTTTACACAAGGATATCACTGTTGTGCTACTGATCAACTCAATATATATGTTTTACACAACGATATCACCGTTGTGCTACTAATCAACTTGTGTTCAATCTATTACAATTTAAACACTATGGATTCACTCAACCTTTGTGTTGACATTTTAAGCATGTTTTATCTCAGGTAATTAAAGAAAACAAGGCACGGAGTTGGCAAGTGGACACTTGATGATGAAAATTTATATTTTCATTTGTTACAAACAATGTCATGTCTTTTGTGAAATTTCCAAACAATTTGAGCAATGAAGTGTATTCTGAATATTTAAGTTTTAAATAAATGACATTGCTTTTCAAAACGTCTCTTTCGAGTCGTTTTCTATATTTATGACTATGATCTATGAAGTAATACCCCGTTTAAGTCTTCCATTTTTACATTAAATTTTACGGGGTGTTACAGTAGCAACCAATAGCCTTTCTGGATCACACTATGGAAAATCTTCCATACTAGCAGAATCTGAGTAGCAGGCCTTCAATTGAGAAACATGGAAGACTGGATGTACTTGAGCATATGAAGGTAGTGGTAGCTTATAGGCAACCTGACCTATCTTAGCAATTATCTGGAAAGGGCCAAAGAAGTTAGGAGAAAGCTTGTGTTGTCTTCCTTGTCTGAGAGTAGTTTGCCTATATGGTTGAAGCTTCAAATACACCCATGAGCCAACTTTAAACACCCTTTCAGACCTTTTTCTATCAGCTTGACTTTTCATTCTATCTTGAGCTTTCTTGACGTTGAACTTGAGTAGCTTAATAGTATTCTCCCTGGCTTGTAAAGTTCTGCCCACAGCTTCAACTGGACTGTCTTTAGCCATATAAGTAATGTGTAATGGTGGTGGCTGACAATACACCACCTCAAAAGGGGTAGTGTTTGTAGAAGAGTGGAAATTGGTGTTATACCAATATTCAACTAATGGCAGCCACTTAACCCAATCCTTTGGTTTTTCACCAGTCATGCACCTCAGATAACCTTCCAAACACTTGTTCACAATTTCAGTTTGACCATCAGTTTGTGGATGGTATGCTGATGAAAACTTCAACTAAACTTGCAGCTTCTCAAATAATGATTTCCAAAATAAGCTCATGAAAATTTTATCTCTGTCACTGACAATGGTTTTAGGTAAACCATGTAATTTGTAAATGTTATCCACAAACATGTGGAAAACTAGAAGGGGGGGTTGAATAGTTTTACCGGTTTTTAAGTTGTTTCAAAACTTTACTTTTGAAAAACTATGATTCGAATCTTTTGTTCAATCAATCAACACCAATATGAACACTACACTATACTATCCAAAATAAATAATGAATGTAAAGAAAAGAGATGGAAAGATCAAACCAAGACAAAGAGATTTATAGTGGCTCGGTCACGAAGCTCTTCTTCGCCCTACTCCACTCCCCGAGTACCACACTCGAGAGTTTCAAGCACTATGTCAACAAAGCTCCCTTCAGGCGGAGAAAACCGTATAACGTCGCTTATCCTATTTTCGACACTAAGCTAAATGTCGAGTACTAATCTTAGCTAGTACCAATCTATCACGATCTACACGATCCTTTCTGCTTCACACAATCAACACACTTGACTCGATCTACCCGGTCTACCCTTGATCCACTTGATCAACACACAAGCTCACAGGCTACAAGAGATCTCCAAGATCTCGACAAGATCATAATGATCAACTCTCACTTGACTCTATCTACCCAATCTACCTTTGATCAACTTTATCAACTCACAAGCTCACAAGCTATAAGAGATCTTCAAGATCTCTACAAGATCACAATGATCTACTCTCACAAACTCTCAAAATAAAAATGAACTTGATGTATGCAAGGATACAATAAGTATGTAACAAGTGTTACAAGTGCACTAACTACAACTACAACACTTTGTATCTTCTTAGATACCTTGTGTTCTTCTCTTGCACTAGTAGAGGAATGAAGGTGATCACTTGGTTGGATGGTTGGATCACTCTTTAAACAAAAGAAAACTAAACTAAATGATCAAGAAGAAAAGATGTGGTGAGAGTATTGAACTCAGAAAGTTTTGTGTGAAAAAGGATGCCCAAAAACTGTGAAGAGGGCTGGTATTTATAGGCAAAAAAATTCTAGCCATTATGGGTACACGGTACCACTAAATGTCAATTTAGTGGTACCGTGGTACCGTGTCAGACAAAAACGCTCCTCTTTTTGTCTTTAGTGGTGAAAGTTTATTTGGGGAAGTTTGGAGCTGATTTTGGTGGGGGGAAATAGCTGTTATGGTATTTAAACTTATTTTTCCATTAAAACAATTCTTTATTAATCAAAAATAACTTGCAAAGTATATTTTTGAAAAAATGTTTTGTCACATTAAAAATGTGAAGTTTTAAACATAAATTCACTTCTTTGATCATTGGTCAAGTTGTAAATTTGTTTGTTCATACCTAGAGTGATTTGTGTAGAAATGGGATCTTTCGACTAAAAACTTGCTTACGTTAATTTTAACGTAAAATGATTTCACATTTTGTCATCCTCAAAACGTGAAGTTATCGAAAGATATAAATAACATTTTTAGAACATTATTTGCATCAACAAAACACTTGAGCAACTTGAGGTGTAGTATAAGGGTGAGACAGTGGTAAGAAATGGGCTTGTTTGGACATTCTATCCACAACTACCAATACTGCACTTTTACCTTGTGATACAGGCAAGGATTCAACAAAATCCGTAGAAATATCCTGCCAAATTTGATCAGGAATTGGCAAAGGTTGGAGTAAACCTGGATATGCAGAGAGATCGGACTTAGTCCTTAGGAAAACATCACATTTCCTCAACCAGTGTTTGACCATCTTCCTCAACCCCTTCCAATTTAAGTAAGTAGTAAGCCTTTTAGTAGTAGCAAACACCCCTGAATGCCCTCCCACAACTGAACCATGAAAGTGAGCAATCAATTTCTTTCTCAACTCTTCATTTTGGCCTACCACCCATTTATCCTTCCTTTTGAGTTGATCATTATACCACACATACTTACTATTGATCAAGGAACCCTGCTGAAGTCCTTGTACCACCTTTTGTAGAATAGGATCAGTTGTCCAAGTATCAATGGCTGCTTCCATTAGTTCATTTGTTGCACCACCAGTCAAAAGGCTAAACAACTCTTCCTGTCTTTCAACTCTTGAGAGTGTATCAGCAGCAACATTATCCTTCTGTTAGTACAAGCAGTCTCGTTTGTTTTGATTGATGACAAACATGTAACTTGATACATAACGTAAAATGTACAAGTTACTTGTAATCATATCTTATCTCAACATACATTCAACACCTCTCGACCTCTCGAGTCCTCGTATGATACAACATAGGTTCGTACATGTTTGTTATGTGGCATTATGATCAAACCCTTAACAAACCATTTAGAATGTTTAAAATACGGCTAGGTCATTAAGTATTTTAAAAGGCTAACCATTCTACTTAGAACCTCATTTCACATTCTGCATATACAAGTACTTTTACTTGTACATCATGTTTCCTAAGAGTAATAGGATAAGTACACTTTAGGTGTCAAACAAACATGATACATCTTGGTAAACATATATTGGTTAAGCTAGTATATACATATTACATACATATATACATTTACATTATTTACATTTTAATTCTTAAAATGGAAATAATATACATGACATCATGGCATACATCATTTCGATATCTTGTAGATTTAGTAAATTATTTTGGAAATATCTTCAAGCAAAGAATTGGATTGTGTAAGATCTTGGCAAGATTTGTTAAGATATAGCGGTCATGTCCCGGCAGAACCAAACAGCATAAAGGGCGGACCCCTGGAATTGGTTCCGCCAAATCCGTGGGATGTTTTTACAATTTGCCTATAAATAGTAGCCCATTGTTTACCCATTGTTTTACCACTTCAACACACATTCTCTCTACCCTTTGCATACATTTAGATCAGTAGTAAACCATGTAGAAACACACATTAATCACCCTTTTCATAATGATCATAATGTTACTAACTTTTATTATGTTGTAAGCATACACTCGTAATGATCCTGTGAAGCAAGCTCAGAGATCGTGAGTCATCACTCATCACAAGCATAGCATACTTCCTGATCTACCAAGAAGGTTAGAAGATCTTGAAGTCATCATTAATCAAAGCATACCAACATATGAAGATTCAAGACCTCTTGACATCCTCAATGTTTGAAGACTTCTTATTCAAGAAGTTCATGTAGATTCCACATGCATATATGAAGATCCATCACAACAAGTTTAGGGAGCTTGTGATCTTCATCCATTGAAGACTTCCCATCAATGGAAGTTCATCTAGATTAGTCGTTCATATCCATGACCCATTTATGTCATGGATCATCATTGTAAACATCATTGCATCACAATCTAAACATCAAACTAGATTAGATGGTTTATGTGTTTCTGCCATAAAATACAAGGTTTCTATGTTGGGCCATAAAATATAGCGGGAGTGGTTGAACCCTTGTTAAAGAACTCGACATCTAGCTTAGTGTCAGAAAAAGTATAAGCAACGTCGGGAGTGGTTATACTGTAACCACTGTAAAAATTTCACTTTGTAATAAATTATTTCATACTCTAAATAAAGAAAACTTATCCTTTTTCTACGTATAAAATTTTTTTTATCTGATCATAACTACTATCTAATGTGACGTAACTCACATCCTTGATAAACGTGCTCACACGCAGACCGACACTAACTTACTTAATGTTTATTATACATAAACATTTATATATGTCAAGTATAAAATCTTACGATATATCATTTGCCACTTTACGTTAATTCATTAACGTACGACTAATAAACATTCAAACTAAACATTTCCTATCTATTAGAATTTTCACAAAACCCTAAATTTATTATAAACTATGATTATGAGTAACTAAACCCTACAACACTAAAGTACAACTCATCCAAAGCAAATGTACAAGCTCCTAAAGCACAGAAACCTTAAATTCACTTTAACTCCCGATACAAACCCTAAATTCACAAAACTATGATTTTATGTAATAAAGTCACAAACCCTAATTAATGTATATATGATTTCTACAAATTATAAGTGTATAATTCTTTCAAGCCAAGGTACAAGTCATTTATGCATGAAAACTAAATATCTATATAAATCTCATTATAAACCTAAATGTACTCATTTTAAAGCACATTATCCAAGTCCTTTATGCACCAACCGTAAAAATAGATTTCTTATACTTACTAAATTTAAGCACAAGTCCCTAAACCTAATATACAAGTATTCAATGCATAAAAACTTAAAACTACATTTAATTATCTTTAAACCTAATTAAACCAACATATAATTAATTTAACTTAAGCAAACATTAAAAATATATTTTCTATATTTCTTAAACCTTAGTACAACCCTAATAAACCCATGGTACAACCCTTTAAAGCACAATATGATTCATTTTCTTTTTATATACAACTCGACACAAAAATTTAACAAACAAACCTTAGCTTGATATCTAACCAATATTTACTCTAACCAAGCTCTAAACTAAGTTAGTTACTTCACCTAAACTTCATGTACAACTCACTATAGTCCATGTACAAACCAATAAAGCCATTCGATCCCTAAGAGATTACCTAGTTCGATTCAAGTTAAAATTAAACTAAGATCATTCCTCACTTATTACTAAGTATATATTACACCATAAGTTTTCCTTTAGGTCACAAATGTTTTCATATCATTATGTCCATAGATATGTACCATAGATAAATGTTGTAGGTAGTTTCTTTGGTTTAGAAGTGAACCACCTCACCACCATCATATAACACCACGCCACCCTTCCCTCCTCCATACATTTGGTTTCCAAGTGGTATGAGACACATCACTATGTTCCCTCTCCTACAACACAATGACCTAGATACCTTGAAAACTCTAATCTTCCACCTCTATAAAAATCGACCCACATTCCTTCTTCTTACTCAACCCTAATTCAAAATACTTAAAACAGCCCACTCCCACTTATCCCCTAATCTAGAAATCCCAAATAGAAGCTAGGAAGGAGTTTGAAGAAGCCTAGGAAGAGGAGAAACCCTAGTGTTCCAATTCCAAGACATTTTGCCAAAAATCTCTATTAATCGAATTTCTAGTCAAGTAAGTGATTAAGTCCCTTTTTATTACTTTTGTAAACTTTAAATATTCTTAAATATGACACTAAATAAGTGGTAGTAGAAAGCTAAGATCAAAAATGAGAAACTATATGTTAACTTGGGTTAATAAATGTTAAAATAATAGACTTTTTATTAAAATTTCCTACTAAACCAACTACATGTAGATTTGTTAGTTTACATATTGTTGTAGACAAAATTAAAATGAAGATATAGCAATTTGAATCACCTAAAACGAGTATACGAGTCAAAAGATACGGCCAAATGAAATTACTGAAACAAAATTTATAATCTGTCAAACATTCTGTGACAGAATGTTAAAACACGCGAAACGAGTCATTTCTGGTCCGTTTCATCGAAAAGTTAAAAGACGAAAGTTGTCCGGAACGACGTTTTCTTCAAAAACACAGGTACACGAGTCCTAAAAACGTACGACAAGGGCTGGGCAGTAGGGCCTGTTTTAAACTCAAAACTATTTTTTTTCTTTTCTAGTCGAGAAACGCCCCATGAGCCTCTCTTTGTCCATTTATTTTAACTATCAAATGATGTCTATAAAATCCAAAACTTGGCCATTAAAAATACCTCATAGCATAGATATTAAAGGAACAAAAGTGTTATAAAAACTTGGTCCCGCCCCGTCTCTAATTGAGCCTTGTTTGGGGCTGGCCACACATCAAAACAAACACCCTTTTATAAATCGACTCAACCTCCATACTTTAATAAATTATTGTGAGCAAACGACAAAGGTTTAGAACTTCGGATTTGAACCATTTAAAATATCACTCAGTAAACTATAAAAAGGATTAAGAACGTTGTAAAAACATCACAAGGTCTCGCCTATATTTATTTCCCTTTTGGGCGAGTTGAACAAAGATCAAACGCACCCTTTTTAATTTTTATTTTTAATTTTGAAAAGCTATAAGCTGGAATATAAGCAAATAAGCCCTTATCAACTTATTTTCAAACTTATCATAACTTATTTCAATAAGTCGTAACAAGTCTCGCCTCTTCCTAAATTAAAAACGCATTTAAAACGTATTTAGGACTAATAACGAAATGTATTAAATCCTTAAAGGTGAAAACTTGCCAAAACAGAAAATTAGAGTTTTCTAGGGCCAAAAGTGTAATTATTTCAAAGTTATTAATATAAGGGCTGTTTTTGCCAATAATTCATAGTTGTGGGTATAAATTGTCACTTTTGAAACTATAGGGTAAAAATTGTCATTTTAGGAAAGTTGAAGGGTATAAATTGTCATTTCATGACAGTTAAGGGGTATAAACTGTCAATATATAAAACTATAAAGGTAGAAAGCGTAACATTTTATAATTAATACGGGAAATATATTTTGGCTCGGGTTATAATAGAAACTAATAAACGAGATATATTTATCTCGTCAACAAACAAACGAAACATAAACATAAAATATGAAATAAGATAAAATCTTAGCTAACTTTTGAAGAGACTTCATGTTGTCTCATTTTAACATTTATTCGTCAACCAAAACGATACGATACGAATACTAAAACTCACGTATATTAGAATACGAGTACTAAAACTTGACATACCAACCCAGGTCGCGTGTCGGAGATGTTTATCAACTATATTTGATTTGTTTTCCATCCAGACTACTAAGGTGAGTTCATAGTCCCACTTTTTATACGTTTTCCAAACTTGTGGGGAGATACATGCTACAAAACCGAACACAAGTATTTTACTGTATGCTTTCCTGATTGATATTGTCTAAGTTTAACTGTTGCCCCTAAAAGACCCTCAATCATGAACCATTAATCACTTACGAGTGAATGCGAATATAGTGAATAGATCTATTGGCAGTTGACGACCCATTTGTGTTTTCCAGATAGGCAACCAAATGCACTTTATTTGAGATTAATAAAGAGAATGGCAAACTCCTACTCGGGGGCATTATTACTACATTTAATTATGTAGTAATTACATCAATAGTTCATTACTATGATGTCCATCCTGTTAATGTTTGCGTGTCATGAGACTTAGGGTAATATACTGAACTGCAATATTACTGATTTACTTTCTACTTAGCTTGTGTTCAACTGATTTTTACTATAAAAACTATGGATTCACTCAACCTTTGTGTTGACTTTTTAGCATGTTTTATCTCAGGTAACTAAAAGCACAACTTGGCATGGAGTGGCAATGGACTTTCTTCTTATAAAAAGAGTGTCCATTTTGTTATCATTCAACAAATAATGTATCTTTTAAAATGTATTTCAGAACTTCCCGCTGGGACCTCTATTATGTATCTCTGATTTAAATAAATGAATGATAACAATTTTATCTAAAACGTCTCTTTTCGAGTCATTTTCTATTTTCATGACTGTGATACCTGAAGTAACCCCCAACTTATATTCCGCTGCGTATATCGAAAATGAGGGTGTTACAGATTGGTATCAGAGCCATGGTTATAGAGAACCAAATGTTTTCAAACATTGGACTATAACTGCACTTTCAAAATGAATGATTTTACGCCCTCCGTGTCCGCATATCACCGTGCTCAGTACATTTCCTATTAGGATTATTTTACACTAATCTTCACACACTTGATATTTACTCTTACACACTTGATTATTTCACCTTTATTTTCACTCCCTTAAATTATATTATTAATTACTTATATTTACTATTTACGGATTACTATAGTACCATTTCTTCCAAACCAGTTGATATTACCAAAAATACCCTCCGTACTACTCGTACATCACCTACCTATCAAAATACTCCTGATACTAAAGATCCCTATGTACTAGTATCTCAACCACAGCCTAATATGGAACTTACTCAGATACCACCATCGTCACCTACCAACTTGCCTCCACGTCAGAAACTTAGGAGAGCTACTTCAAATGAAGAGTTGATTGGTAGTCCGACAATGTTCGAGGTTGGACAGAATTCACACCAAGAAACGATTCGGAAAGATGATGAGCTAAACTCTCCACTACCTGACACTCCAGATTCCCCAATACCAGACATCCCAGACGACGTATCTACACCTAATTCCCCTTACTATAATTTAAACCCTCGTGATTCAATATGGACACTTCTTTATCAACAAGCCAGCACCCTAGACAGTCACACTGAATAGTTGGAAGGGTTACAACCATTACGTTTCGAATGGTACGACCGTAACCTTGACACTCTGTTTAGAAGAGCCGATGCCGAGAAACGAGCAGTGTTTGACTTAGGAATGAAGGTTGATAAGATAAAGGATACTTACAACCATGAATTTAGAAGCTTGGATTCCAGAATCCGCTGTTCGAAAAGAGAACACGGTCAGACACATGGTAGAGTGGAAGACATTGAAAGGACGTTATGGATAGCCAGAGACACGGCAAGAAACCAGGGTCAGAAGATTTCCGCATTAGAAACCATGTTTCCTAATCAAATGAGGATGTACCAGGAATTTCAGGAATGCTTCTCAGACATGAAAGCTGCACAACTAGAACTTGAGGCCGAAGTTAAGCATCTACGTCAAGGACGTAACTGATCTTAAATTCACCTGTATCTTTGTTGTGCCCATTAAACCGAATAGTTTTTGGTTAGTGTATCCTGCATTCTCCAATAAGCTCAAAACTTTCCGAACGTGTAACCGAATTTTAAATTCATAACAATCTCCTTTTGTTATATCTCCCTGTTATGAATAAATTCTTTCTATCATGATGCTATGCATGTATATAATGACTTCTCATGACCTCATGCAAAATCCCACCATTTGTTACTCTCTTTAATAGACAAATGGCTCCACTCAAACCAAATCATACTCGAAACGCAATAAATGTCACTTTCCCCTTCCTTCGAACCTAGTCAACCGACCAACTTGTAGCATAGCAAGTGACAGAAACTAGGACCACTATTGTCAACAAAGGACAAAGCACTTATACTAGAGACAGAAAATCCTTAACCTACCACATGAAGCATTAATAAAAGACCATGTATCAATTGTTTTGCAAAAGCAATCGATCAAGTTATTAATATCATGTTATTTTCAGTAATTATATCCAGACCTACCATGACATTACTTACGATTCCTTATACCTACCATAACTAGGCTATAACCATAGAACCCTCTAAGACAAATTTCGGAAGAAAACTTGATGAATGAAGAGAAAGTGGCTGAACTTCAGCTTTTGTAGATGAATTAGTTTGTTCCTTAGCAGTTTCATACCAAGAGTTAATCATTTATCTATGATACTAACCAGACACATCGTAATTTTATGATTCTCAATTGGTTATGATTTTGCATTGTGACCACTTATTAGGAGTAGTATACTCGAATTATTCTAACATGGTCATTACGTAAATTCGAAATTCGTGTTCTTGTGATATTGATAGAAGATAGCCAGCATGAACAATACAAATACCCCATCAGCACTAACCACACCAATGACTCCCGAAGCTATCCAAAAGTTGGTAATCAACATCATGGCAGCAGTACTCGAAGTGACTGCAGTAGCTCACCCGAGTAGCAACAATATGGCAACAGGAGGAAAGAAGACGGCTGCGTCTTATAAGCATACCCATGAAAGTTTCACGGGTTGTAGACCAACTCACCATAAAGGTCCAGAAAGAATGACTAAACCTACCATCACCCTTACCCAAGGATTTCCCAACCAAGGAATTAAGCGAGGTGCTACACCCAAGAAAAATGACCATAAGAGAAAGCTCGATGATAGGAAAACCACTATCCCCAACAACTGCAAGTACCACAATAACCACGACTGCTACCGCAAGCATCTACAAGATCGCATTAATTACCACCGCCAACTAGAGTTCAGACAGGAAGCTGGTAGAGATTGCATTGCCACGCCTACTAATGGAAATGGTTATCGTGGAAAACAACCTCCATGTCAACGATGTAAGTTGCATCACACTGGATTTTGTTTTGCTAAGTGTTTGAATTGCCAGAAAACAGGCTACAAGACAAGAGACTGCAAAGCCATGGACAAAAAGGAACAGCCATCGGCCGTAATATGCCACGGATGTGGTGGAAAAGAACACTACAAGAATCAGTGCTCAAACTACAATACCAATTGGAAAGACAAGGCTAGTGCAAGAGAATGAGAACTCGTTAAGATCCCAACAACATCAAAGGATGACACCCATGTTTAAACAGAAGAGAAATTCCTGTTGTAGATAAATAAACCGTAGTTTAAAACTTTCTAAGTTGTATTTCCTTTTGTACTCTACCATAGTTACGATGGACGTAACCTAAGTGTAACAACTACCTTTCTACCGTATGGAATCTCTACCTTGTAATATTTCCGTAATAATCACAACCTACGTCTAATTTCAGTTTCTATTCCATTTACCCTGTACATAGTCATTACGTAACAATACACTGTTATACCATTAGAAATTTGGTTAATATTATTTCTGACCGAACAATTGACTATTACCACCCTGTAAGATTCTCACACAAACCCTAAGATTCATTTCAAGGATACCCTATATTCACCCTAGAAATTCCTAACTCATCACCGTAATGTGAACCAAAATTTTCTTATTCTTTTGAAAAATAATTATGTTGTTATTTTCCAAAAATAACACGTTGAACACCATCTAAAACTTTTTGAAAAGCATAAATACCACAGTGACTGAGCCAAACATCACATCATTCGGTCCTCAATTATACATAGCCTGATCAACTATGTCTAATTTAGGAAGAATCATGTCATAAATGGAACAGTTATCTTTTCAGATTCCCTAATAACAATCTTCATTCAAAAGCAAAATTTTGGGACAAAACAAACTGTTCATAAACATCCCTTTTGACAACCCACAATAAATATTTACACCTACTACCCATCACCCCAATGATAGAAGACCGATAAAAATACAAACATGAGAGCCCTAAGAATTCACAAAGATTTATGGAAAACACAAATAACGTAAATTTTATTATAATCCACGAAAAATTCATACATAACAACATAATTAGCAACGGAAGTGCTAATGTTACAATGATTACAAGGAAATGTATAGAATCGCCAATAGGTTGACCCGCCATAGCAACAAAGACCACCACCAACCCAGCAATAGCGAGAGCCACCACGGGATGTATCACATTGATTATTATGTACGATAAATACAAACAAACCATTAAAAACAATAGCAAGACTTAAACATAAAGACAAACAAGTTTTATTTCACTTTTATTAAGGATTACATAGAAATACAACAAGGACTCATTTTAACAACCCTAGCGCGAAACTATTACCCCCATAACTTGTCGACGCCAATAGCTAGGATCAAGATTGGCATAAGAACCGCTAGAACGCAAACCAAGAATAAGTAATCTTCATCAGGAACGTACGCCAAATAGATAACCCCAAGAACGACATATACAATTGCTAGAATAGTAATGAGGTGCGGCATTTTGGAGATGTTAATTGAGAGATATATGTTTTGTGGAAGAATGAAAATTAAAATGGAGTATATATAGGCAAAAACTAGTCGTTGGAACACTATTCACGACCGTTGGAATTTACTGTTCACGACCACTGTTCATAGCCGTTAGGATTTACTGTTCTTGACCGTTATTTTCACTATTCACAGCCATTGGATTTATTAGGTGACGAGACATTCAAATTATTTTATCTAGTATGAATAAATCTAACAAAGTTACGTTTTCTTGGATACCAAATGGAAATTATTAAACGACCCTTTTTTCGTAACCTCTTACCCTAATAACCACATTAAACTTGAATTCCGGGACGAAATTCAGAATGACAAGGGGTACTGTAGCAAACCGTAAAATTCCACTATAATTAGTAACAGTTAAATAAATATTAACCTCTGTTACTGTTTCTAATTACCATTTTTACAGGAAAATTTAAAATTTTCTTTATTATATTATTTTAACACAAACACGTTGTCACGTAATTTACCAAATAACGGGAAGAGCTCACACACGAATCACAGAATCAACACAAAATATTATCAAATGGGCAAAATAAATCTAAGCCCAACTCCTAGAGTCATCCACTGTTCACAGTAGCCCAACACAAGCCCAACTCCTTTTATATTTCACTTTTTCCCCACACCTCAACCAACATAGACTGAATCTCGGGACGAGATTCCTTTCAACGGGGGGATACTGTAACCACTGTAAACATTTCACTTTGTAATAAACTATTTCATACTCTAAATAAAGAAAACTTATTGTTTTTCTACGTATCAATTTTTTTTTATCTGATCATAACTACTATCTAATGTGACGTAACTCACATCCTTGATAAACGTGCTCACACGCGGCCCGACACCAACTAAATCAACCCTAATAAACCCATGGTACAACCCCTTAAAGCACAATATGATTTAAGTACAAGTCTCTAAACCTAATGTACAGGTATTCAATGCATAAAAACTTAAAACTACATTTAATTATCTTTAAACTTAATTAAACCAACATATAATTAATTTAACTTAAGCAAACATTAAAAATATATTTTCTATATTTCTTAAACCTTAGTACAACCCTAATAAACCCATGGTACAACCCCTTAAAGCACAATATGATTCCTTTTTTTTTATATGCAACTCGACACAAAAATTTAACAAACAAACCTTAGCATGATATCTAACCAATATTTACTCTAACCAAGCTCTAAACTAAGTTAGTTACTTCACCTAAACTTCTTGTACAACTCACTATAGCCCATGTACAAACCACTAAAGCCATTCGATCCCTAAGAGATTACCTAGTTCGATTCTAGTTAAAATTAAACTAAGATCATTCCTCACTTATTACTAAGTATATCTTACACCATAAGTTTTCCTTTAGGTCACAAATGCTTCCATATCATTATGTCCATAGATATGTACCATAGATAAATGTTGTAGGTAGTTTCTTTGGTTTAGAAGTGAACCACCTCACCACCATCATATAACACCACGCCACCCTTCCCTCCTCCATACATTTGGTTTCCAAGTGGTATGAGACACATCACTATGTTCCCTCTCCTATAACACAATGACCTAGATACCTTGAAAACTCTAATCTTCCACCTCTATAAAAATCGACCCACATTCCTTCTTCTTACTCAACCCTAATTTGAAATACTTAAAACAGCCCACTCTCACTTATCCCCTAATCTAGAAATTCCAAATAGAAGCTAGGAAGGAGTTTGAAGAAGCTTAGGAAGAGGAGAAACCCTTAGTGTTCCAATTCCAAGACATTTTGCCAAAAATCTCTATTAATCGAATTTCTAGTCAAGTAAGTAATTAATTCCCTTTTCATTACTTTTGTAAACTTTAAATATTCTTAAATATGACACTAAATAAGTGGTAGTAGAAAGCTAAGATCAAAAATGAGAAACTATACGTTAACTTGGGTTAATAAATGTAAAAATAATAAACTTTTTATTAAAATTTCCTACTAAACCAACTACATATAGACTTTGTAGTTTACATATTGTTTTAGACATAATTAAAACGAAGATATAACAATTTGAATCACCTAAAACGAGTATACGAGTCAAAAGATACGGCTAAATGAAATTACCGAAACAAAATTTAAAATCTGTCAAACATTCTGTGACAGAATGTTAAAACACGCGAAACGAGGCATTTCTGGTCCGTTTCATCGAAAAGTTAAAACAAGTCTCGCCTCTACCTAAATTAAAAACGCATTCAAAACGTATTTAGGACTAATAACGAAATGTATTAAATCCTTAAGGGTGAAAACTTGCCAAAATAGAAAATTGGAGTTTTCTTGGGCCAAAAGTGTAATTATTTCAAAGTTATTAAAATAAGGGTTGTTTTTTCCAATGATTCATAGTTGTGGGTATAAATTGTCACTTTTGAAACTATAGGGTAAAAACTGTCATTTTAGGAAAGTTGAAGGGTATAAATTGTCATTTCATGAAAGTTCAGGGGTATAAACTGGCAATATATAAAACTATAAAGGTAGAAAGCGTAACATTTTATAATTAATACGGGAAATATATTTTGGCTCGGGTTATAATAGAAACTAATAAACGATATATATTTATCTCGTCAACAAACAAACGAAACACAAACATAAAATATGAAATAAGATAAAATCTTAGCTAACTTTTGAAGAGACTTCATGTTGTCTCATTTTAACATTTATTCGTCAACCAAAACGATACGATACGAATACTAAAACTCACGTATATTAGAATACGAGTACTAAAACTTGACATACCAACCCAGGTCGCGTGCCAGAGATGTTTATCAACTATATTTGATTTGTTTTCCATCCAGACTACTAAGGTGAGTTCATAGTCCCACTTTTTATACGTTTTCCAAACTTGTGGGGAGATACATGCTACAAAATCGAACACAAGTATTTTACTGTATGCTTTCCTGATTGATATTGTCTAAGTTTAACTGTTGCCCCTAAAAGACCCTCAATCATGAACCATTAATCACTTACGAGTGAACGCGAATATAGTGAATAGATCTATTGGCAGTTGACGACCCATTTGTGTTTGCCAGATAGGCAACCAAATGCACTTTATTTGAGATTAATAAAGAGAATGGCAAACTCCTACTCGGGGGCATTATTACTATATTTAATTATGTAGTAATTACATCAATAGTTCATTACTATGATGTCCATCCTGTTAACGTTTGCGTGTCATGAGACTTAGGGCAATATACTGAACTGCAATATTACTGATTTACTTTCTACTTAGCTTGTGTTCAACTGATTGTTACTATAAACACTATGGATTCACTCAACCTTTGTGTTGACTTTTTCGCATGTTTTATCTCAGGTAACTAAAAGCACAACTTGGCACGGAGTGGCAATGGACTTTCTTCTTATAAAAAGAGTGTCCATTTTGTTATCATTCAACAAATAATATATCTTTTAAAATGTATTTCAGAACTTCCCGCTGGGATCTCTATTATGTAACTCTGATTTAAATAAATGAATGATAACAATTTTATCTAAAACGTCTCTTTTCGAGTCGTTTTCTATTTTCACGACTGTGATACATGAAGTAACCCCCAACTTATATTCCGCTGCGTATATTGAAAATGGGGGTTGTTAGGAATATGAATATTCAGCAGAAGACTCGGTCACCCCGAGTACTTATTAGATCATCATAGCTCATTAGATTATCAGTAATATTATTAGTAGCTTAGTTATTAATTACTATTGTGGAGTGGGTCGGGTCTTTACCCTCTGTCAGCTCGCTCCACAGTCCACTAGGGACATAATATGTAATAGTATATATACCCCTTCCCACACAAGGGAAGGGTTGGACCTTTTCAATCTAATATATCACTAGTTACTTTCTCTCTCTAAAAGGCTCCCACTTCTCTCTAGAAATCTTACTCTATTCGATCCATACAAGCCTCATACAAGTGATTCTTGCATTGTGAATACCCTACAATTGGTATCAAGAGCCATGGTTAGGTCCATGAGAGTTGGTATTCACGAATTTGTGTAGTTCTTGAGGTTTTCTTGTTGGTTCGACTTGTAGTTTTAAGTTTTTTTTATTTTGTTTGTTTAGTAGCATAAATCTCATTTTGTACTTTGTTTAGTGATTAGAAGTTGTTTTACTTTGTACTTTCTTGATTAAGATTAGTATTAGAGTGGTATTTGGTGTTTGGATTCACAGATCCAAGAACCGTGTGGTGATTTTGGAGCAATTCGTGGGTTTTTTGTGGAAGTGTTCTTGAATGCGGTTTGTGTAGTTTGGACGTTCTTGAATGCGGTTTGTGTAGCATCGGGTACGCGGTTTGTCTTTATACTAGTTTAGGCAAAAGGACAAACGGCATTGATAGTGACAGGTTTGGAAGTTTGTGCCAACGCGGTTTGTCTCTACGGTGCGTACGCGGTTTGTGTCTACGCGGTTTGTACTTCCAGTGTGAACTCGGTTTGTCCCTAAGGCGTATACGCGGTTTGTGTCTACGCGGTTTGTACTTCCAGTGTGAACTCGGTTTGTCCCTAAGGCGTATACGCGGTTTGTGTCTACGCGGTTTGTGTATCTAGTGTGAACTCGGTTTGTATCTCCATTGTGAACTCGGTTTGTCTCTTGGCACATACGCGGTTTGTATATCCGGTGTGAACTCGGTTTGTCTATTTGGCGAATACGCGGTTTGTGTCTTTGGTGTGAACTCGGTTTGTCTCTTTGGCGCACACGCAGTTTGTGTCAACGCGGTTTGTATCTTTGGTGTGAACTCGGTTTGTCTCTTAGGCACATACGCGGTTTGTGTCAACGCGGTTTGTGTCTCCTGTGTGAACTCGGTTTGTCTCTTAGGCACATACGCGGTTTGTGTCTACGCGGTTTGTCTAGGCGGTTTGTGTCTTGGTGATTTTAGAAATTCCCGCGTAAGATTCGATTTCTCGGTTAAATCACAAGATCAGTAAAATCCCGTAGTTACTATGGCTACCACATCAGGTACATCATCAGATGATATTCAAGCAGCAGGATCTGACACTCGTCCACCTATGCTAGATAGGACGGATTATGAGTCTTGGGCACAACGAATTAGACTTTACTGCTTGGGAAAAGATAATGGTGTTAACATTCTTAAGTCAATTGACGAAGGACCTTATCAGATGGGTACCACCAGAGACGTTGTTACAACTGGTGAGGATGGTACTGTAACTTGGGGCATCGACAGACCTAGAAACTACAATGATCTTAATGAAGAAGAAAAGAAGAGGTATGATGCCGATATTAGAGCCTCCAACATAGTTATTCAAGGTCTTCCAAAGGATGTATACAAGCTCATCAATTTTAACACTGAAGCCAAGGCTGTGTGGGACAACGTTAAAATGTTGTTGGCTGGGTCAGAACTCACAAAGGAAGATCGTGAGTCACAGCTGTATGATGAGTTCGAGCATTTCAAAATGAACCCAGGAGAAAATATCACAGATTACTATGTGAGATTTCATAAGTTGGTGAATGATATGAGGATGATCAGAATGACTATGCCCAACATCCAACTTAACTCAAAGTTTGTGAACAACATGACTCCGGAATGGGACATATTTGTTACTGCCATCAAACTCAACAAAGGTTTAAGGGAGACTAACTATGAACAGCTGTATGCTTACCTGCAACAACATGAGAAGCATGCTGCCTATGATCGGGTGCTGAGAGAAAAGTTGAATCCTTCAACTACAAATGACCCACTGGCTTTCATGACAAATGTACAACCAACAATCCAATCATCATCCAATCCAAGCTATCACCAACTTCACTCACAAGTACCTGCTATGAGTTCACAACTTGACTCAGGCTACTCTCAGACCGACAAAATGATTGATAACCTTACCAATCAAGTTTCTCTACTGGTTCAACAGTTTCAAGCATCACTCCCACAGACCAACAATCAGTTAAGGAATTCTTCCAACCCACGCAATCTAGCAATGGTGGAGGATGGGAAAATTGTGGTTCAGAATGTGCAAGGGAGAGCTGGTAGAAACATGGGTCGAGGTTTTGTGCAGAATAGAGCAGGGAATGCCAATCAGGGGCAAGGGAAACAGATCAAGTGTTATAATTGTGGGGGGCTTGGACACATTGCTAGAAACTGCAATCAACCTAAACGTCCTCAGAACTCAGATTACTTCAAAGACAAGATGCTGTTAATGCAAGCTCAAGAAAATGGAGCTGTATTGGATGAGGAAGAGTTATTATTCTTGGCAGGAGATGGAGGAAATACTTTTGATGAAGATGTGGATGAGAAACCTGTTCAGGATCTAGCACTTAATGATCCTAACATCTTCAAGGCAGATGACTGTGATGCATTTGACTCTGATGTGGATGATGAACCTATTGCTCAAACAATCTTCATGGCTAACTTGTCTTCCCTGGCCTCATCTCGTCAAGCTGGTCCTTCTAATGCATCTGTGATATCTGAGGTACTAAAAATTTATGACACATATAATATTGTCAAGGGACAACAGATTCCCGAAGAAGTACATCAGGCAGTTGTTTCTGACTCAAGTGATGTTGATATGGAAAATAGCAATATTGTCTCATATGAACAGTATTTGAATAGCAACAACTCTCCTGATGTATCAAATGGTGAATCCTTTGTCAATAATGATGTGTGTGCTATGAGTAATGTATGTGCCTTAGATAATGCGGGTTGTGTAGATAATGCATGTGCGTACCATGAGAACAAATTGCATGTCCCTGATGATAACTTGATCACTAGACTAAACATCTATAAAGAACAAGTTGCTATGTATGAACAGCGTGCTAAGTTTGAGCTTAATGATCGTGAGTAGAAATTAGAAGGTCAAATGAGTACACTTATTAAAGAGTCTAGAGTGCGAGAAGAAACATTAAAATTAGAGTTGAGTTCTTTGAAAAGTCAACTAGAAGAGTCTGTCAAACAGAAACAGGAAGCACAAAAGTGTGTAACCACACTTAAGCAAGAATTCAAACAAAAAGAAACAACTCTTTTAAATGATTTCTCTAAACTCAAGACGTTAAAAAATAAGCTTGAAGATAAGTTGTACACACAAAATCAAACTATACAAACTGCTCAAATGATTCATAAGCACAGAAAGTTGAGTGATAAGCACAGTAAAATCATGATAGGTGAACCTAAGTCAACCATCCTTAGGGACATGCAAGTACTTCAACCAGCCCTATATGATGGTAATGTGATGCTTAAGCCTATTCATGACCAACCTGAGCATATCTACACTGATGAAGAGGATGAGTTGAGTGATAAAACGAGGGAAAAAATGAATGTGAAAATGAGGGATCCTGAGTGCATAGCCAGACGAATAATAATCAAACCCCATGATTATTATGAAGAAAATCGTTTGACTGTGTTTGCTCCTCAAATGAAGTTAACACCTGAGCAGATATTTTGGAAACAAGATAATGAAAAACTTAAGGTAGAAAAACTTAAGGCCAACACCCCCCTCATTAGAAAAGTTGCGTCCATAACGATGTATCCTCCCAATACACCTAGGAATTTGGTGCCTTTGTCTCTTCCCACTGAATGCAAAACCTTTATTAGCTTATATGTGCTTTGGCAACTGTTTGCTGATTTCGATAAAACATGTAAGAAGAGAATCACACCCACTGGCATTACTGAGGGGGAAAGGTGTTTTGAACATGCAAAAAGGTGTTACTTAACTGAGGTCATGCCATTCTTTAATCTACTTAAAGAACACTTTGAAGGGTTGCAAACTGCCCTTAAAGCCGAAATAAATGAAATGAAAGTAGTGTTTAAAGATATGGAAAATGAGGTGAATGAACATGCAATAGAACTTAAGAGTCGTGAGATTGAAAGAAAAAACATACTCATCACTAATGACAACTTGATTGCTAAATGTATTGCACAAGATGTATTTTACACTGTCACTGATTCTGCATTGTCTGCTTGTCAATTTAATGAGTATGCTATTGCGTTAAATGTCACCCAGAATCGTGTTGTTGAGCTTGAGGGGGAGAATTTGAAATTGCTTGAAAAAATTCAAAATGATGACCATGATAACATGGTTAAAACGTTTTTCAAAACTAGAAGTTGATTATCTGAATTTGCAACTCAAACATCAACACTTAGAAGAAAAATGCAAAATATCAAATGTCAAGACATCCTCGAATGCTCCTGAGTTTGATACTTACTTTGAATTAAGCAAACGTGATGAGACAATTCAAGCTCACACGAACACGATTCGACTGCTGAGGGCCCAAATTGCCCAATTGAAATCCAACAAGTGTGAAGTATATGGCACCAATAAACCTTCGTCTTCAGATTCTCAGAATTTTCAATATCAAAACACCATAAATAAGTTACATTATGAAAATGAGTGTTATCGAGAAGAAAATTCAAAGGTTAAACAACATTTCAAAGAGTTATATGATTCTATTAAAGTTACAAGAAGCAATCATAATGATCAAATAACCTCTTTGACAAATGAAATTGAGAATCTTAAGGCTCGGGTGAAAGGTAAAATGCCATGCACCACTTGTAATTGTGATACACCAAAGGCTACTGATTGTAAAAAGTATGATGTTGATGTTGGGCGTATTCCGTTTAAGCTTAGAAATAACAGCCTTGCCCATCAAACATATCTAGATCATCTTAGAGAAGGTCTTGACACACTTCGTGAGGTAGTTGAAGAGGATAGGAATGATAAGCCACTTGATCAAGCGGTTGTCTATGCATGCAGACTCACGAAAAGGATTCAGGAAAACTTAGAATATGCCATAGGCTCAATTCCTAAGTTTAGAGGCCATAGAGATAGATCTGTTGCATCATCATCCAATGTTGTGAACAAGTATGTAGCCTTTGACCTACCACCCAAAACATCAGAACCCAACACATCATTATCAGGAAGGCATGTGACAGAAAAACAAACTAATGTTACCTTCGATGCTTCTACAGGAGTAAAAAGTGACACCCAAGCTAGCGGGTCAAGGTCTATAGGAAATGAAAGAAAGGATATGACTGCGCCAGCTAAGAATGATCACTTGAAGAATGTAGAAGCCCAACCTAGGAACAATAAGTTTACAATGAGTAGGATGAATCGTGTTGATTCTAGTATCAAAAGTACTGTAATTAATTCGAATTCTAATGCTATCTGTAAAACTTGCGACAATTGTTTAATTTCTGCTAATCATGATGAATGTATTGTGTCTTTCCTGATGTCTTCTGCATCATCCCATGTTAAGAATGGTAGGATATCTGAAGCATGCAAAAAGGTTTGGAAAGCTACAGGAAAAACATTTGCTAGCGTAGGTTATCAATGGAGACCCACTGGAAGGAAATTCAATTTAGGAAAACAGTGCACGTTACCTAAAATGAATAAGCATAAAATTGTAAAAGTTAAGGAATGGAGACCCACTGGAAGGAAATTCAACTTAGGAAAACAGAGACCATTACCTAAAATGAATATGCATAAAATTGTGAAGAAGAAGGAATGGAGACCAACTGGTAGAATCTTGCCTTTAGAATCACAATGCCTTCCATCTAGGTCTTGTCCTGTCTCAAGTTCTGTCTCCACAGTAAAGATAGTAGCATCTGTGAAATCTGTGGTTCCTGAATATGTGTGTGCTGACCAAATGGACCCCAATTGCACTTGGGGATCCACATTTTTCAGTTATCCATTGTTGTCTGGTTTCAAATGCAGGTCGTACAAATCGTCCTGTGGTATTTGGACTCAGGCTGCTCAAAACATATGACTGGAGATCGCTCACGGCTCAAGAACTTCGTGAAAAAGTTTATCGGGACAGTTAGATTTGGGAACGACCATTTTGGTGCTATTATGGGTTATGGAGATTATGTGTTTGGTAATAGTGTAATCTCAAGGGTATATTATGTGGAAGGACTAGGACACAATCTGTTTTCTGTGGGTCAATTTTGTGATTCAGATCTGGAAGTGGCTTTCAGAAAGCATACATGTTTCGTCAGAGAATTGGATGGTTTAGATCTCCTCAAGGGCAGTCGGGGCACCAATCTATACACCATCTCAATTGAAGAAATGTTGAAGTCCTCTCCAATATGCTTGCTTTCTAAAGCCTCTAAAACAAAATCATGGCTGTGGCATCGTCGTTTGAACCACTTGAACTTCGGTACCATAAATAATCTTTCCCGTAAAGATCTTGTTAGAGGGATGCCCAGACTGAAATATGAGAAAGATCATCTCTGCTCTGCATGTCAACTGGGTAAAAGCAAGAAACAAACCCACAAGCCTAAAACCGTCAACACCAACTTGGAAGTTCTTCACACCCTCCACATGGACTTGTGCGGTCCAATGAGAATACAAACCATAAATGGAAAGAAGTATGCTCTGGTGATAGTAGATGATTATTCTCGGTTCACATGGGTAAAATTTTTGAGAACCAAGGACGAAACTCCAGAGGTTATCATTAAACTGATAAAACAGCTGCAAGTAAGGCTAGATAAAACTGTCAGAATCATCCGCACAGATAATGGTACTGAGTTTGTTAACCAACAACTCCGTAATTTCTATGAAAGTATTGGCATCACGCATCAGAAAAGTATCCCTCGCACGCCTCAACAGAACGGGGTGGTTGAACGAAGGAACCGTACTCTGGTGGAGGCTGCAAGAACCATGCTTATATTTTCAAAGACACCGATGTTTCTCTGGGCAGAAGCTATAGCAACAGCATGTTACACTCAAAACTGATCCCTAATTCATCCGGTTCATGAGAAGACTCCCTTCGAGTTAATTCATAACAAGAAACCAGATCTTTCCTTTCTGCGTGTGTTTGGTGCTCTTTGCTATCCAACTAACGATAGTCAAGACCTGGGAAAATTAAGAGCTAAAGCAGATATAGGTATTTTCGTTGGATACGCACCAGACAGTAAAGGGTTTCGAATCTACAATAAAAGGACCCGTAAAATCATGGAAACCATTCATGTTACGTTCGATGAGCTGAGTGAGCTACCTGTTTCAGGACAAATCAGTTCTGGACCCGATCTTCACCTTTTGTCTCCTGGACCCATTAGTTCAGGACTTGTACAGAATTCCACCGCCTACAGATTCTTATGTGCCCCTACATATGAGGAGTTGAAAAAGTTATTCGATCCTATGTTTGAGGAATACTTTGAGCCAACGAATGGAACCATCCCGAGTGAACCAGCAATAATTCCTATGAATGAGGTTCAAGCCCCACAAGGTTCAGAAGGTCCTGCAGCTTCAGTATCAGTCAGTCACAATGCTCCTGCTGCCAGTCAATCGCCTTCGTCATCAAACACTCAAACTACTCCAGTAACGCAAGAATCTTCAGATAATAATTCTTTGGAAGTTAATCCTTTTGCTCCTGTTGAAGAGGTTCCTTTTGAAAACATATTTGCTCCTGAACATTCATCAGACACATCCTTACCTGAGGAACACAGCACTGCTACGTCCGTTCATAACCATCAACCTCACGACCATCTCAGGAAATGGACCAGTAATCATCCAATCGACAACATCATAGGCAATCCTTCACGTCCAGTATCCACACGTAATCAACTAGCCACTGATGCACTATGGTGCTTCTTCAATTCCGTACTGTCTAAAGTCGAACCAAAAGATGCCAAAGAAGCAATGACTAAAGATTGCTGGTTCCAGGCTATGCAGGATGAAATCCATGAATTTGATCGACTTGAAGTATGGGAATTAGTGCCTCCTCCGGAGCGTGCAATGATCATTGCTTTAAAGTGGATCTTCAAAGTGAAGCTTGACGAGTATGGTGATGTCTTAAAGAACAAGGCACGGCTAGTTGCTAAAGGGTTTAGACAAGAAGAGGGCATTGATTTTGAAGAATCGTTTGCTCCAGTTGCTAGAATTGAAGCTATAAGAATCTTCCTGGCAAATGCTGCTAGTCGTAATATGATAGTCTACCAGATGGATGTCAAAACGGCATTCTTGAATGGTGACTTGAAGGAAGAAGTTTATGTGAGTCAACCTGAAGGATTCGTGGATGCTGAACACCCTACTCATGTTTACCGCTTGAAGAAGGCTCTTTATGGGCTAAAACAGGCGCCAAGGGCATGGTACGATACATTGTCCAAGTTCCTCCTAGCAAACAGATTCTCCAAAGGTGTTGTTGATCCCACACTATTCACCAGGAAATCAAGAAACCATCTACTGCTAGTTCAGATATATGTAGATGATATCATCTTTGCTTCAACAGATCCTAGTGAATGTGATAGTTTCTCAAAGGAGATGAATTCCAAATTCCAAATGTCCATGATGGGGCAAATGTCATTCTTCTTAGGATTACAAGTATCTCAAAGTCCCGGAGGCATATTCATCAATCAATCCAAATACGCCAACGAGATCTTGAAAAAGTTTGGATTCTATTCAAGTGAACCTGTTGACACTCCCATGGTTGATAGAACGAAGCTGGATGAAGATCCTTCAGGGATTCCAGTGGATATAACGCAATATCGAAGCATGATTGGATCTTTGATGTACATCACGGCTAGCAGATCAGATCTTCTGTTTGCTGTGTGTATGTGTGCTCGGTATCAATCCAGACCAACCAAGAAGCATGTTGAAGCAGTGAAAAGGATCTTCCGATATCTTCAAGGCACGGTTCATATGGGTCTCTGGTATCCTAAGGACACTGCAATGGAGTTAACGGCATACGCAGATGCTGATCATGCGGGATGTCAAGACACTCGTCGAAGTACGTCAGGAGGAGCTCAATTTTTAGGGGAAAAGTTGGTTAGTTGGTCTTCTAAGAAGCAGATGAGTACTTCCATATCATCTACTGAAGCTGAGTACATTGCTATGTCTGCTTGCTGTGCACAAATCCTTTGGATGCGATCACAGCTTTCGGACTATGGATTCTCATACAACAAAATTCCCCTATATTGTGACAACAAAAGCGCCATTGCTCTTTGTTGTAACAATGTTCAGCACTCCAGGTCAAAACACATCGACATCAGGCATCACTTCATCAGGGAACAGGTGGAAAAAGGAATTGTGGAGCTATACTTCGTGAGGACAGAGTTTCAGTTAGCTGACATCTTCACCAAGGCCCTCCCAAGAGAAAGGTTTCAGTTTATTCTCCCACGCCTTGGCATGAAAAGCATGACTCCTGAAACCCTCAAGTGTCTTCAGGAAGAAAAGGAGGAGTAAAGGATTGTCTTCTTATATCCTTGTACATATTTGTATATATCTTAAATCAAAAAGAAAAATACAAAAATATAAAACCTATAAAAACCATAAAAATCGAAAAATCAGAAAATACCAAAAATAGTTCTACCTAGGCATGTCTTCTGTTTATCGATAACATTTACGTATCTAGAAATGTCATTCAACAATGGCACGGATTCTTAAATGAAGCTCGAGCAGAAGTTATACTAATCAGTTAAAACATGTCTTAATGGCTTGCAGTTACTTCATACTGCAACCCGCACTGTACAATGGGGAAAGCATGTCGCCAAAAAGACAGCTGTTTCTCCAACCGGGTGATGTTCACCTGGGCATGGATTACTTTATATCCATGTTCTCCCGACTTGATGTACGTTTCAGTGCATCACTTCGTATATAAGAAGAGAAGTCTTCTTTTCATCAAGATTCTCTATCTTGTTAGATCCCTCAAGAGAGTCTTGATGTTACACAAGGTGGTAAAATGAACTAAATTTTCACAAATGTCCGTCGCTCAATTGAATGACTACAGCTCTTTTAATGGAAAACGGGTCATTAATTGAGGGGGAGCATATTTGTTCAAATTTCCGACACCTTACCAAATTTGTGCAACATCAGCAGTGACACTCTCTCGTTGTTTCAGGGGGAGCATCGTATGCTCCTAAATCAGAATACATTTAAACCTGACCACATTTTCTCCCGAATTTTTTCTAAACGTATTTAAATCAATTGGGATCACAAATCTCAAATGGTTTGAAATTTTTGATCGGGGGAGAGAATGTGATTTAAATAGGAAATTCTGATAAAATGTGATGATTTGGCAATTAATGTAAGCTCTCCCGTATGTGCTAAACCATTTTGCATATCAAGGCACATATTGAGGGGGAGCAAAATGTTTTGGTCATAAAAGCAAGCTCCTCCATATGTACGAAAATCTTTCTTATATCAATACATATATTGAGGGGGAGCAAATGGTTTTACAAAACAAAGGATTTGGCATCGCATGTGGCTGCGACTCAGAATTAACAAAAGAATTGACGAAACTTGAATTGTCATCAATCGAAAGGATACGTCTTGGCCGGGTAATAATTTCAAGCTGGTTTAACCAGTGATGTAAGCGTGTCTCGAAAAAGATGTATCTGAGTAGAGTGTACTGTTTCGAGAAACTTTCTATGGACTTGACCAGGACGGGTAATAATTTCAAGCTGGTCTAACCAGTGATGTAAGCGTGTCTCGAATCGGTCATGTTCACTGAAAGTGGATCAATTCAAAAAGTGCAAGCTCTACCTAACATGTGCAAATTTATAAAACTATCACTCGAGCACATGTTGAGGGGGAGCATTTGAAAAATATAAAACTCTCAAGTGTTTGCAAAAATGTGTTTCAGAATCATGAACACTTTGAGAGATTTTTCAAAGATTTGGTTTGGCAATTGTGGATGAATACCAAAGACCGACCATTTTAATTAATGCATGGAGTTATAAGGATGGTTAGGTTAGGCTCAAGTTCCCACGATCCCGCCAGAGCCGGAGGGATCTACCCAGGGACAATCCACTAGTTAGTGTAGAAGTCCTTAGGTATGATTAAAAAGGAGAAATGTGCATAAGGGAATAGTGCCGACTGAGATGGAGCTAACACTGGAACAAACCCAACAAGGTGTTAGTTTTGAAGTCTCGGTAAGCACTGAAGGGGTTGAAGAATGAAAAAGAATTGTAAAGAGAAAGGGTGAAAAGAAATAGCCCTCCTTACAACTTAGGCAGAAACCGGGTCAATACATATGCTGTCAGAATCACTTAGTTGATTGCTGGCATTGAAGACAAAGTATCATGGACCCAGTGATACGCTGCACAACCCTCCCTAGCCACTCAAGGTCCCTCAAAGGATTCTTGTTTCAATTGTCACGGAGTTCAATACATTCCTATCGTCTCTCTCACTCCGAGTTAGATGATATTGAATAGGTGGCAGTTCTCTCCAGCCTCCGCTCACTAAATCAAAACGCACTATCGAGTCTAGAGCCCCGAGATACATAATAAGATCTCATAGGGACACGAATTATTTCTACACTGGTTGTTCAACATTAAGGACACCAGTTGTAATCTCATGAGTCCTACGCAGATCTTAGCAATCTGCCAGAACATTTATGAGGGAATTTACTTATGTAATTCTCAATGATTGAATGGAAATTCCTGCCAGGGTCAACATCAAGCAGCCCTGAAAGCAGGTCACTTCGGTAATTCCTAGTGGATTACGCTTAGTGGTCGCGGCGGTTTCAACCGGTCTACAGTCGTGGAGTGATCTCCAGCGACTCACCTAATCGTTGATTTACTACGGTAAAATCTTAAAAAGCCCTCTGTGGGTTTTCGATTAGGAACGGTCTTAGTAAGGATTAGAGAGAGTCTTCACACTATGCTGTTGACTGTCTCGAAGTCCAAACTTGTAAGTACCGGTCGAATTATTGCTAACTGTCGTATGCAGGAACTTCTGGCGATTGTAGCTGTGGAAAGCTGTAGCTGGTTGCTGTTGTAGCTGGTTGCAGAAAAGATGCCAATCCATCACCACATGTTCACACCACATCATCATCAAAGAAGTCATGATCGACCTAAAAGACCTTCAACACAGCTTCTGCTAACTCTGATGCTGAAGATCATGACCCCATATCGTGTGAGCATGTCGGCTCTAAGTATATTTCATCACATGGAGTATTACTACAGAAAGATGACTTGGAGACTCAAGTGGGATGATACGTTCAGAGATTATTCAAAATTCATCCAAGACAAAAGAGAAGTCATCTTCAGATCACTGATGTTTGCACAGCAATCTATGACATTGAAGATTCAATGAGTACGAGCTATGATGTCAAGATCCAAGGAAGAAGTGCTGAATTTCAGAACATTACTTCTGGGGTGACCTCCCTTAGGGGGAGATTGTTAGGAATATGAATATTCAGCAGAAGACTCGGTCACCCCGAGTACTTATTAGATCATCATAGCTCATTAGATTATCAGTAATATTATTAGTAGCTTAGTTATTAATTACTATTGTGGAGTGGGTCGGGTCTTTACCCTCTGTCAGCTCGCTCCACAGTCCACTAGGGACATAATATGTAGTAGTATATATACCCCTTCCCACACAAGGGAAGGGTTGGACCTTTTCAATCTAATATATCACTAGTTACTTTCTCTCTCTAAAAGGCTCCCACTTCTCTCTAGAAATCTTACTCTATTCGATCCATACAAGCCTCATACAAGTGATTCTTGCATTGTGAATACCCTACATTGAAAATGGGGGTGTTACATATACCCTTGTAAAAGAACTCGACATCTAGCTTAGTGTCGGAAAAAGTATAAGCAACATTGGGAGTGGTTGTACCCTTGTAAAAGAACTCAGTATTTAGCTTTGTACCGGAAAAAGTGTAAGCGACGATCGTAAGGTTTTCTCTGCCGAGAAGGGAGCTTGTTGATCTAGTGAAGTAACTCTCGAGTTGGGTACTCGAGGAGTGGAGTAGGGCGGAGAGGAGCTCCGTGACCGAACTACTATAAATCATCGTGTTCGGTTTGCGCTTTCTTTTACTTACAGCTTTACTTTTATGTTTGCATTATATGATTGCTTGTGTTGTGACTTAGTGATAATACTTATGTGACAACATGTTTTAGTTTATGCTATTCATAAACTACAATTGACATCTTTCATATTAGAACAAGCTAAATTGGAAATTTGATATAACAAGTTTTAAGTTTTTAAAATGGGAACGTATTCACCTCCCCCCCCCCCTTCTACGTTTTCACAATTGGTATCAGAGCCTCGTGGCTCTTATTTTCATTATATGATTGCTTGTGTTGTAACTTAGTGATAATACTTATGTGACAACATGTTTTAGTTTATGTTATTCGTAAACTACAATTGACATCTTTCATATTAGAACAAGCTAAATTGGAAATTTGATATAACAAGTTTTAAGTTTTTAAAATGGGAACGTATTCACCTCCCCCCCCCTCCCCGTCTATGTTTTCACAATTGGTATTAGAGCCTCGTGGCTCTTATTTTCAAAACAAATGGTTTTTAAAATGGAGTACGATCCATGTATCAAATTACCATTGAAGCGGAATATAATATGAAAAACGTTTCGCTAAGTATACTTAGAAATTTTGTTGTTAAATGTTATTTTGTATACAAGCTTGAAGATGTCTTTGGAAAATCAAAAGAAAGGATTTCTCAAAAGATTTAAGTGTCAAATTGTGTGTTTAAAGCAAATTTACGAAAAATACGATTTTGAAAGGAGTGTTTGGGATAACTATTAATTTAGTTGAAATGATGCTAAAATAGGAGATATTAATATATATATATAAAGGAAAATAATCAAGCTTGATGTACATCGTCATGTTTAAACACAAAGTGACGAAAAGTATCTTTCCTTTTATGATATACTATGTGACTACTTGTTCTAGTTGTTTGCATACATGTTATTGCTTGTTGAATGTTGTGATTACATTTTTTTTGTTTGTGATACATAAGTGTTTTGCCATGATATTTATTTGCTCGCTTATCAATTACTTGTTTTATGCACAATGGGACTGTTGCTAGATCTTGTGCAATAAGTTGATAAATTGTTTTTGTATTTTTTTTATAGACTTAGATATTCTTCTTTGCATATGTTATGTAATTATCTTGTATAATTCACTTAGGAATGAGAATTAAGTAACACTAATTTTCTTGAAAGATGGTCAAGTGTTTAAATGTGTCACTACATTTTTAAACATGTAGTATTCTTGTAAAAGGTGTTTGGTATATCTGCTTCTACAATAACATTTAATGTATGTGTCTTGTCATAGGATAGAAACTTGTCTTTGAATGATCATGTGAACTAACCGTGTTATACAGAACGATAACACTTTGATGTTATCAAGTTTTCTCGTTTAAGCCATTGTTTGGCTTAACTTCCATATATGGTAAGTTCAAAATCCTCGGTTTGATCTATATGCTAACATGTGTTAGAACCTGGGTTTTTATTTTTAATCAATCACAACTAAGTAGTTATATATGTTTTAGGACAATTTTCGGGAATTGAACGGGTTTCGAGTCTTTTGAAATGGCCTCTGTAAAGAAATTCCATTTTGCGGATATGGCGGAACCAAATTTATGGTTCCGTCTGTTGAAATTTTTGGCTCCGCCTAAAATCAACCAACGGATTCCGCGGAACCAAATTATGGGTTCCGCATGTGTTTTTTATTGGTTCCGCCAGACTAACAGTTAGATTTTTAAATTTTCGTTTAAATCTCTCACTCAAGATCACTCATTTTCATCACTAAGATTCTTTTCACTGATGTTCACTCATATTAGGATTAGGACATCTCACTTGCACCTATAGGATAATCATCTCTAACCATACTTTCAAATTTCACGAAAATGCTCCAAGGTACCTTTCTCCATAAAGGAAGAAACCCTGAAATTGGTTTCTTGCAATCCGTGGACCACTGAGTATTTGTGATCATTACACACACTCACTGCATTCTTTCATTCTTTACTCATCCATTAGGTTGATTTGTTAATTGACAGCTTCTTAACAAATCCGAACTCATTGTTTGTAAAGATATCATAGATCACAAGCCCAACTAATGACTATAGATATTGTCGTGTATCCACATATGTTGCCTTACTTGGTTAACATGTCTTCCTTCAAGACAATAAAGATTTACATCAAGTCATAACTCACACTTAAGTTATAGATGTATCATCAAGTCTTGCTATCCTTGGATGCTATCCAATCTCAACAAAGTAGGATTGACAACTTAAGTATTTCGTCCGAAATATTCAAGTAAATTTGACTTACGATTATAGTCATTTCCGAAAGAATCAACACCAAAGTACTTTAACAACATATGTTAAAACACTTATCCTATCACCTAAGTACACTTGTACTTTCACCATCATCCCGTCACATTCACCTCTGTGATATATCTCAGGCCCTAAGCTTCAGATCACCCACTAGTTATACCAACCAATGGATCACAAGAATTAGTCTCCATCCTTGTTGTCTTCAACATCCATAGTACAACAAACCCCTACAACACCACAATCCTTGCCATCATTTGAAACCATTGAGTGCATTGCTCAAAAAGCTCTTTGTCCAAACACTCGTACCGAATCAAATGCACGTTGAACAAACTCAATCATACTTTACCACCTATAGGATTAGAACCTTCACCATCAAATGAGCACGATGCTCACATTCAGTGTTTATCAAGTTCCACTGAGTTTAAGTAGTACCTCTTTCACAAGTTATGAAAGTATTGGTAATACTTTGTCGTTAAACTTCTACATAAGTATCATTAAACCTTAAATCAATATTTTAACAACATATGTTAAAATGCAATCTCAAAGCCAACCTTATGCACCCCAAGTGACAATGACTCTTGAGAAGTATACATAAGAAACTCGAGTGAATTTCTCTTGTCATCATCTAGTGAATATAATCTTAAGACCAAGTTTATTTAGGATAGGGCTATCAAACACTTTGGCTTCACATCTTCATTTAGGAAAACATGATGTTTCGGAAAACATTATGCCTAAGAAATCATGCGTTTAGCTTTCATCTTGATAAAAGGATAATGTATATCCTATGCATCATTCTCTTCTTGCAACATGAATGATTACAAGAGATTTCATTACACCTACAAGTTTTATGAACTGTCTCCCTCATCTTGTCATCCTTGTTTTCATAAGTATGATAATCTTACTTGTTGAAAGATGATGAACTCAAATAAGTACATTTTATTACTATCATTTATCCTATTAATTTGACTTGTTTTACTATATTATGTATAAGGATTGATACTTAATCGTTTACTTTTGTAATTCTCAGGTAAAAACAAGCATTTGGTGAAACTTAGCGATTTTGGACTGATTATGGAGCATAACATGCATAAAGTTAAGAGTCTACGAAAATGAAGAAGATCAAGACTAATCTGCTCCAGATGCGCCGCATCTCACTCATGACATGCGCCGCATCTCTATCAAGATATCACCAGATACGATCCAAGATACAAGAGGACATGCGCCGCATCCAAAGATAAAGATACGCCGCATCTTCTGGCGGTGTACGAATATTCCTGAATATTATAATCTTGGACCCCACGCGAAGTTAAGTAAATGCGCCGCATCTACTTACTAGATGCGCCGCATCTTACCCTCAGACAGAAACTATAAATACCCCAAGACCAGACGAATTTCGTGTGACATATATTATATCCGAAGACCGAAGTACAGAAACCAAGGACGAATTCAGTCGAATAGCGAGCACAAGACACACCCAAAACGAAGATACAAGAGCTGTAAGAAGGTGCTGCATGTGTTTAATTCATTAAGTAGTTTTGTTTTATTGTGTTAGTAAACTTTAATTCATCAAGATTGGTGGCTTGTGTAATGTGACAACGGAAAGATTGCACTCCCTTAAAACTGCTTTCTCATTAATTAAAGTTTATATGTTGATGTCTTTGGTGACTTTTATTAGTGCATTGATAACCTCTGTGTCTAGCTGAGCGTTGATCGGGTCGCCATGCCTCTGCCCTCGCCTATTTATTAGATCGCCTATGCATTCTATGGTCTGTAGAAAAGTAGGAGAAAGATAAATAGGATAGTCATAAGTAATCATTAAGGGTTTACTCGCCGATAAGATTAGAACCAACGAGAAAGGACTTAATCTCGGTGCGTTGCATCGAACTATACACTTCATATAAAACTAGCAATAAAACAAGTGACAAACTACTTATCTATCAGGACAGCCCTCTTATTGTCTCGAGTATTTATCTGTGTACGTGTGTGCTATTCGCTGATTCGTGCCTATTGGTTTAGTTTATTATTTAATTGCAACCAAATCGTGCCAGTCTCTCAGGCTGAACCCCCTTGCGTTAGAATAGGTTGTATAGCTAACTTAATTTATTAAAATACTAATTAGAATAACTAGATAATACGTTCCACTCTTAGTGATCGACACTCTACTTACCATTATATTCATACTGACCGGGTACACTGCTCGTTAAGTGTGTGTGTTATTGATAAGTCGGCTAAATATAAATTTAAAACTTGATTAGGCATTAAAACTGCTAAACCGCAACGACACATCGCACGCATCAAGTTTTTGGCGCCGCTGCCGGGGAGTGAATTGTTATTATCTGTTAATTTGATTAGTATTTTAATTAGGTTTTTAATTTTTATCTAACCGCTAATTCTGTTGTGTATTAGATTAATTTGCATTCATTGTACTATTTTGCATATTTTCTGTTTTTGTGTGTTATTTGTTTGCTTTTATTTGTGTTTATTTTCGTGTGTTTTTATTTGTTTTTATTTTTCGTATTTTGTGTGTTCTGCTATCGTTGTACTGAGCTAAATCAAACGATACGGCGCATCTGATTTTTCAGATACGGCGTATTGCGTTTAATTTTTATAAAATACAACGCGTTTAATTAATTCGATACGACGCATCTTTTCCCCAAGATACGGCGTATCTGTTTTTGATTAAAAAAAAATTTTCTAAACGTTAACACCATACGACGCATCTGCTTCAGCAGATACGGCGTATCTATTATTTTAATTAAAAACAGTTTGCGAATTATTAAACAGATACGACGCATCGATCTCTGTCGATACGGCGTATCTTCTGAATCAAAAATCTTATATTTTGAAACGTAACGAAGATACGGCGCATTAACTTTTGTTAATACGACGCATTTAATTTTTAATAAATATCGATTTTTGATAATTAAAATTGATACGGCGCATTCGAATTTCTAAGCGGCGTATCTATTTTCTGAATAAAAGACTGATTTAATTTTAACGATTGTAAGATACGGCGTATCCAACTTTTTGGATACGGCGCATCGTCTGCAGATATCAGTTATTTTTATTCTTGTATCCGTTTCTATACTCATTAATTTCTCTTCTAGCGAACAAATCCTACTGATGATTTTACCTTTGATGACAGATTTTGCTATGGAAGACATGTCAGTTAACGGATATCTTGCTAAGGAATTCTTGCTTTCGGATTCATTCAATGTGCTCATGATCGATGCAGATTTATTCTCTTGGGAGACCCCTCTTGAAGCTGCTTTTAAGGAATTCATGCGTTTATGCAACATTGACAAAGGGGTATTCTCTTATGATGTATTTGTAAGGTACACTGGAGATGAATTGTCGCTCTTATGGCCTATCATTGAATCCAAAGGATTGAACTGGACTACTATCGAACAAGATGATGGAAAATTCTATCTTGCATACATGGACTCAAGCAACAAAAGCTGTGGTGGAGGCAATACCCAAATCTCTTACATGCCTTATTCCGAACAGTACTGGGGATTAAATGAGAACTATCTGGACGATGAAAGGATTTATGCTGTGGCGGAGTTACTATTTCATGGCAAGTTGGTAAGATTGATGGACCTCTCCCTCAATGATTGTCTTGAACTTGAATATGGTAGTCCGAAATTTGCCCTTGAAAATGAAGTCAAGCGGATTATGACTTCATGGTTGACACGGAGTTTTAGGGAGCAATTTAACGAGTTCATAGAGATAAGGAGGAACATGATTGGAAAAGCTTGCTTTGACATTAACCATGATCCTAACGATGTTGATTTTTTAGAGTGGTTGGCTAGTAAGTTTAATAACCATAAGAGTATGGATCGAGCTACTAAGGATGCGTTATGGGTATATTGGATGAGAGGTGAAGACGAAGAAGTAGAGAGCGACTACGGTTCGTCACTTCATGATGCAACAATCAATGAGGGCATTGAAGAATTATTCAGAATTGACATTGATGTGTTCGATTATGAGACGCCCTTGTGCAAGCAGTTCAAGGAATTTAACTACCTTCTTCAAGTTGACGATGATGTGCTTACTGGAGATCTACCAGGATTTAAGACTTATGATGATTTCAAAAACACCTGGTACTACGAATGGAATAACCAAGTACCATGGGTTTGGGATAAACCATGGGAATTTGAGCACATTAATCACACTTGTACACCCTTCGTTTTCAAGGACGGGAGTAGTGTTTGGCCGACCTGTGATTATAAGAGTGACGGAACCTGTAATGGGGGAAGTATAATTGGAATGAAACGGGTTGGAAATATATGTAACCTTTGAAGATTATGAGTGGTACGATAATGTTGAAGACTGCCCACAAAAAGCGGAGGCTTTGCTAGAAAAGGGTAGAATTGAATACTTAAAAGGACTTAAGGGAACATCGGACACTACTTTCTAGGAATGGGTGCATGAACAATTTGATGATTTCACGAAGCTTAGTCGACGGTTACAATGGGATTTGGAAAGAGAGTGGGAGGCGATTCAAGACAATAAGTCATTAATTGATGAACTTGATGACTATTTGATTAAGGATCCTTATTTCGAGTTTGTTGATAAAGACAATGAAGAGTTCACCAAAAGAAAGTGTCGACTACATGGGATTCCTTATAATGAGCCACCCATGATTATTTCTGAAAAATTTAAAATCATCAAATACTCTTTGGGGCCAGAGGAGGAATATGTTGCGACGAAGACCAAGAGTTATAGAAGAATAAGCCGAACGGAAGAAAACGTCACAAAGCTATACGGGAACATCTTTCGGATGAAGGAAGAAGGATGGACCGTAACAAGGACTAAATGAAGAGCTGAACGTGAGTCTAACTTGAAGACTCTGGAATAAAGACAAGTGCTGACCGGGAGACAACCCGGATTTATCTTTTATTATTCTGTTTTTATGTCGAGTCAGTCAGGCCGCAGAGGATACGGCGCATCTCAATTCTGAGATGCGACGCATCTCCTGCAGATGGTCATATCTTATTTTATTTTTCTGCATTTTTTATTTTCGAATTTAAAACTTTTTATCAGTTTATTTTAATGCGGCGCATCCCTGGTTAAGGATGCGGCGCATCTTCTATTCTGATCCGTATTTATTCCAGGCTCGATACGGCGTATCTTCTTCCATAAGATACGGCGCATCGACTGACCTGATGATTTTCATTTTTTGTTTTTATGTTTTATTTTTATCTAACTACTAATGTGTTATGCAAGTTGAACCTTTCTTACCTTAGGTGTGTTTTAAAGCCTTGGTGGTATTATAGATTCCTGCATTTCCTGTGGATACATTGATTATGAAGCCTAAATGTTCTAATCCACAAGAAAGATGATTTTTTGCTCTTATACAAATGGAGGATCATACCGAGCAAATCTCAGGGGAGTTTTTCTGTTCTAATTCTTTTATTTTCCAGTTTTTAACCTTTTATACAAACAACGAGGACGTTGTTTAACTTAAGTGGGGGGATTGGAGAATTAGAACACTTAACACTTACTTGTCCTAAACTTTTCAAAATATGCTTAAAATGTGCTTAATATATCAAAATTAAAAAAAAAAATTAGCATGTTTTTGTTTAAAGTCTAAGTTGCATAGCTGCACACATGACGTTATTTTCAAAAATTGTGATTTTTCAAAATTCACAAATCTATGAGTGTGCCGGTGACTTGTAAACTTTAGAACTTGGCTTGTATACTATTCGAGACCACCATAATAAGTATTATTTTTTGGAATGACTTGTCTAAATTGGTAAATTTCTAGGATTACACCCAAAAGCCTATTATATGTTATGTGTTATTAGCTAACTACACTGGTTAGTTAACCCCCGTATAAACCTTTTGTTACTCTCACTTTTAGAGTAAGATACCCCTAGAAAAACCCTCAGAGCCATTCCTTTCGTTTCTTACACCTTTGTTAAAATGTTTCGTTACACCCTTACACCTTAGCCTACCCTGTAGATTAGAATCCGTGGTTGGTTAATTGCTATAGGCAAAGTGTGTTTCCTTACATTACCTGTGTTCGCGTGCGTAATTCATTATCTATGGTTAGGTCGGGAAATTGCACAATGCAATGGAGTGAAAGTAAATATTGTATATCTTTGAGTTTATTTTTCGTGTGTTTACTACTTTCACTATTACCGTTATTTCTGAAGTTATGAAAAGTATGGAAAAATTATCCAGAATTATCATTATAGTGATGTGGTGAAATTTTACACATCTATGTTTATGTTAAAAAAAAAAAAAAAAAAAAAAAAAAAAAAAAAAAAAAAAAAAAAAAAAAAGTTGGATGTTTGATTTAAACCAACTTATGTAAAGTTATGTAAGTGGTCGATATCACCACTAGTTGTTATATATCTATGGATTGAATGGGAGTTGGCAGTTATGGGAACGTCAACTAAGGTTTATTCTTTGATTAAGATCTTGTTGAGTATAATTCGTGTCTACCTAAAGCGTGTGTTTCAAGTGTTAAAGCGTGAGTTATTCAATGATATGAGTCTTATTCATGGGATGGTTGGGATAGTGATTAACCACACTTAGGATTTTAATTTATTTGTTTTGTTTATTTTTTATTTTTACACCAATTTATATCCCAAATATTATCCATACCCTGTATTATTCTTTATCCAACCAAACCTTGATTTATTGAGATTAGGGATTTGAGCAATCTTAAGTATCGTAGTCGTGGATTCGGCTATGTATTTATGATTTTGTCGCCCTTTTTGATATATTATTATTGGTGAAGTTTGGACCTATCTTTAGCCTATTCGAGTTAAGGATTTGAGCAATTGCAAGTATCGTGTTCGTGGATTCGATCATGTATTTGTGATTTTGTCGCCTTTTCTGGAATTTGAGATCGATAGAGATTAAGAATAATTAACCCTTAAACCTCAAAACCCTTTTTACCGCTTTAGACTTGTTATTCCTTTGCTTTAGTGGGGGAGATGTATATACTTGCCAAGCTTATGATAGAATATTCGTCACGACTGGACAGTTAAACGATTAGATTTGCTTTTATCAAATTATTTTATTTTACTTCTAATTCGTTAAGTGTTTGGTTGTGTGATTATGACAAAGATGAATACATGCTTAAATATAAAAATAAATCCTAATATCTTTTAGGATACATTTTCATAAGATTAATTCTAAGGTTTACTTGGGGACAAGTAAAGTTCAAGTGGGGGGATATTTGATGAACTCAAATAAGTACATATTATTACTATCATTTATCCTATTAATTTGACTTGTTTTACTATATTATGTATGAGGATTGATACTTAATCGTTTACTTTTGTAATTCTCAGTTGAAAACAAGCATTTGGTGAAACTAGGCGATTTTGGACTAATTATGGGGCAAAACATGCAAGAAGTTAAGAGTCTACTGAAATGCACAAGATCAAGACTAATCTGCTCCAGATGCGCCGCATCTTGCTTATCACATACGGCGCATCGCTATCAAGATCTCACCAGATACGATCCAAGACACAAGAGGACATGCGCCGCATCCAAAGATAAAGATACGCCGCATCTTCTGGCGGTGTACGAATATTCCTGAATATTATAATCTTGGACCCCGCGCGAAGTTAAGTAAATGCGCTGCATCTACTTACTAGATGCGCCGCATCTTACCCTCAGACAGAAACTATAAATACCCCAAGACCAGACGAATTTCGTGTGACATATATTATATCCGAAGACCGAAGTACAGAAACCAAGGACGAATTCAGTCGAATAGCGAGCACAAGACACACCCAAAACGAAGATACAAGAGCTGTAAGAAGGTGTTGCATGTGTTTAATTCATTAAGTAGTTTTGTTTTATTGTGTTAGTAAACTTTAATTCATCAAGATTGGTGGCTTGTGTAATGTGACAACGGAAAGATTGCACTCCCTTAAAACTGCTTTCTCATTAATTAAAGTTTATATGTTGATGTCTTTGGTGACTTTTATTAGTGCATTGATAACCTCTGTGTCTAGCTGAGCGTTGATCGGGTCGCCATGCCTCTGCCCTCGCCTATTTATTAGATCGCCTATGCATTCTATGGTCTGTAGAAAAGTAGGAGAAAGATAAATAGGATAGTCATAAGTAATCATTAAGGGTTTACTCGCCGATAAGATTAGAACCAACGAGAAAGGACTTAATCTCGGTGCGTTGCATCGAACTATACACTTCATATAAAACTAGCAATAAAACAAGTGACAAACTACTTATCTATCAGGACAGCCCTCTTATTGTCTCGAGTATTTATCTGTGTACGTGTGTGCTATTCGCTGATTCGTGCCTATTGGTTTAGTTTATTATTTAATTGCAACCAAATCGTGCCAGTCTCTCAGGCTGAACCCCCTTGCGTTAGAATAGGTTGTATAGCTAACTTAATTTATTAAAATACTAATTAGAATAACTAGATAATACGTTCCACTCTTAGTGATCGACACTCTACTTACCATTATATTCATACTGACCGGGTACACTGCTCGTTAAGTGTGTGTGTTATTGATAAGTCGGCTAAATATAAATTTAAAACTTGATTAGGCATTAAAACTGCTAAACCGCAACGACACATCGCACGCATCAAGTTTTTGGCGCCGCTGCCGGGGAGTGAATTGTTATTATCTGTTAATTTGATTAGTATTTTAATTAGGTTTTTAATTTTTATCTAACCGCTAATTCTGTTGTGTATTAGATTAATTTGCATTCATTGTACTATTTTGCATATTTTCTGTTTTTGTGTGTTATTTGTTTGCTTTTATTTGTGTTTATTTTCGTGTGTTTTTATTTGTTTTTATTTTTCGTATTTTGTGTGTTCTGCTATCGTTGTACTGAGCTAAAACAAACGATACGGCGCATCTGATTTTTCAGATACGGCGTATTGCGTTTAATTTTTATAAAATACAACGCGTTTAATTAATTCGATACGACGCATCTTTTCCCCAAGATACGGCGTATCTGTTTTTGATTAAAAAAAAATTTTCTAAACGTTAACACCATACGACGCATCTGCTTCAGCAGATACGGCGTATCTATTATTTTAATTAAAAACAGTTTGCGAATTATTAAACAGATACGACGCATCGATCTCTGTCGATACGGCGTATCTTCTGAATCAAAAATCTTATATTTTGAAACGTAACGAAGATACGGCGCATTAACTTTTGTTAATACGACGCATTTAATTTTTAATAAATATCGATTTTTGATAATTAAAATTGATACGGCGCATTCGAATTTCTAAGCGGCGTATCTATTTTCTGAATAAAAGACTGATTTAATTTTAACGATTGTAAGATACGGCGTATCCAACTTTTTGGATACGGCGCATCGTCTGCAGATATCAGTTATTTTTATTCTTGTATCCGTTTCTATACTCATTAATTTCTCTTCTAGCGAACAAATCCTACTGATGATTTTACCTTTGATGACAGATTTTGCTATGGAAGACATGTCAGTTAACGGATATCTTGCTAAGGAATTCTTGCTTTCGGATTCATTCAATGTGCTCATGATCGATGCAGATTTATTCTCTTGGGAGACCCCTCTTGAAGCTGCTTTTAAGGAATTCATGCGTTTATGCAACATTGACAAAGGGGTATTCTCTTATGATGTATTTGTAAGGTACACTGGAGATGAATTGTCGCTCTTATGGCCTATCATTGAATCCAAAGGATTGAACTGGACTACTATCGAAGAAGATGATGGAAAATTCTATCTTGCATACATGGACTCAAGCAACAAAAGCTGTGGTGGAGGCAATACCCAAATCTCTTACATGCCTTATTCCGAACAGTACTGGGGATTAAATGAGAACTATCTGGACGATGAAAGGATTTATGCTGTGGCGGAGTTACTATTTCATGGCAAGTTGGTAAGATTGATGGACCTCTCCCTCAATGATTGGCTTGAACTTAAATATGGTAGTCCGAAATTTGCCCCTGAAAATGAAGTCAAGCGGATTATGACTTCATGGTTGACACGGAGTTTTAGGGAGCAATTTAACGAGTTCATAGAGATAAGGAGGAACATGATTGGAAAAGCTTGCTTTGACATTAACCATGATCCTAACGATGTTGATTTTTTAGAGTGGTTGGCTAGTAAGTTTAATAACCATAAGAGTATGGATCGAGCTACTAAGGATGCGTTATGGGTATATTGGATGAGAGGTGAAGACGAAGAAGTAGAAAGCGACTACGGTTCGTCACTTCATGATGCAACAATCAATGAGGGCATTGAAGAATTATTCAGAATTGACATTGATGTGTTCGATTATGAGACGCCCTTGTGCAAGCAGTTCAAGGAATTTAACTACCTTCTTCAAGTTGACGATGATGTGCTTACTGGAGATCTACCAGGATTTAAGACTTATGATGATTTCAAAAACACCTGGTACTACGAATGGAATAACCAAGTACCATGGGTTTGGGATAAACCATGGGAATTTGAGCACATTAATCACACTTGTACACCCTTCGTTTTCAAGGACGGGAGTAGTGTTTGGCCGACCTGTGATTATAAGAGTGACGGAACCTGTAATGGGGGAAGTATAATTGGGATGAAACGGGTTGGAAAAGATGTAACCTTTGAAGATTATGAGTGGTACGATAATGTTGAAGACTGCCCACAAAAAGCGGAGGCTTTGCTAGAAAAGGGTAGAATTGAATACTTAAAAGGACTTAAGGGAACATCGGACACTACTTTCTGGGAATGGGTGCATGAACAATTTGATGATTTCACGAAGCTTAGTCGACGGTTACAATGGGATTTGGAAAGAGAGTGGGAGGCGATTCAAGACAATAAGTCATTAATTGATGAACTTGATGACTATTTGATTAAGGATCCTTATTTCGAGTTTGTTGATAAAGACAATGAAGAGTTCACCAAAAGAAAGTGTCGACTACTTGGGATTCCTTATAATGAGCCACCCATGATTATTTCTGAAAAATTTAAAATCATCAAATACTCTTTGGGGCCAGAGGAGGAATATGTTGCGACGAAGACCAAGAGTTATAGAAGATTAAGCCGAACGGAAGAAAACGTCGCAAAGCTATACGGGAACATCTTTCGGATGAAGGAAGAAGGATGGACCGTAACAAGGACTAAATGAAGAGCTGAACGTGAGTCTAACTTGAAGACTCTGGAATAAAGACAAGTGTTGACCGGGAGACAACCCGGATTTATCTTTTATTATTCTGTTTTTATGTCGAGTCAGTCAGGCCGCAGAGGATACGGCGCATCTCAATTCTGAGATGCGACGCATCTCCTGCAGATGGTCATATCTTATTTTATTTTTCTGCATTTTTTATTTTCGAATTTAAAACTTTTTATCAGTTTATTTTAATGCGGCGCATCCCTGGTTAAGGATGCGGTGCATCTTCTATTCTGATCCGTATTTATTCCAGGCTCGATACGGCGTATCTTCTTCCATAAGATACGGTGCATCGACTGACCTGATGATTTTCATTTTTTGTTTTTATGTTTTATTTTTATCTAACTACTAATGTGTTATGCAAGTTGAACCTTTCTTACCTTAGGTGTGTTTTAAAGCCTTGGTGGTATTATAGATTCCTGCATTTCCTGTGGATACATTGATTATGAAGCCTAAACGTTCTAATCCACAAGAAAGATGATTTTTTGCTCTTATACAAATGGAGGATCATACCGAGCAAATCTCAGGGGAGTTTTTCTGTTCTAATTCTTTTATTTTCCAGTTTTTAACCTTTTATACAAACAACGAGGACGTTGTTTAACTTAAGTGGGGGGATTGGAGAATTAGAACACTTAACACTTACTTGTCCTAAACTTTTCAAAATATGCTTAAAATGTGCTTAATATATCAAAATTAAAAAAAAATTTAGCATGTTTTTGTTTAAAGTCTAAGTTGCATAGCTGCACACATGACGTTATTTTCAAAAATTGTGATTTTTCAAAATTCACAAATCTATGAGTGTGCCGGTGACTTGTAAACTTTAGAACTTGGCTTGTATACTATTCGAGACCACCATAATAAGTATTATTTTTATAATTGGAATGACTTGTCTAAATTGGTAAATTTCTAGGATTACACCCAAAAGCCTATTATATGTTATGTGTTATTAGCTAACTACACTGGTTAGTTAACCCCCGTATAAACCTTTTGTTACTCTCACTTTTAGAGTAAGATACCCCTAGAAAAACACTCAGAGCCATTCCTTTCGTTTCTTACACCTTTGTTAAAATGTTTCGTTACACCCTTACACCTTAGCCTACCCTGTAGATTAAAATCCGTGGTTGGTTAATTGCTTTAGGCAAAGTGTGTTTCCTTACATTACCTGTGTTCGCGTGCGTAATTCATTATCTATGGTTAGGTCGGGAAATTGCACAATGCAATTGGAGTGAAAGTAAATATTGTATATCTTTGAGTTTATTTTTCGTGTGTTTACTACTTTCACTATTACCGTTATTTCTGAAGTTATGAAAAGTATGGAAAAATTATCCAGAATTATCATTATAGTGATGTGGTGAAATTTTACACATCTATGTTTATGTTAAAAAAAAAAAAAAAAAAAAAAAAAAAAAAAAAAAGTTGGATGTTTGATTTAAACCAACTTATGTAAAGTTATGTAAGTGGTCGATATCACCACTAGTTGTTATATATCTATGGATTGAATGGGAGTTGGCAGTTATGGGAACGTCAACTAAGGTTTATTCTTTGATTAAGATCTTGTTGAGTATAATTCGTGTCTACCTAAAGCGTGTGTTTCAAGTGTTAAAGCGTGAGTTATTCAATGATATGAGTCTTATTCATGGGATGGTTGGGATAGTGATTAACCACACTTAGGATTTTAATTTATTTGTTTTGTTTATTTTTTATTTTTACACCAATTTATATCCCAAATATTATCCATACCCTGTATTATTCTTTATCCAACCAAACCTTGATTTATTGAGATTAGGGATTTGAGCAATCTTAAGTATCGTAGTCGTGGATTCGGCTATGTATTTATGATTTTGTCGCCCTTTTTGATATATTATTATTGGTGAAGTTTGGACCTATCTTTAGCCTATTCGAGTTAAGGATTTGAGCAATTGCAAGTATCGTGTTCGTGGATTCGATCATGTATTTGTGATTTTGTCGCCTTTTCTGGAATTTGAGATCGATAGAGATTAAGAATAATTAACCCTTAAACCTCAAAACCCTTTTTACCGCTTTAGACTTGTTATTCCTTTGCTTTAGTGGGGGAGATGTATATACTTGCCAAGCTTATGATAGAATATTCGTCACGACTGGACAGTTAAACGATTAGATTTGCTTTTATCAAATTATTTTATTTTACTTCTAATTCGTTAAGTGTTTGGTTGTGTGATTATGACAAAGATGAATACATGCTTAAATATAAAAATAAATCCTAATATCTTTTAGGATACATTTTCATAAGATTAATTCTAAGGTTTACTTGGGGACAAGTAAAGTTCAAGTGGGGGGATATTTGATGAACTCAAATAAGTACATATTATTACTATCATTTATCCTATTAATTTGACTTGTTTTACTATATTATGTATGAGGATTGATACTTAATCGTTTACTTTTGTAATTCTCAGTTGAAAACAAGCATTTGGTGAAACTAGGCGATTTTGGACTAATTATGGGGCAAAACATGCAAGAAGTTAAGAGTCTACTGAAATGCACAAGATCAAGACTAATCTGCTCCAGATGCGCCGCATCTTGCTTATCACATACGGCGCATCGCTATCAAGATCTCACCAGATACGATCCAAGACACAAGAGGACATGCGCCGCATCCAAAGATAAAGATACGCCGCATCTTCTGGCGGTGTACGAATATTCCTGAATATTATAATCTTGGACCCCGCGCGAAGTTAAGTAAATGCGCTGCATCTACTTACTAGATGCGCCGCATCTTACCCTCAGACAGAAACTATAAATACCCCAAGACCAGACGAATTTCGTGTGACATATATTATATCCGAAGACCGAAGTACAGAAACCAAGGACGAATTCAGTCGAATAGCGAGCACAAGACACACCCAAAACGAAGATACAAGAGCTGTAAGAAGGTGTTGCATGTGTTTAATTCATTAAGTAGTTTTGTTTTATTGTGTTAGTAAACTTTAATTCATCAAGATTGGTGGCTTGTGTAATGTGACAACGGAAAGATTGCACTCCCTTAAAACTGCTTTCTCATTAATTAAAGTTTATATGTTGATGTCTTTGGTGACTTTTATTAGTGCATTGATAACCTCTGTGTCTAGCTGAGCGTTGATCGGGTCGCCATGCCTCTGCCCTCGCCTATTTATTAGATCGCCTATGCATTCTATGGTCTGTAGAAAAGTAGGAGAAAGATAAATAGGATAGTCATAAGTAATCATTAAGGGTTTACTCGCCGATAAGATTAGAACCAACGAGAAAGGACTTAATCTCGGTGCGTTGCATCGAACTATACACTTCATATAAAACTAGCAATAAAACAAGTGACAAACTACTTATCTATCAGGACAGCCCTCTTATTGTCTCGAGTATTTATCTGTGTACGTGTGTGCTATTCGCTGATTCGTGCCTATTGGTTTAGTTTATTATTTAATTGCAACCAAATCGTGCCAGTCTCTCAGGCTGAACCCCCTTGCGTTAGAATAGGTTGTATAGCTAACTTAATTTATTAAAATACTAATTAGAATAACTAGATAATACGTTCCACTCTTAGTGATCGACACTCTACTTACCATTATATTCATACTGACCGGGTACACTGCTCGTTAAGTGTGTGTGTTATTGATAAGTCGGCTAAATATAAATTTAAAACTTGATTAGGCATTAAAACTGCTAAACCGCAACGACACATCGCACGCATCAAAAGATACTATATGTGTCTATTTCTTTTCAAGCGTACATCATAACCAAACCTTGCTCATAATCTAGTTCAAACCTTGTGCATATCCTACACATCTCTAGAACATACACAAGATCTATAAAAGTTGGTAACTTTATTTAGATACTTGTTCCAAAGAACTTTCTTGATAATGTTCTTAACATATTCCATTATCACACACAAACACATCTCTTGGTCTTAGATGATCAAATCACTTGCATAACACATACTTAAACTCAACATAAAATATGTCACCCTTTAGATCATTCAACCTTAGATTCCAAGCACAAAGATTAAAATCTGTTGACACATATTTGTCAAATTCCCGTGTATAACATGACATCTTCATCACCTTAGTTTTAATAGAAATAGTTGAGTCTCATTAAGCCAAGTATTGGTGAACTATCATATTTTATATACTTCGATAGGCAAAAATAGGAATTCCTATCTTTCAAACATGAGAATGACTACTGGAGAACCTATTGCACTAGAAACTCAATTTAACCTAATGGTTAAATTGCTTCCAGGAGTGAAGTTGGGTATGTGGAATCACCCATAAAAATGGTCGTATTTAGCCTAAATTGAGCACCGCTAGTAATAGTCTCATATTCATTCTCCAACTTGAAAAATCTTTATTTCTGTACTTGCCTAAAGTAACTATTAAAATATGATAATTTATCTTGTCTTAGGAATATTAATCAACCAAGTAGTAGATGTGATTTTTCTTAGTAAAATCACTTGCATTACATATACATGTGTTGATTACATGTTATTTGTTGGATATGATTAAGTATCTTGACGTTATCATGATAATTATTTGATTGATAGTCAAATGTGTAAACTTTCGAAAGGTTTTGTCTGCATTCTTATATATGTTTCATGCTACTAGATGTTAACATGATTTGCATGATACTTGTTATATGATATTTCACAAGATTAACATGGTTCTTGTTAACTCACGATATGTCATTTTTAATACACGATATGTCATTTTTAATACATGGTGTTAGATAGCTCTTGTCTTTAGTTGACATTCATTGAGCTTTTTCGTAGGATAGTCTAAATGATGCATGCTTCCAAAATGTTAGAATTGTTTGCATGAACCTGTCGTCTCACTTCTTTTGTGACTTTGTCACACTATTTGTTGCCATGTGTGCACCTATAATGTGTCTAAGTGCTTTTAGTATGATAAACATTCAGAAGTCATTTTTATTCTTAATCACATAGATCATTGGGTTAATCAATGAGTAAGTATGCTTAAGTGACTAAGCCTAACATCAAAACAATTTCACAATTGATGAACTCAAATAAGTACATTTTATTACTATCATTTATCCTATTAATTTGACTTGTTTTACTATATTATGTATGAGGATTGATACTTAATCGTTTACTTTTGTAATTCTCAGGTAAAAACAAGCATTTGGTGAAACTTAGCGATTTTGGACTGATTATGGAGCATAACATGCATAAAGTTAAGAGTCTACGAAAATGAAGAAGATCAAGACTAATCTGCTCCAGATGCGCCGCATCTCACTCATGACATGCGCCGCATCTCTATCAAGATATCACCAGATATGATCCAAGATACAAGAGGACATGCGCCGCATCTAATCATGGAGTTACGCCGCATCTTCTGGCGGTGTACGAATATTCCTGAATATTATAATCTTGGACCCCACGCGAAGTTAAGTACATGCGCCGCATCTACTTACTAGATGCGCCGCATCTTCCCTCAGACAGAAACTATAAATACCCCAAGACCAGACGAATTTCGGACGCATTATATAAGTTTCGAAGACCGAACAGGAGAAACCTAGGACGAATTCAGTCAAGGAGGCAGCACAAGACACACCCAAATCAAAGATACAAGAGCTGTAAGAAGGTGCTGCATGTGTTTAATTCATTAAGTAGTTTTGTTTTATTGTGTTAGCAAACTTTAATTCATCAGGATTGGTGGCTTGTGTAATGTGACAACGAAAGATTGCACTCCCTTTAATACTTGCTTTCCCATCAATTAAAGTTTATATGTTGATGTCTTTGGTTACTACTTATTAGTGCATTGATAACCTCTGTGTTTATTAGTGGCTTGCGGGCATTTGACTGCGGGACATAATGTGGCTCCCACGGTTATTACTAAATTGATCACTTAGGAATAACTTTTAGACATAAGTAATCATTAAGGGTTTACTCGCCGATAAGATTAGGACCAACGAGAAAGGGTTAACTACATACACTTCATATAAAGCTATCAATAAAACAAGTGACAATCTACTTAATCATAAGGACAGCCCTCTTATTGTCTCGAGTATTTATCTGTGTACGTGTGTGCTACTTGCTGATTCGTGCCTATTGGTTTATTTTATTATTTAATTTCAAACAAATCGTGCCAGTCTCTCAGGCTGAAACCCCCTTGCGTTAGGATATTAAAATACTGATTAGAATAACTAGATAATACGTTCCACTCCTAGTGATCGACACTCTACTTACCATTATATTCATACTGACCGGGTACACTGCTCGTTAAGTGTGTGTGTTATTGATAAGTCGGCTAAATATAAATTTAAAACTTGAAGTAGGCATTAAAACTGCTAAAACTATACTACGACACGCATACGCAATCAAGTTTTTGGCGCCGCTGCCAGGGAGTGAATTGTTATTATCTGTTAATTTGATTAGTATTTTAATTAGGTTTTTCTTTTTATTAGATTAATTGCATCATTGTATTATTTTGCATATTTGTTGTACTGTGTGTTATTTGTTTTGTGTTATTTGTTTGCTTTATTTTATTTTTATTTTTGTGTGTTTTATTTTTTGTTTGTGTGTTTAATTTTTTGTTTTTATTTTTCGTATTTTTCTGTTCTGCTATCGTTGTACTGTGCTAAATCAAACGATACGGCGCATCTGATTTCTCAGATACGGCGTATTGCGTTTAATTTTTAAAAAAAATACAACGCGTTTAATTAATTCGATACGACGCATCTTTTCCCCAAGATACGGCGTATCTGTTTTTAATAAGAAAATTTTTCTAAGCGATAAAGTAATACGACGCATCTGCTTTAGCAGATACGGCGTATCTATTATTTTAATTAAAAACAGTTTGCGAATTATTAAACAGATACGACGTATCGATCTTTGTCGATACGGCGCATTCTTCTGAATCAAAAATCTTGTATTTTTAAACGTAACGAAAGTACGGCGCATTAACTTTTGTTAATACGACGAATATAATTTGATAAATATAGTTGATTTTTGATATTTACCTTGATCGGTCAGCTACTCTCGTTTGCAAGTTGTTTATTTTCAGGATAAATGATGACTCGAGCATCACCAAGAAGGATTACATTCTGAACCAAACCAAGAGACGCTAGCTGAAGTGACCGAACATAAGACGACAAGAGTGGAGGAAAAACTCAGTACTGGTAACATTGAACTTCTTAAATTCTTGAAATAGAATCCCAGGTAAACTCTACGATAATTCAACTGCCCAAGGGAAAGTTTGGTTTGGTCAAAAAAAGTGTAGATTGGCAGGGACACCTCAACCCTGTGTACCGTAATGGTACCCATCAACCCTACCCAGCAAAGGTTTGATGCCTGTGAAATACCTCCACCCAATACCCAACCATGCTGCGGATCGGATTCGAACTCGCGTCCTTTGTTTGGTCAAGACATCACATGGTTGAGCCCAGGCTTCTAAGGCAGCTGGTTGATATCATTAGAGCTTATGGTCCCTAAGTGAGGACTTCCCGGTCGGTCACCCAACCCGGTACTACTCTCACTTGAGCACGCTTAATTGCTTAAGCATCTACCACTAGACCACAAAGCCCTATAATCTCAGTTTTATTATCCATGTTATACATCTGATTCAAATCGTAATCTTAATTTTGTATGCTTAAAAACGATATTTGTTCCTAACATCGGAATAAAAACTTATCCTCTAAACAATAAGATTACAATTATTAACAAAACGTTTATGCCTATTGCTCTTATCTCGAATTCATTTATATGGTATACCGTTTAACCCAATTGGATGAATAAAGAATCGTGTTGCGGAAGCCAAGGTATGTTCTTTATTTAAATTTCGTTCACTAACATATCGATACGGCGGATCTAAATATCCAAAGCGCCGTATCCCTGACCAACTAGGACTTATTGACTAGTCAACGAAATTAAATAGATACGGCGCATCCCAATTTTCTAATACGGCGCATCGTGTCGCCCTATAAATACGACGGGAATGCGCCGCATAAACACACACAGTTAAGAACTTTCACGCACTAAAATTATACTCGAATCCCGATCGTTCTTCTTTAATCCACCTTTAATCCGATCTAGAATCTTCCTCCTAATCATCAAATTAAGGTAATTACTCCATTTCGATTTAATCTTGATTAATACGAAAATTAGGGTTTATATGATTGAATCGATTCGTGCTTAAATGATATAGATATATGATTAGGACTTGCTGTAGATGGTTTCCCCCGTATTTAATTTGCATAAATAATTGAACTTATAACCTAATTTGATCTAACCGAAAATTTAGGTTTTGGGTTCGATTTTGAATATTTAGCGGGAAGGCGAATTAGTAGTGGTGGAATGAGATATTAGAACTGATATAAGGAGAATATGATACTGTGATATTTAGTGGTAGTTTACGTCACGGATACGGATTCTTGAAAAACGTGCCTGACCCTTTATTTTATACTGATATGCTTTTAGATGCGGCGCATCTAGGTTGATTAATGCGGCGTAACGACCTATTTCAAAATTGATAAAATTCTAGATACGCCGTATTGATTAATCTAGATACGACGCATCACCATACGCCGTATCTATTGTCTTGCACCGCATCTCTTATACTTTATATAGATACGCCGCACTGATTAAATCAGATGCGCCGTATCTACCTATTTTGCAGACTGTTTACTGACTGTGAATATCTATTTCAGATGGCATTACCAGAGGTCACACTAAGGCATCAGTGGCTACAATTTGAGAACATGGGACTTACTCCTGCCGCTCTAGAGGATTACTTGCATAGGCTTGACTCGATTTACTTCAAGAAAATATTCAGAGTCCAGGTTTTGAATTTTGACGATGTGGGATTGATCGGTGGTGGACATGCAGCTGCGAGTTTACAGCATCGGATGGAGATGGTAGTTGTTGGAGATGATGAGGAGGCGGTGTTTAGGTCTAGTGCTTGGGAGAGACTATTTAGGATTGACGAGCCTCTGATTAGGGAGCTCATGCTGGATTTCTTTAGCACGATTCATTACAGGGAGACGGATTTGGAGATTGATACAGCTGACACTCTGGTATTCAGGCTAGGAGGTGTGCATAGGCAGATGTCGATGAGGCAGTTTATTTTGGCCATGGGGCTACACACTGAGGAGGAGCTTGGATCTGCTGGGTTTGCCAGGTATTGGGCTGAGAGTTTACGGGTTGTCCCTGACAGAGGATTATTCAGTGATTACTGGGACCGGATTTCTTCATTGGGTGATATTACTACTTCCACCCCCTCATATACTTTGATCAGGGAGCCGATGAGGAGGCTGTGCCACAGGCTGATTGCACTTACTATTGCTGGGAGAGGTCAGTCACCTGAAAAGGTGACTACTCTGGACCTCTTCCTCCTTAGGAGTATGGATGAGGGGTTGTCGGTGAACATCCCCCACTTTTTAGCGCACTACCTCCACCGATCTGCTGCAGGGAGAGATCGGAGGAGCCAGATGACTGGCGGGCATTTTGTTTCGAGGCTGGCCCGCCATTTTGGAGTTATTGGAGCAGAGATCCCAGCGGGGCTGGAGGTTATTGTGGCCCGTCTCCCGGTTATCGATAGGGACTATTTGGTTAGACTCGGGATCTGCCAGGTGGCTGCGGGAGGCCACTTTTGGGCAGCATTAGGGCCCGCCAGAGCTGCAGGGCCAGAGGCGGAGCAGGGAGAACCTCAGGGACCTCCGGCTGCTGCTCCTGCCGACGAGGAGGTGCCACAGGCACCAGTACCCCCACGCACCATCGGGCAGAGACTTGAGGCAGTCGAGGGAGAGTTGAGAGCCCTGAGGAGGGACTCTGAGTGGGTAGTTAGGAGTGTGAGCAGACTTTTAGAGCATCAGGGTATTACCCACACCCGTCCAGATGGTACTGAGGTTGCGGGAGTGACACGTGCATACGAGCGCAGAGTCCGCCAGAGGACTGATGGAGCCAGCACTTCCGGGACCCATCCAGACGACCACACTCACCCATGATCTTACTCTCTTGATTTTACAGACATTGTTCCACACATTATTATTATTTTTTGGATTGTACTGATCACTATTCTCATGTATATATTTAATGTTTCAGTTTATATTTCTTGTTATATCTGATGAAGACTGGCATTAAGTTCAGCATGAGAGTACGAGAGGACGTGAAAGATTAAACCGTGGAACGAGTCATTTTACAACAGACTGTTAACAGTCTGTTTGGTATCTACATGCGCCGCATCTGGTTAACAGATGCGACGCATCCTATCCTTTATTTTGTTTTATTTTTGTTTCAGACCGCATGAGGATACGGCGCATCTCAATTCTGAGATGCGACGCATCTCCTGCAATGGTCATATCTTATTTTATTTTTTCTGCATTTTTATTTTCGACTTTAAAACTTTTTATCAGTTTATTTTAATGCGGCGCATCCCTGGTTAAGGATGCGGCGCATCTTTATTCTGATCCGTATTAATTCCAGGCTCGATACGGCGTATCTTCTTCCATAAGATACGGCGCATCGACTGACCTGATGATTTTCAGTTTTAATTTTTAAGTTTTATTTTTATCTAACTACTAATGTATTATGCAAGTTTGAACCTTTCTTATCTTAGGTGTGTTTTAAAGTGTTGGTGGTATTATAGTTTCCTGGATTTCCTGTGGATACATCAAGTATGAAGCTTTAACGTTCTAATCCACAAGAAAGATGATTTTTGCTCTTATACTAATGGAGGATCATACCGAGCAAATCTCAGGGGAGTTTTTCTGTTCTAATTCTTTTATTTTCCAGTTTTTAACCTTTTATACAAACAACGAGGACGTTGTTTAACTTAAGTGGGGGGATTGGAGAATTAGAACACTTAACAATTACTTGTCCTAAACTTTTTCAAAAATTATGCTTAAACTATGCTTAAAATGTGCTTAATATATCAAACTTAAAAATTTTTTAGCATGTTTTTGTTTAAGATCTAAGTTGCATAGCTGCACACATGACGTTATTTTCAAAAATTGTGATTTTCCAAAATTCACAAATCTATGAGTGTGCCGGTGACTTGTAAACTTTAGAACTTGGCTTGTATACTATTCGAGACCACCATAATGAGTATTATTTATATAATTGGAATGACTTGTCTAAATTGGTAAAATTCTAGGATTACACCCAAATAGCCTTTATTATGTTATGTGTTATTAACTAACTACACTGGTTAGTTAACCCCCGTATAAACCCTTTTGTTACTCTCATTTTTAGAGTAAGATACCCCTAGAAAAACATTCAGAGCCATTCCTTTCGTTTCTTACACCTATGTTTAAAATGTTTCGTTACACCCTTACACCTTAGCCTACCCTGTAGATTAGAATCCGTGGTTGGTTAATTGCTATAGGCAAAGTGTGTTTCCTTACATTACCTGTGTTCGCGTGCGTAATTCATTATCTTTGGTTAGGTCGGGAAATTGCACAATGCAATTGGAGTGAAAGTAAATATTGTATATCTTTGAGTTTATTTTTCGTATGTTTACTACTTTCACTATTACCGTTATTTCTGAAAGTATGAAAAGTATGGAAAAATTATCCAGAATTATCATTATAGTGATGTGGTGAAATTTTACACATCTTTTGTTAAAAAAAAAAAAAAAAAAAAAAAAAAAAAAAAAAAAAAAAAAAAAAATCGAAAAAATAAGAAAAGAAAAAGAAAGAAAGAAAAGTTGGAAGTTAGTTTTAACCAACTTATGTAAAGTTATGTAAGTGTTTCATATGGCCACTATTTGTTGTACTATATCTACGGATTGAATGGGAATTGGCAGTTATGGAACGCCAATTGAGGTTTATTCTTTGATTAAGATCTTGTTGAGTATAATTCGTGTCTACCTAAAGCGTGTGTTTCAAGTGTTAAAGTGTGAGTTATTCAATGATATGAGTCTTATTCATGGGATGGTTGGGATAGTGATTAACCACACTTAGGATTTTAATTTATTTGTTTTGTTTATTTTTCACTTTACACCAATTTATATCCCAAATGTTATCCATGCCCTATATTATTCTTTATCCAACCAAACCTTTGATTTATTGAGATTAGGGATTTGAGCAATCTTAAGTATCGTAGTCGTGGATTCGGCTATGTATTTATGATTTTGTCGCCCTTTTTGATATATTATTATTGGTGAAGTTTGGACCTATCTTTAGCCTATTCGAGTTAAGGATTTGAGCAATTGCAAGTATCGTGTTCGTGGATTCGATCATGTATTTGTGATTTTGTCGCCTTTTCTGGAATTTGAGATCGATAGTGAAAGAGAATAATTAACCCTTAAGCCTACAAACCCTTTTTACCGCTTTAGACTTGTTATTCCTTGGCTTTAGTGGAGGAGATGTGTATACTTGCCAAGCTTATGATAGAATATTCGTCACGACTGGACAGTTAAACGATTAGATTTGCTTTTATCGAATTATTTTATTATACTTCTAATTCGTTAAAGTGTTTAGTTGTGTGATTAAGAAATAAACGAATACATGCTTAAATATAAAAATAAATCCTAACATCTTTTAGGATACATTTTCATAAAAGAAATTCTAAGGTTTACTTGGGGACAAGTAAAGTTCAAGTGGGGGGATATTTGATGAACTCAAATAAGTACATTTTATTACTATCATTTATCCTATTAATTTGACTTGTTTTACTATATTATGTATGAGGATTGATACTTAATCGTTTACTTTTGTAATTCTCAGGTAAAAACAAGCATTTGGTGAAACTTAGCGATTTTGGACTGATTATGGAGCATAACATGCATAAAGTTAAGAGTCTACGAAAATGAAGAAGATCAAGACTAATCTGCTCCAGATGCGCCGCATCTCACTCATGACATGCGCCGCATCTCTATCAAGATATCACCAGATACGATCCAAGATACAAGAGGACATGCGCCGCATCTAATCATGGAGTTACGCCGCATCTTCTGGCGGTGTACGAATATTCCTGAATATTATAATCTTGGACCCCACGCGAAGTTAAGTACATGCGCCGCATCTACTTACTAGATGCGCCGCATCTTCCCTCAGACAGAAACTATAAATACCCCAAGACCAGACGAATTTCGGACGCATTATATAAGTTTCGAAGACCGAACAGGAGAAACCTAGGACGAATTCAGTCAAGGAGGCAGCACAAGACACACCCAAATCAAAGATACAAGAGCTGTAAGAAGGTGCTGCATGTGTTTAATTCATTAAGTAGTTTTGTTTTATTGTGTTAGCAAACTTTAATTCATCAGGATTGGTGGCTTGTGTAATGTGACAACGAAAGATTGCACTCCCTTTAATACTTGCTTTCCCATCAATTAAAGTTTATATGTTGATGTCTTTGGTTACTACTTATTAGTGCATTGATAACCTCTGTGTTTATTAGTGGCTTGCGGGCATTTGACTGCGGGACATAATGTGGCTCCCACGGTTATTACTAAATTGATCACTTAGGAATAACTTTTAGACATAAGTAATCATTAAGGGTTTACTCGCCGATAAGATTAGGACCAACGAGAAAGGGTTAACTACATACACTTCATATAAAGCTATCAATAAAACAAGTGACAATCTACTTAATCATAAGGATAGCCCTCTTATTGTCTCGAGTATTTATCTGTGTACGTGTGTGCTACTTGCTGATTCGTGCCTATTGGTTTATTTTATTATTTAATTGCAAACAAATCGTGCCAGTCTCTCAGGCTGAAACCCCCTTGCGTTAGGATATTAAAATACTGATTAGAATAACTAGATAATACGTTCCACTCCTAGTGATCGACACTCTACTTACCATTATATTCATACTGACCAGGTACACTGCTCGTTAAGTGTGTGTGTTATTGATAAGTCGGCTAAATATAAATTTAAAACTTGAAGTAGGCATTAAAACTGCTAAAACTATACTACGACACGCATACGCAATCAACAATTTAGTATCTCAAACAATGTCATGCTCTCTTGTAATATGATTATTTGTCTTGATGCTATGTGATAACTTTTTATCTAGTAGTCAATTATTTGTTTATGTTTATATAAGATGTTATCTTATGATATTCACATCTTTTGTCATTAAGACTTTTGTCTTGTAGGTTGATAAAAAATTATTTTTTATTTCATTTCGTCATGCCTATTTAGCATAATTATAATCCCTTTATCGCTACGTAGATTAGTAATATGCTTATAGGACCCATTCACTTGCATATAGTCTTTAAAGCTAATAGGATTAAGAGGCTTGGAATTTGTGTTTGTGTATCTTTCAATCGACCTCTTTCCAAATCGCATTATTGCTTCCGCTTTCCAAACAACATCTCCATCACCTTTTAGTTATAACAATACACCTCCAATGAGAAAACCACATGCCTCGTCATGTGATCATCTCGCATTGATAGAGAAGAGCTACGTGACTTCAAGGATGAAGTTCTTTGTAAACTAACCAACATCCACAAAAACATTACTAAGCTCATCGCTTCCATTAGCCTGCAACATCCTAAACACCTTACCTTTATTCTTCATTTGATGCATTACAGATTATGTTGAATGTCCACCAATTAAGGGGGAGAGAAATTCATTCACATAATTGTCTTTTCGCATTAAAGAACATGTACTCTTGTTTCTTACATCCTCAAATACCAACATGTAGGTTCACACCATTCAGTTAAAATCAGTTCACAAAACCACAAGTTTTTCAAACCTTCTTAGCTCAACATCATAGTTTTGCACCAATACCTCGTCAAGTGAAAAACACATCATGTGTTTGACAAACCTCTTAAACGAGAAGCATTAAGTCTCCTTAGACTTTGACTAGGATTAGTGAAACCAAATCAGTAGTTATAAGTAAATAGACCTTAGCTTGAACCTTCGTTTGATCAAAAACGACAAAACATGACCAAATCAATTCTGGTCCCACGGTACCCTTCGATAAGACGGACGGAACCAAAGATTTGGTTCCGCCCAATCCGTGGGTACCTGAGTCAGTTTTTAGCCACTTAAAACAGACAACCCTCTCACAACCAACGAGTCTAGGATTTTCCTTTTCATTGTCTAGAACACGATCATAGGATCTCATCCTCTTCATTCTTGATACATATCAAGCACGTCATTGTCAGTGCAAACGATATATCAAAACCATCATTCTCAACACGTTGGTCCAACCAACACTCTCCCATCACATGATGTCATTCTCATCCTCATATAAGTATCTAGTATTTCAAATTGTTGCATATGGAATCTCTATTCCTAAGTGATCATTGTCTTCACTTCCTCTTAATTCCATTCGAGAATATATTATGGCACGTTACATCATCTTTGGTAGATGATAATGTCATAACCTCAACCGTCTTCAAATACTCTTATAGCACTTGATGTACATTAGAGTTTTCGAATTCATTGCATTCCATTACCTCTTTCACTAATCATCACCACCATGGATTAGCGAAAAATCTACTTGCATCAATCTTTAGTCATCTATTGAGTTATCACTTCTAGTAAATCAACACCAACACTAGCACCACTCACTTTAACCCTTAATATTTCAATTTCATTTCATATCATCCTTTTAGGCTTTATTTTGTAGAATTTTCTCATATTATATTCTTAATTTTCTTATAATTGTAATTCTTGTTAGAAGATTACACTTTATAACATGGTTTACTAGATAATCATAGTCCTCTGTCTTGAGTTTCCTGTGATTATATCATTGATATATTGCATCATATTTACATCTTATTTTTCCTTAAGATATATTGCACTAATCCTTTCAATGTAGGTTCATCATCATTTACGCTCGATCGTATATAGCATACTCATCATAGGATGAAGTTTGCATCGATTATTTTTCTTCTTTTATTGTAGGTGTTTCTTGACGTCCTCAAACCAAGAGGATTATCAGTGTAGTACTCATATTGCATCGTCTATACACTTGATCGTATATGACATATCTGTCTTAAGACATAGCTTCTATTGTACTAATTTTTTGTTTTGTAGGTTCATCTTGATGCCCTAGAGAAAGGGGGAGCTTTCGTCAAGCATTTATAGAATGCATGATATACACGCATTGTTGTATATCACATACTCGTTCCAGGACAAATATTGTTTTACACTAACCTTTATTTTGTAGCATTCTTCATCCTTGCACCATATACGTTGATACCCTAGCAACGGGGAGTATTGATCAAGGGGGATCTAATCATGCACTAACCTTTGTTTTTCTAGCTTTCTTATTTCATGCATCATATACTTGACACTCCAACTAGGGGGAGTATTGTCCAAGGGGGAGCTTTTGTCAAGGGGAAGCATGCACGCATTCATAATCATTCTCATTCTTTGACACACCTTTGTGTTTCAACAAAAAGGAGGAGATTATCCAACATAGCTTACCCACATGTATCGTTTGCTATGTGCATTTCATTCATCGTGCATTTCTCATATATATATATATATATATATATATATATATATATATATATATATATATATATATATTATATTTTTTATTTTTTTGTTTCACAACACTAACCTTGATCTAGGTTAAGAGTCTTAATTTGATCCATGGATCCGCTAACAACCTAGGGGACGCAACAACCATAGGAGATTGGAGTAGTCAATTTAACTTCACTAGGGATGATGCAAGCTTGCCATTTCGGGGAGAAATGAAGTTAACTCCAAGGACACATCCTTTTTGTTTCGACAAAAGGGGGAGAAAGGTGTAAACGGAGAAAGTAATGAGGGAGAAGAGTGTAAACAAAGAAGGTAATGTAAAAGGTAGTACGGACGCAAGTAACTTTTTTACATTTTACTTTCTATCACGTTTACATATTTTGTCATCATCAAAAAGGGGGAGATTGTTAGTGCAAGCAGTCTCGTTTGTTTTGATTGATGACAAACATGTAACTTGATACATAACGTAAAATGTACAAGTTACTTGTAATCATATCTTGTCTCAACATACATTCAACACCTCTCGACCTCTCGAGTCCTCGTATGATACAACACAGGTTCGTACATGTTTGTTATGTGGCATTATGATCAAACCCTTAACAAACCATTTAGAATGTTTAAAATACGGCTAGGTCATTAAGTATTCTAAAAGGCTAACCATTCTACTTAGAACCTCATTTCACATTCTGCATATACAAGTACTTTTACTTGTACATCATATTTCCTAAGATTAATAGGATAAGTACACTTTAGGTGTCAAACTAACATGATACATCTTGGTAAACATATATTGGTTAAGCTAGTATATACATATTACATACATATATACATTTACATTATTTACATTTTAATTCTTAAAATGGAAATAATATACATGACATCATGGCATACATCATTTGGATATCTTGTAGATTTAGTAAAATATTTTGGAAAGATCTTTAAGCAAAGAATTGGATTGTGTAAGATCTTGGCAAGATTTGTTAATATATAGCTGTCATGTCCCGGCGGAACCAAACAGCATAAAGGGCAGACCCCTGGAATTGGTTCCGCCAAATCCATGGGATGTTTTTACAATTTGCCTATAAATAGTAGCCCATTGTTTACCCATTGTTTTACCACTTCAACACACATTCTCTCTACCCTTTGCATACATTTAGATCAGTAGTAAACCATGTAGAAACACACATTAATCACCCTTTTCATAATGATCATAATGTTACTAACTTTCATTATGTTGTAAGCATACACTCGTAATGATCCTGTGAAGCAAGCTCAGAGATCGTGAGTCATCATTCATCACAAGCATAGCATACTTCCTGATCTACCAAGAAGGTTAGAAGATCTTAAAGTCATCATTAATCAAAGCATACCAACATATGAAGATTCAAGACCTCTTGACATCCTCAATGTTTGAAGACTTCTTATTCAAGAAGTTCATGTAGATTCCACATGCATATATGAAGATCCATCACAACAAGTTTAGGGAACTTGTGATCTTCATCCATTGAAGACTTCCCATCAATGGAAGTTCATCTAGATTAGTCGTTCATATCCATGACCCATTTATGTCATGGATCATCATTGTAAACATCATTGCATCACAATCTAAACATCAAACTAGATTAGATGGTTTATGTGTTTGTGCCATAAAACACAAGGTTTCTATGTTGGGCCATAAAACATAGCGGGAGTGGTTGTACCCTTGTTAAAGAACTCGACATCTAGCTTAGTGTCGGAAAAAGTATAAGCAACGTCGGGAGTGGTTATACCCTTGTAAAAGAACTCGACATCTAGCTTAGTGTCGGAAAAAGTATAAGCAACGTTGGGAGTGGTTGTACCCTTGTAAAAGAACTCGGTATTTAGCTTTGTACCGGAAAAAGTGTAAGCGACGATTGTAAGGTTTTCTCCGCCGAGAAGGGAGTTTGTTGATCTAGTGAAGTAACTCTCGAGTTGGGTACTCGGGGAGTGGAGTAGGGCGGAGAGGAGCTCCGTGACCGAACCACTATAAATCATCGTGTTCGGTTTGCGCTTTCTTTTACTTACAGCTTTACTTTTATGTTTGCATTATATGATTGCTTGTGTTGTGACTTAGTGATAATACTTATGTGACAACATGTTTTAGTTTATGATATTCATAAACTACAATTGACATCTTTCATATTAGAACAAGCTAAATTGGAAATTTGATATAACAAGTTAAAATTTTTAAAACGGGAATTTATTCACCCCCCCCCCCCCCACGTTTTCACACCTTCCCTTTTCTATATTCAATTTCATATTCAAATCCAAGAAGCTTGGGCAACCACTTAGACTGAAATGGAGTAGTAATCCTTTGGCCTAGCACATATTTCAAGCTGAAGTGATCAGTCTTGATTTTGAAATGCCTATCTAACAAGTATCCTCTCCACTTTTGTAAGGCCAACACCACTGCTAAAAGCTCTTTCTCATAGGCTGATAAAGACTGATGTTTGGGAGCTAAAGTTTTACTGAGAAAGGCTATTGGATGACTCTTTTGTTGTAACACAACTCCAATGCCAAATCCTGAAGCATCTGTCTCAATGACAAAGTCTTCATCAAATTTAGGTAGTGCTAGCACAGGGGAATTAATCATGGCTTTTTGTAGCTCCTCAAAGGCTGTTTGCGCTTGTGATGACCACTGAAAGGCATTCTTTTTTAGTAATGCAGTCAATGGTTGGCTGATAGCTGCATAACCTTTGATGAATCTCCTATAATACCCTATTAACCCAAGAAACCCTCTCAATTGTTTGATATTTGTAGGAGTAGGCCACTGTTGCATTGCTTGAATCTTGCTAGGATCAGTAGCCACACCCTGACCAGATATGACATGCCCTAAATACTCCACCTTATCAGTCCCAAACACACACTTACTCTTCTTGGCATACAAGGAATTTGCTCTCATGACTTGCAATACCAACTTCAAATGCTGCACATGTTCTGGGATTGAAGGGCTATATACCAATATGTCATCAAAAAATACTAGAACAAATTTCCTCAGAAAAGGTTTGAAGATTGAATTCATCAATGCTTGAAATGTTAATGGTGCATTGGTGAGTCCAAAGGGCATAACCACAAACTCATAATGACCATCATGGGATTTAAAAGTTGTCTTGTACACATTTGCCTCATGCATCCTTATCTGATGGTATCTAGACCTCAGATCTAGTTTAGAAAACACTTGAGCACCCTGCAACTCATCAATAAGCTCTTCTATAATAGGAATTGGAAACTTATCTTTCACTGTGTGCTTGTTTAATTGTCTGTAGTCTATACACATTCTCCATGAACCATCCTTTTTCTTAACCATGACTATAGGAGAAGAGAATGGACTGTTACTAGACCTTATGACCCCTTATTCTAGTAACTCTTTGATCATTTCTTCAATCACATCCTTCTGAGCTGGAGGATATCTATAGGGTCTGATGTTGACAGTGGCTTCATTATCAGTCAATGGTATTTTGTGATCAAAGCTTCTTTGTGGTGGTAATGTTGGTGGCATTTCAAACACATCCTCAAACTCAGTTATCACATGCTGCAACTCTGCATTTTCCAACTCTTTGTAGTCATTTTTACACTGCATTAACATGAAAGAGGCAGAGGGTCCAACAGACATTGTAGCTAAGTAAGGGCTTTCTTGTTGAGCAACAAATTTGGACATCTGTTTACCACTCATCCAGGATAACTCAGACTGATTTGTTCCTCTTAACATGACCCTCTTTCCATCACACATAAACTTCATTGTTAAGTCCTGAAAATTCCAACTAACGGTTCCCAAAGTGGACAACCACTGGACTCCCAAGACTAATTCATAGCCTCCCAAAAGTAGTAACATCACATCTTACACCCTAACTCTTTAGCTGTGTGAAGATTTAAAAAGTTGTGGGTACTTCCTGAGTCCATCAAAATGTGCAACAACTGCCTTAGAACATGTCCCTTAACCCTCATGGTGTTGTGTGTAGGAATTCCAGAAAATGCATTAAGAGAAATGTGTGGAATCTCCTCTGGCAACACATACTCATTCAAATCTGGACTACTCTCTTCTTCCATACACTCCTATTCTTCTTCTTCTTCCATACCAGACACTTCCAAAGCAAACATTTGCCCCTCACATTTATGTCCAGGAAAGTATTTCTTATCACAATAAAAACACTGCCCTTTTGCCCTTTTTTCATCCAATTCTTTATGTGTTAACCTTTTAGAAGGTCTATTTGGCATAACATGAGTAGTAATAGGTAAAGCATTTGCAGGTAAGTCATTTGCAGTCCTAACACCATTTCCCCCATACTTATTAGCATAGCCATAATTCACATTAGTCCTAAGGTTAGATAGCAATGGTGCAACCCTATTTCTTGACACAGAGCTATTTGCTTCTTGCAACTTAGACAAACAAAATGTACCAATCAATGTTGCAGGTTGGAACATCCTCACAGCATATGCAATTTCTTCTTTTAATCCCCCAATGAAAAGACTAATAGTATATTTCTCAGGCAATTCAACTTTAGTCAATAAGGATTCAAAAGAATCTTGGTATACCTGCACAGTGGTGGTTTGTTTGAGATTCTTTAATTCCATGACTGGATCTTCAAAGATGGACTCAAACCTCTTCTTGATATGAGTCACATACACTCCCCAAGTCATCACTTCTCCAAACCTTTGCATAAACTATTTGTGCCAATTCAAGGCCTTCCCAAACACATGCATAGACACCAGTTGGATCTTTTGACCATCATTATCAATATGATCCATCTCAAAAAACTTGTTAACTCTGTATAACCATCCCTGAACATCATCACCTTCAAATCTTGGAAACTCCACTTTGGTCAGTCTCCCATATTGGCCCCCATTGTGATTACCATTGGAACCACCATGATCATGATTGCCATTGCTAGTTCCTTCACCGGATCTCAATCTAGTCATTTCACTAGTCATTTCTTGCATCATTCTTTGCAAATTATTCATCGTTTGTTGAAGGGACTCCATTGTAGGTTCTTGAGTCCTACTTGTGTTTCTTGTTTCCACCATTATACCAATAACACTATCACTCATCAACAATGGGATAACATCTATTGGTTCTGTTCTTGATTACTCAACCCAATTGCTTCTGATCAGCTTGTTCAAGACTAGAGGATTGAAGCAGCCAATGCGCTAGTCTTGTGACCGTACAATTGGTTGACACTAATCAAATGTAAAAAGAACAGTGAAATTAGTGGTGGCTACTTTCTTGCTGGAAATCTGTGTTTCTTGCCGGAATTACGCCGGAGAAGATGACCGGAAAATCAAGAATGTCAGTGTAACACTCTTGAAGAAAATATGGTGCCAGAAAAGGGCTCCAATACCAATTGAAACACCTACTATTTGAATCCTATTAATAGATTGGAGATATGGCTCAACCAATCAATTGAAATTGCTAAATTGAGAATACAATTTGTAACTAAATAGTAAAATGATTTGTTATTGCTATTGTGAATTGTTTACAGAAAGTAGAGAAAGTGTTTACATCAAAAGCTGATTATTACAACAAAGAAGTGTGAATTTATACAAATGTAAAATGGGCTGGAAAAGCGGTTTGAGTTGGTTACAGCACATGCAGGTCACGTGTTGTCTAAAATCGGTAATTTTTGGGTAGTTTGACTTTTGTACATGTAAGAGGAGGATGTACAAAGTAAAAAGGGAAAACAAAGAAGGATCCTTGCAGGTTACCCGGGAAATTCGAGCCTTTTTTTTTTTCGTCTCAGATGTATCCAAAACTTTTTATAAAGATCCTTAGACTTAAGGTTTGGTAACGGACCACTAGGATTCTCAAAACTAACTATTAATTTTTTTGATAAAGATCTTCAAACTTTCAATGTGTAAACTTTTAGTTTTTACCAAGTCGAGATTGTAATGAGGTGTACCTTTGGCCATGTTGACTTCTTTTTTGCAAGATTATACATTACCTTAAATGAAAGTTTCAAATTTTGAAATAGAAATTGGAGCAAATATCTTAACTTTTTATGATGATAATTTGAGGCACTTGCAGGCTGGATTTTTTCTAGTACAATATGCTCATCTGTGGCAACAACATCTCGATAATCTTGTTTTATCTTTTTTCTGTGGGAAAACTAAAGGTAAAATTATTAATCTGTAGTCTTCCGTGGCATTACTTAGGATTTTTTTTTTTTTTTTTTTTTTTTAGTCAAAATATCAGGTTGCAATAGACCCTAAAAGCTTCGTAGGCGTTCAATCCGTTGCTGATGCAGCTGAATATCTCCATTCAGGTAAAAGCGTTGGCAAGGTATGTGCAAACAGTACAAAACAACTTGTTTTTCAGATTAAATATGAATTAACCTTTACTTGCACATAATTTTTAGCATGATGGATCTTTTCGTTTCCAGGTGGTTGCTTGCATTGACCCGAGTTTCAGTCAACAAACAGCCAAGCTTTAGGATTGCTGTTAATAATAGACTTATAATAATCACATCAAATGCAGAGAGTTCGTTTTTTTTAGAGCGAATGCACAGAATTCGTTACTTGTTGCTCCCCGAATCAAGCTGTGGTGTTTCCTGTTCAACTTTCTAGTGCGTCTATCTAAGGATAGATCTCGGTATATGTGGAGAGGAAAAGCATACACATACTTTATAAAATAACATCACCTGATCTTGGTGAGAACAGCATGTTGTCGAGGCTAGTTCAGTTGTGTTGTTACAGACTTTGCAATTAGACAACGTGGCATATGACTATTTGTTGTACTTGTTTCATAGGATGTTTGTTAAAAAGAATTTTTACGCTACATGTTATGAACTATGTTTCATTAGAAATGAACGTGGCATATACTGCATCTTGTTATATAACAAGTCTTCGGTTTCTTGTTTGAACATAGTTTATAAATGGATAAATTGAAAAGGGAAAACTTTGTTTTTAACAGCAAACTCACGCAGCCACCTAGTTTATCCTTTTTGTCCTTTACAATACATGAACTCTTAACCAAGAACACCGTAAATGCTCTGGATATTGCAAGGCCAGCCGCCTATTGGCAAAAAGAAAGATAAACTTCCAAGATTTATTAAAAGGGGCCAGCTCGATCTGCAAACAAAACGTCTATGTTTGCTGATATCTTAAAGTTGGTTTATCCATGATTATACTGGTCACACGCAATAGAACCTAACTAGCTTGTTATTGGAAGATCACATGGCCGAGAGATATATTCAACAAGCAATGTGAACAGATCGTTTTTTTATCTTACGAGCCAGGCCCTAGACTGGTTCCTGCGTTCTTACTGCCATTTAACTGTTTGTGCATTTCTAAGTTAACCATACAAATAGGTGTAAGAACGAACCGAGCCAAGCCCGTCAAAGCTCGAGCTCGGCAATTTTAAACTTCATGAAGCTCAAGCTTGTCAAAGCTCTATCTCAAGCTTTACCTTGAGATAAGCTAATGAAATATTCTAAAGCTAGGGCTCGGGTACAGCTTGGTTCGTTTATATGATTGACCTAAATGAACAAAGTTAAGCTCTACGACTTGTGAAGCACATTAGGCTCAAGGTCGTCTATTTATTTTAAGCTTGTTACATATACACAAGTTAAACATACAATTATACATCTATTTCTAAGGCTCATGAGCCGAATAGAGCTTTGGGTCGGGCGCGAGCTCATTTAATGAATGAGCCTTAAACAAGGCTCGAGCTCATTTAAGCTCAACTCATTTTGAGCTTTTACCGAGTCGATCCCGAGTAGCTCACGAGCGGCTTAGCTCATTTGCACCCTACATACGAACAAGTCAACAAACCATCTACAATAAAGATAACAGAAACAAGACTTCACACATACTTCCCTAAAATTCTGATGAACGGTTAGTAAAGAATCATGAAAACCTATAATCAAGAGAACCTTCCTATGTATAACCATAATATATTCTCTTCTAAACTTTTTTTAGAAATATAGCGGTCAAAAAATTTATAACTAAAAAAAAAAAAAAAGACCACTAGTCTTGGTGCATTACGCTCGTTTTGACCTTCATTCACGATTTCAACTCGAGAGCTCAATAAGCTTCCCTTCATTCAAAAGCATGTCCAAGAAGCTCCATCTTGAAAATGAACATATAATATATGCTGCTTCTTTTTTTTTCTTTTTTACTTTTTTAGCTTCATATCTTCGATTACTCCCAAAATTGCTTCTTACAGATTACCTATCAGGATTGATTACATTCTTTATGTTGCAACTGTAGAGGAATGAAATATTCTCTCAGCAGTCGATTCATGGCAGCCCAGATCCAGTTTGTAGCACCCGTCCTCCTCGGCTTGTGATTGATTGGTCATCTCTGATGTCGAGCCTGTTAGGTGAAAAAAATGTCACGAATTTCATATATGTATTCGATATCCAAACGATAAAAATAAAACTCAACGCAATATATCCCTTTTAGTTAATCATGTAAGAATCCCAACTCTAATCCGGACCCACGTATATGGACTATACAGGCCATAATCAGACTATAATCAGACTGGCAGATAGAAATTGCTGAACGAGTTAGGTAAATTGAGAAAAGGTTGTCAAGTCAAGACGAACACAACCCGTTTCTTAAACGGGCTAGGCGGGCCGAAACACATTGTGCCTGGTTTATGTCGTGAATTGCCTCTAACCTAATTCAACCCGTTTATAAGTAAATGGGTCAAAACAGGGTTAAACCAAACTATCCAATCTGACCCGTTAAATCTAATTTCATGGTTCAAAGGCTTGAACTTTGTATCCTACATAGAAGAAAAATAAAAATCTTAAAAAGCAGTATTATACCTTGAAGTACTTCTGAGCCCAACCCATCACTACTATTTCCACATTGGTCCGCACACGAAACTCTTTCACCATCTTCTTCATTGGTCGCCACTTGATTTAAACAAAAATCTAACGAGAGTCTTGCTATGAACTTTTTTGGGCTTCTTTTAGTTCGCTTGCCTTTTGTCGTTTGTACAGGAATCGGGGTTTGATGCTTCAGTTCATCTTCAATTTCTGAGTAATAATATTCACAAATTAAAAAATAACAAAAAAAAAATAATAACAATAATAATAATAAAAAATAAATATGCATAAAAAAGGACAACCACTTAGACTGCTCACCTTCCTTAGCTTTTTTCCATTTGCGTCTTTCTTTTTTAGGTTCTCCCGCTTTATCTGAGTCTAGAGAAGTTATGCGCGTAAGAAATATTCAAAAAAATTCAATATAGGAAACTGAGTATGAGGATAAATTTATGCATACCAAAGTAATTTGACACCCTCACTTTTTTAGCACGAGGATGCATTTCCATTAAACAATCAGCTGCTTCTATGGCTTCTAGATCATATCGTCTTACTATGTTCACCTATAAAAAAAAAAAAGTGGTTCAAGCACAAAAGTTATATACACATAGCTAACTGTATGCACGTTTTTTAAGACAATGATATTTCAAGCCAGAGTTGTTTGGTTGAGGTTCCAACTGGTTCCGTCTCAGACTCTCAGGTGTCAGGAACACGGTCATTTGGTGGGTTTGGAAGTTGGAGTTTTATCTTAGTGTGTTGGATTTTTCACTTCTCCACTTCTTCGTTTGTTTGGTCATAGAGTAGTTGTAAGTTTTAGGGCCGGCCGTTGGTGTTGTAGTTCTAGAATCAGTTTGTCAGTGGTGTCATGTTAATGTCAATGTAAGCCTAGCTTCTCGCTAGTTAAGTTATCTACTAGATATATTTTTGCCTTTCAAAAAAACCAATAACAAATAATGGAACTACTCTCTATGAGGAGTAACTAAAGGGTTGGGGGACGGGAAAATTTAAGTTAGTATCATGTATAGACACAGGGGTGAAAGGGCATGGAGGGATCCTGGCCCCCAAAAAATAGGAGTTACCGTTAGTATTTGTGTTTTATAGGAAGAGAAATTATATGTTTTAACTTTAATTCCCTGAAAAGGTCAAAGTTGAAAAATGAATTGTAGCAGGCATAAGACCGAATTTGATATTTGTTTGTGCTCATTTATTTTATTATTATTTTTTTTTTTTTTTTTTTTTTTTTGTGATTCATAAGGTTCAACTCTTGTTTCTTGAAAACATCTATGCTCACCTTTAGCTCCCTCAATCACTCGTACATTTTGCTATTTGTGAGAAGTTGCCAAAACTTTTTTATTACTTTTAAACGATCGTCTTAACTGTAATGCTTGCTCATTTTAGCATTTCTTTCTTATTTTCTTGTCAATCTTGTATAGTTAAGCAAATGGATGTTTCTAATATACAAACAGTTTACACATTGCGCTTAGATAATTCCGGCCCCCCAATAGTAATACCCAAGTTCCGCCATTGTATAGACGTAGGCAGAGATGGTATATAGTTAAGCAAATGGATGTTTCTAATATACAAACAGTTTACACATTGCGCTTAGATAATTCCGGCCCCCCAATAGTAATACCCAAGTTCCGCCATTGTATAGACGTAGGCAGAGATGGTAGGGGGCAAGTTGGCAGGGCATCTTCCCTAGCAAAATATATATATATATATATATATATATATATATATATATATATTATATAGGGGGACTTTCAAACGAGAACCATTTTATCCGCAAGAACTGAGAGAACCACCAAAAACATACATGCACGCCTTTTAAAATAAAATAAAAATACATGCAAATCATCAATAATCGTAAACATCCACCTATGTTCTTCAATATCATTATGAACTCATCCTCTTTTTTCATAAAAACCTTACACACGGCCGCAATATTGTCGTTGCACGTCTTATAAGAACATACATGCACACCTTCAAAGAAAATTTTTGTATTTCGAATTTCTTATCAAATTCTTTAGAACAACTATGTTTTTTTTTAAAACATATGTGTTGTTTTGAAAACATATGTGCAAAAATACAATTATTGAAGGCGTGCATGTATGTTTTTTGTGGTTCTCTCAGTTCTTGCGGATAAAATGGTTCTCGTTTGAAAGTTACACTATATATATATATTGTAGTGCAAATGTACTAAATTATATGGCTATTTTCGTAATTTTCCACCTAGCAAAAAAGATTTAATTTAATGCATAAATTTTATAAGTATCATAGTTTACCACTTTACCCCCTCGAAATAACTTTTTGGCTCCGCCACCAACTTTTTTGACAAATTTAACCTTAATTGTTTCTTTGACATACCTATAGTAAACTTCAAGCTCACTAGCTTTATATTATCACTAGTACATTGACAAACGTCAATCTTAAATCACATAAATATAGGTGCTAATCTTAAACTTTTTGTAGCAAATGATTTTGTATGATGCTCCAAAACAACATATACTACTTAGGGGCTGTTTACTTTTTACTTAATGTCTTGTTTGATAACAAAACTGGCTGGAAACAGGAAACTTTGATGTTTCTTTTTAACTTATTGCAAAAGAGAATCCTTAATGTGAAAGGGGGCAAAATTTGATACTGTTTCTATCCAGGACGTCTTAATACGATTTTTTTCCCGAACTAGTGTAGGTGGAAAAAATAAATTCGAAAAATTTAGAAAACTTCGAAAAAATTTATAAAAATTCAAAAAAAATTTAAAAATTCGAAAAATTTATAAAAATTCGAAAAATTTATGAAAATTCGAAAAAATTTATAAAAATTTTAAAAAAATTCAAAAAATTTTAAAAATACAAAAAATTTATAAAAATTGAAAAAATTTATAAAAATTCAAAAAATTTATAAAAATTCAAAAAAATTTATAAAAATTCGAAAAATTGATAAAAAATCAAAAAATTCGAAAATTTTATAAAAAATTTATAAAAATTCAAAAAATTCGAAAATTTTATAAAAATTTATAAAAATTCAAAAAAACTTATAAAAAATTTGAATTTATTAAATTTTTTTTCGAATTTTTATAATTTTTTTTGAATTTTTAAAAAATTATAAATTTTTACAAATTTTTTGAATTTTTAAAAAATTATAAATTTTTATAAATTTTTTGAATTTTTTAAAAATTTTAATAAGTTTTTTCGAATTTTTATAATTTTTTATAAAATTTTCGAATTTTTTGAATTTTTATAAATTTTTTGAATTTTTAAAAATTTTCGAATTTTTTTAAAATTTTTATAAATTTTTTCGAATTTTCATAAATTTTTCGAATTTTTATAAATTTTTTCCACCTACACTAGTTCGGGAAAAAACTCGTATTAAGATGGTCAATTAAGCATAAAAAAGAAACAACATATATCCACACAGACACTAACTAGAAACAGTACACATATATCCACACAGAACCTAACTAGAAACAGGAAAAAAAAGAAACAGCCCCTTAGTCTACTTATTGTTGGTGACACCGTGATGGGAATCTAATATGATAAAGATCCAAGAGTAATATAGTCATTTCACAAATAGTCCAGTGATGCAATCCCTCAAACAAAAATTTCTAGACAACATTGTAAAATAAACCAAGATATGTATTCTAAACATCAAGTAAGTTATTTCTACAAAGTGTGGCCAGGGGCAAATTGGGTATATCACATTATTCTATAAAACTGTCAATCTAAGCAAATAATTATAATCTATATTGCTGTCGTAGCAGTGATAAAAAAACTGTGACATGTCATTACTTTTCAACCATAGGATCAATGTAATCTATAATCTCAGCCCTTTAAAATGATATTTAATTCTCTTTCCTTAACAAAACAGATAAGTACAAAGGTGAACATCCACTAAACAAACTACTCCAACAAATCAGGAAAAGTATATTATCTCTTTCAACAAAAAAGAGATAAGATTGCATTGTTCAAACTTTAAAAAATTCAATTTTTGGCGCCTGTGTTACTCATGTGTCAGCTAGGGTTTAGGTCCTTTTTGTAGTATATATATGAGGGGTAACTTTCACTCATACCTACAAAACAAAACTAAATATTAGTAGTTGTCACTTTTAAAATCTAATGGCAAATTATCAGGTAAGTATTTACCTACTGTCACTATTTTGTAGCATTCACTTTCACTACAGGTGTTCATATTACTCATTTATACGTGTTTTGTTCATTAAGATATAGTTATAAATCACCTAAAGTTAGATCACTTTCTATAAATCATGCATCATAAACCTAATTATAGAGTAATAAGTGTTGCATGGATAACTAATTTGTAATGACAGCTGATGATCTATATACACTTAGCAACAGGAAACTCAAGAAAAGAGAAGAAGTTCGAATTAGCTAATTTGGTACTGACTTTAGTGCTACATCAGGGGTTGTTTGGTACTAAATAAAGTGCCGCATCAAGGTTGTTGGGTATAAGTTTGAATAGTGCATCTTTGTTTCGATGGTCCTATAATGCGAAATGGAGTTGTGGTATATTTTTAAAATGGTTAGAGCTTACTTTTTTCTATGACTAATAGAACCCTTTTTTAGTTTATAGGAAATTGTGGGATGCATTAACTGGGGATGTACTGCACTCTTTTGACCACAAACATATTGTTAGAGCATGCTCCTTTTTAGAGGTAAATACATATTTGTCTTTCTTTGTAGCAAGTCTTATATCATATTTCATCAGCATATATTGATGAAAGAAAACTGCACCGGATGGTTCAGGGTTTGACTTTTATAGTCGCTTCTTCTGCCGAAAATATGGAACTGATGAGATAGTAAGTTTATAATAATGCTCTTTGTTGGGTGCCAGTTTTAGAAATGCAAGTGTTCCAGACCAAGTCAAGTATATCCTTAATATCCTTGAAACAAAGATGCACTATTCAAACTTATACCCAACAGCCTTGATGCGGCACTTTATTTAGTACCAAACAGCCCCTGATGTAGCACTAAAGTCAGCACCAAATTAGCTAATTCGAACTTCTTCTCTTTTCTTGAGTTTCATGTTGCTAAGTGTATATAGATCATCAGCTGTCATTACAAATTAGTTATCCATGCAACACTTATTACTCTATAATTAGTTACATTCTAAATTTATCAAGTACAATGTGTACATTTAGTAATGAAATTTTTTTAAAAGCAAACTTATTACTATACTAATTTAATTAAGAGTTTGGAAATGTTTTAAATCCAAAAGCAACCACACCAATTTGCAGTTTACCACTACATTGAATTGACCCATTATCCTATAATAAGATAGATAGTCATGAATGCAAACTAACCAAAAGTAAAAGAAGGACAGTCACCATTTTTGTGATTATGCTATGTAGATGACCGAAATAAATTGTAACTTAATCAAGATTGGAAATGTTTTACATCCAAAAGCAACCGCACCAATTTGCAGTTTACCACTACATTGAATTGATTATCATTATCCCATAATAAGATAGATAGTCATGAATGCAAACTAACCAAAAGTAAAAAAAGGATATAACAGATCATCAGTTATATTTCATTTGTGTATATAGATCATCAGCTGTCATTACAAATTAGTTATTGAATTGTAAACTTTTTTCTCTTATAAAAACACCTACAAATTAGCTAATTCGAACTTCTTCTTTTTTCTTGAGTTTCCTGTTGCTAAGTCAATACCAAACAACCCGTTGCTCACATTCAGGGGGTATGCCATTGTAGTACCAAATTTCAGATATACCACATTTGTTCTGCATAAAAATGTGGAAAATCAAAAATATAAATGAGTGCTAATTAAAATTATAATGTCCTCATGTGACGTTTTGTAGGTTTTCAATTTTGTTCTTTTTCGGTGAATAAATGACAGGTAATATACTTGACAAGTCAAACAAATAAAGCGGTCAAGCCAAAAAAAAAATGTTATGTATAACACAATATCAAAATTTGTATGCCATTGATTACTTATATCTTTTAACTTTATATTTTCAAACTTTTTTCTAAAAACGTCACTAAAAAGTAGTATACCTGTGCAACGCACGGGTATTTCACTTGTTACCTGTAGTTTGCAGGGTTCAATGAGACGGAAAAACAGAATGTCGCCCTGAAGTAACCTTTGTGCAACGGTAAATCCCCTCCATCCGGCACTTAAACCGTGCCTTACTTTGAGATAATTTGTCTTAAACTCTTTTCCCGATTCATCCACAAGAATAATTGTCGTATCGTGCTCAGGCAAATGGTTGACACAGAATTTACTCGGTAAAATCTGAGCAATAAGGTTTTAGTAAGTTAACGAGTTAAAACTGGATTTTTCTTAAAGAGGGTTTTGTAAAAATTTGAACTTTCAAACATTATTGATTCTTACCAACCAAAAACTATAGAGAACATTTGACGGGAGCATACATTTTCCAAACTTAGGTAACTCTTCATCTAGAGTTTCCAATACGGCGGCTGCTCGTTCCATACACATATATTGATCTTCTGGATCGTTATATATGTCACATAATTTCGTTCTTTTTCCCTTGCTGTATTAAGAAAAATAATATTACAAGCAGATTAGTAAATATTCTTAAAGAAAGTAATTAAAAGAGAAAAAGATGAGATGTCACCAACCCCGAAGCCTTTTTGGGTTTATCTGACATAATCTGCATACACACACACACACACACACACAAAAAAAAAAAACGTTAGTCATTTTACACTTTGATGAAGGTTGCAAAAACTTGAATACAACATGAAACACACAATAAAAAACATTGACCTCCATGTTTTAGAATCGATAATAGCACATACGAATCATCAATTGTCTTATATATTCTTCAAAATGAGTAGGATCATATTAATAGGAACCACAGAATAATGAGTAGGATCGTATTCCCGGGTCGTTTTTCCCAACGAAGGTGTGAATGGAAGTTTGTTAATTCGAATCGTGAAACGTGTTTGAATAGTGAAAACAAAGAGATTTTGGATTTTTATGCTAAAATGAGTGAACATGAACTAAAAACGACTAAATAGGTAAGGGAATCGATAATCTAAAGCATACGTAATTAAAAACGTAAAGGAAAACTAACAACGTGCTTAAACCGGAAAATCCCGAGCCTAAAAAGGTAAAATCGTTAAATATTAACTCTACGGGTACAATTTTATTTTTCCTAAATTCTAATTAATAAAAGAAAATTAAAAAAAAAAAGAATTATATTTTTCTGAATTTTATTTAATTAAATATGAATTAAAAACTGAATTAAACAGAAAAATGAATTAAAAATACTAAATGGAAATGGAAAATTCTGAAAAATTAAAGGAAAGTCCTAAGTGACATGCTAATTCTAGGAAAAATAAGCTCAGTAAGCCAGCTTATCCAGATAAGCTGGAATTAAGCTAATTAGGGAAATTAGCACAAATAATTAAAACTGGTTAACTACATTGTTTGTGAAAGATAAGGCAAGACAAGTCTCAAGGGCAGTTGGTAGTAGAGCGTGTGTTGTGAGGCTTGGGAGTAGGGGTGTCATTCGGGTTGACCCGGTCGGGTTCGGGTCAACTCGGGTCGGGTCGGGTCGGGTCAAGGCTCCTAAAAACATACCCGAACCCGACCCTGTTTGAACTCGGGTCAACTCGGGTCGGGTCAATTCGGGTCTCGGGTCAACTCGGGTCGGGTCAATTCGGGTCGGGTCAGCTCGGGTTTGGGGTCAACCCGAGTTTTTGCCTTGTAAATTGTTAGTTTTCTCGGGTCAATCGGGTTCGGGTCGGGTCGAGGCTAAAAAAACATACCCGAACCCAACCTTGTTTAGAACTCGGGTCAATTCGGGTTGACCCGATTGACTCGGGTCGGGTTCGGGTCGGCTCGGGTTCGGGTCGGGTCGGCCCGAATGACACCCCTACTTGGGAGGGCTGGAGACCAGGGTTCGAATCCCTGGTTTGCCTTTTTTTTTTTAAACTATTTTTTTTATTTTTCTTTTGAAAATCTCAATAAGCACATGACAATAAGCTAATTTATCAAAAGCAACTATTTTTTAAAAACTCCAAATAAGCACAGAAAAAGCAGTTTGAAATCGGATCAGTAATGAATTAATAGAAAATAAGCCTAAGCTACTATGAATAATCCTAATAAGCTATAAAATCTAAGGGAGAACAGAAATAAGCTGAATGAGGGTAAAAATAAGTAAACTAGAACAATGGGAAACAAAATAAGCAATATCTAAATACCAATAAGCACATATGATTAATGAAGGGGGGGGGGGGGAGGGTATGTTGTGCACAGGCCTTAACAGTCCCACAAGGGGATTTTCTAGCCACTAAAAAGCTGTATAAAAGCTAATCTAAAAATATAAAAAAATTTGAGATAAGTGAATAAGCTATGCAACAGTAGATATATCAATTTTCAGAACAAAAGGGCTTAAAATGAATCATTGAAAAATCAAAAACTAGAGCTGAAATGGACCTTGGTATTCTGATGTGCAGACTTGAACCATGTGAGCTAATCCTAACCAACCAGCTGGCTCTTAAACCAAGCTTACAAAGATCACCTTATACCTCTAAATCAACATGAAATAACCAAAGGCAAGGGCTAAACTGCTTATCCCCATAATAATCACTATCCAGCAGATTCAAACCTTGGTACTTGAACTATCAAACTTGAACTTACAAAACTACATAAGTCCATAAGACCACTAGATTTCAGCTTATATCACTCAAATGGAACTAATCTAAGTTGACTGAAATGCATTTGAACAGTGAAAACCACTTTTTAACCCATGTTGAACCTTGACCCTGTTAGACCCGTTTTCCGGGTATTGGGACCCCACCCTAGACGAAAATGGATTAAGGCCTTATGTGATTGGCTAGTCAATAAATGTAAAGTTATAGTCAAACCCGATAGTCAATTTATAGTCAAAGTATGACTAATATAGTTTTGGAAGTATGATGCATAACTAAAGGGGCCTAAGTTGACAAGTATTAAATATGTGATAGAGTTAGTTGTGGCTAAAGTAAGAAGAAAGAGACTTGAGGGGCCATTCTTGCCAATTTTCCAAAGTTACCACCTAACTAATTATATCTAGCTTTATCTAGATACTTCCACTATTATTGAGATAAGGAAGTCCGGTTTTTAGAGTAGATAAGGAGGGAGGAAGATCAAGTTTGGAGGGAAAAATATTTATCGGGTTTGAGGTGCTAATCAAGAAGATAGAACCCTAGCTATGATCCCTCTTCAAGTAAGTAATCTATTGCCTTTATTCAGTAAAGTTATAGATGAGAAGGAAAGTGGGAAATCATCATATGATATGGGTGTGATCATATGATGATTTGGTTAGCAAGATGAGTATGTTGATGGGTTTTGTTAACCCTTGTTTATGTATTTGATTGTTATGATGTTAGGTTTTGGTTAGTTATGAAGGATGATGATGATGATGGAAGATTGTGTTGATGATGATACTCTTGTTATTATTTAGCTTGGACGAGGTAAGTAAAATGATGATAGCATAAGTTATATGGATTTCTATCATTATGTGTTATGTATGTTTATGTTGAGAAGATGAGCTTGGTTTATGCCTATGTGATGCCATGTTTATGGCTTAAGTGATGAGATGATGCTATGGATATGTTGATGTTATGTGCTAGTTGAGATTTGAGTAGTGAGCCTTGATGTAAGTGTTTTATGTATATGATGCATTATGTGGTTTGAAGTATAATTGTATGTTATAGTCGTTTTACTTACTAAGCCTTTGTGCTTACGGTTTAGTTGTCTAACCATTTTGTAGGTTGGCATGTTTATGTGGAAGGCTTAGATATGTGGATTAAGGAATTGGATTAGCAAGATTAAAGGTAGTGTTTAGTTAGGAGCTTAGGTAGTATACCGAGCTCATGAGCAAAGTTGTACCCCCGTGAGTCAAGTAATGTTTTATAAAGTGTAGTCAAGTGGTATATTGTATGCCAAGAGTTGTATAACGATTTGGTAGTCATTTGGTATGTTAAAGTATGTTTTATGTGTTTATGGGTTAAGTTAAGGGGGTGTTTGGCTAATGCGTAAAAGTACCCATTTTGGGTTGTTCATGGGTCAAGTATGTATGGAAACATGTTTGATATGTTTAATATATGATTTTGGTCAAGTTTGAGGTGTTATGGAAGTCGTATGTAGCATATGTCATGAAATGGGTCAAAACGGGTTTTTGGTGTAAAACCCGTGATTGTGGAAGTACGTTTTCCAAGAGTCAAATGGTAAATGTTTTTATATGAAAATGAGCCCATAGATATAGTAATGAAATCTGGAAAGTTTGGTTAGGTTTCGAGTCCGGGAGGTTGGAGTTTCGGCCGGGGATTTTGAAAATCCAAAATCTGATCAGAACCATCCATCCGATCGGATGGCTGGCGATCCGATCGGATGGAGGCCGCTGTCAGATTTTTGGCAAACTTCGAAAAATCATATCTTTTAATCCGTAAGTCGTCACGGGTCGTGCCACCTATCGTTTTGAAGGTAATTGAGTCTAGTTTCATTTAAAATTAGTCTCAAAGTCTGAAAGTTTATAGATTTTTATAAATGGGACAAAGAGTGACCAGATGTCCGTTTTAGTTCAAGTATTTCCGCGTAAAAGTTTAAGTTTTTGGTCTAAGCGGGCACGGGGTGTAACAGACCCAAACACCCCTTCAAAGGGACTGTTTGTAGTTTTAGGCTAGAATAGACCACACCAAATTAGAATTCTGAAAACAGATAATTACCTAACTACATTTAAGCTTGAAAAGAACTAATTAACCACAATTAAGCACTGCATTAAGCTAAATAAGCAGTTTGACTTTTCTTTGACTTTTTGACTATTTGAAAGTAAAACAGAATACTCAAAACAGGAACTCCAAATAAACTAAAAGGGACTTATATAAGCTACATTAACCAGAACAGAGAGCTTTTAAAGTGTAAACAACAAACAATTTAAATTACTGAATTGCAATGAAACTCGAATTATAAGCTAAAATAGTACAATTCTATTGGAATTAAACTGAGACTGAATATAAACTTACAACAATATGGAATGAAGCTGAACTAGAAAACTTATCTAAATTTAACTTTAATAACAAAATTATACTACTCCTAATTAACTAAAATCTAACTAATTAACTATTGTGTGTAGAGGAGGTCTTTTATATCATTCAAAAAGCTTCTCTGAGCTTCTCTCTTCATTCCCCAGCCTTTGGATCACTTCAAGTTAATCTCATCCTTTAGATTGGTTTTGGCGGGAAAACTGGTTTGGTGGATTGCCAGCGTGTCTTGGGTTGACTTTGGGATGTTGCGCATGAGGAGGGAGCAAGGTGGCTGGAGCAGATATTGAAGGAGACAAGGATGTCTGGGGAGCAGGGGGGGACATGGTTGTCTGGTTCCTTTGCTTTTGGCGGCAAAAAAGTAAGGGGGAAGGGGTTGACCTTTTTTTTTTACCCTGTATTATTAGCTAAGGGTTGGGTTTTTTAGTTGGATCCGGGTTAGGATAATGGTGGGGTTGGGCTTGGGTTAGGATTGGGCTGGATTAATTAAAGGGTTTAGTTAGTTTAGGATTGAAATTGGAATTAGTTTTAATTTAGAGGGACCAATTCTGTAAATTCAAGGACCAATTGTGCCATTTTTGTAAAATGCTCCCAAGGGCCATTTTTGACATTTTGATATTCTTGAGGGTTGACTTTTGATAACTTGAGCATAATCTTGATCCAAACTTGAAATTCCTTCCCCGACTTCGGCTTTTGACGACTTTCAAATCTCGTGTTCGGTTTTTGTCTGTTTTTGCCCCGTTTCTCACATATCCCTACCTGCACATGAATAAACACAAAAACACAATATATTTGGCATATTTGGTTAGTTTTTGGTCTATTTGGTCTGTTTTATTAGGTAAAAGGTATGTGTAATTTAACACATACCAATTGCCGACGTGCATTTTTGTATCGCCGTGAAGCTTTTTTTACCCCGCGCATCGAAGCTTTCTTGAAAATACGGGAAACTAGCTTCAATGTCACCAACAATCTTCAAAACACAACCTTTGAGTCATACGATACCGATGCCTAAAAAAATGTTTGCCGAACTTAGGGTCTTCGACGAAGTAGTCACGCATTAGTATTTCGTTAGCTTCTTCCCGGTGTCGCTCAATATAAGTGCGTGAATCATTAGAGCTTCCCGAGTCTTCAAGGGCTTCAATCTCTTTTATCGCGTCTATAAAAAAGGCACATGAACTACCCGTGGATAAATCGGGTAGCATAGGTGGGATGATGATTTCGTCGGAAGATAAAGACATTTTTTTTGGTGGAGTGTATATGAAAATGGGTGTGTTTTGATTGAATGTTTGTTGATGTATTTGAAATGAAAGTAGGTATGTATATATAAGTGAAAAATGGGTTAAGTTTAATTTTTTTTTGGCTATTTTTTTTTTTTTTTTGGATGTATTCGTTGCCAAACGTTCGAATGCAATTTATGGCCACCGGTATGAGAAGCCGTTGGGGATAAATTTTGCCCATAAATTTTGGGTCGGCGGCGGTGTAGCCGGCGGTATAGGCCATACCACTGGCCATAAACTTGCCCACTCCGAGTGCCCTAATGATTGTCCACCCATAAAAAAAATAGGATGCTGTCACATTAGGGAGGGTTTGATCAAACCGTATAATTCGCCATAAACTCACCCAAAAAAGATAAAGAAAAACAAAATTATTAGTGATTTCTTTCTTTTATTTTTTTCAGAATGACAATTTACTGTTAACTACTACCTCCGTCATAAAATAAGTGTCTAGTTTGACTTTTCAGAGTCAAACTGGTTCAACTTTGACCTCATCTATTTTTGCGGGTGTTATATAGTACTTGATGCAAAATATATGAATAGATTGGGTTTTAAGTGTATTTTTTATTGGTATAATTTTCATCAAGTATTATATAATACCAAACAAAAAAAAAAAATAAATAAATTAAATAAATAAAATAAAATAAAGTTGAACCAGTTTGACTCAGAAAAGTTAAACTGAACACTTATTTTGAGACGGAGGAGTAATTAATTATTATTTTTCTAAAAGTTTGTAATAACAATTTCAAATAAAGGTAGCATAGTAATCTCGACCAAATTTCCTTAAACAATTAATTTAAAACAAGATAAAATGAAATATAACGAGTATGCATGTGGGCCCACTATTACCAACAAATAAAAAAAACATTATTATGACTTTCTGCCGGCACAAGAAGATTTTCCCATGAAGACGGTCACTTATTTTTTAAATAAAATAATAATAATATAAACAAAATCCATTCCCTTTATATATCTAAACTTTATATTTATAGTAACACTAAAGCTGTAATAAAAAGATATACATTTCAAGAAAATAATCTAAAAAAAATAGGATAAAAAAGATGGAGTTAAAATCAGGCTTATCTGCTTTTGTCACTGGTGGTGCCTCAGGAATTGGTATAATTTCTTTTCATTGGGTTTTATATATTTTAATGTTTGGTTTATTTATGGGTTGTTTGAATTAGTGATGATGATGATGATATTGGAATTTGTTTACATGGGTTGACTTTGATTTTATGTCTTTGATTAAGTATGTTATAAAGTTGCTAGCTTTGTTAGTGTTTTTTTTTTTTTTTTTTTTTTTTTTTTTTTTTTTTTTTTTTTTTTTTTTTTTTGGAATTGAGTTTAGTGTTCTAAGTAGAAAATTGGGAGAATATAGTTGTTTGTAGATGTTTTTTATAAATTTGATTGCAACCCTGCGAAATTCGGGTGGTTTTAAGTTGACCGTAAAGTTTGTATAGTATGATCATGGAAATTATGTATATGTTTATGGTCTTAGACCACTCCCAACGGGCTCGTCTCGTCGGTGGTGTGTTGGCAGGGGCGGAGCCAGAAAAGTTTGCTCAAGGGGTCACACTTTAATAATTTTTGGAAACTACACTACAAATTGGTTCTTAGGGGGGCAAATTACAAAAAAATCTAGATATTTTATAAAATTTACACTACAATTTTTTTCGCTAGGGGGGCACGTGACCCCTCCTTGTCGCCGCCCTGTGTGTTGGTATGGTCTTCTTCGGTTTGGCGACGAGGAAAGGGACGAGAGCGGGTCCCATTTGACCGTTTGAGTGTTTTGTGTGTGTGCGCGAGTGTTTTGTGGGGTATATTTGTGTATGACTCAGAAAGAGAAATACCACTATCGGCAGGGGTGTGTCGGTTTTTGTGTCAGTTTGGGAAGTGTTGCTTATGTGCTGAGGTGGCACAACTCGTCACTGTTGGGAGTGGTCTTAAGGGGGTGTTTTGTGATTGGTTTTCGAGATTGGTTACGTGGTTCTTTTTTTTTTTTGGATAACCATGGTTTCCGACCATTTGGCTGACTAATCCATGGTTTCCAATCTTTTGGCTACTTCAGGGATGTTTGCACCTAGCAGGAATTGAACTTAAGACCACTCACATTTTATGATGATAGTCACAAGCCCTTTTGCCACTAGCGCCACCCTTATATTGTGATACAATAGATAAGTAGTTTCAAGTGTTCGGATATATTAAAATTGCTTATGATTATGTCACTTTTGGATAAGTAGTTAGGGAGTTGCCACTTGCCATTTGATTCTGATTTTACGTCTCGAGTCCCTAAATAAGCAGAATCACTAAACACTTAAAACATATGTGTATATCTTTTTGTTCTTTTTAAGTTGGGGTATTACTTGAGTTTATTCAGCGTATAAAAAATGCCGAATTAGGCTTGTTTAGAAACTCGAATTCTAAGGCTTGAAATTGAAATGGAGCTCATGTAGTTTGAATGGATACAATTTTGCTAATTGTAACGTGTAATCCATACAGTTACATGGTTATTGTTGATGCACGTTTTATATAGATGGCGAGTCTAAATAGGATTTATAATATTTTCTGCTACTGATGTGCGCGTGTATGTGTTTCTTGTTGTGCAGGTAAAGCTCTCTGCATAGCTCTTGCCCAAAAGGGTATATTTGTAACGGTTGTGGATTTTTCTGAAAATAAAGGAAAAGAGGTTGCGACACTTGTACAAAAAGAAAATCTCAAGTTTCATTCAGGATTAAAATTCCCGTCTGCTATCTTTATAAAATGTGATGTCACTAACAAAGGTGAGTTATATCCGTTAAAGTAATCAAACAGTCTGTAACTTCTAGTGAAATTTATTGATGTTTGTTTTATAAAAACAGAACAAGTGGCTGCTGCATTTGAAAAGCACGTGGAACTTTACGGGGGGTTGGATATCTGTATTAGTTGTGCGGGAATTGTAACTTCTGTGCCATTTCAAAAGGACCAAACCGATGGTTCACGCACGTGGAGACATGCTGTTAATGTCAATCTTGTTGGAGTTATTGATTGCACTCATAGAGCAGTATGCTTTATCTTTACTTGTTTGTTTTTTACCATACCAAATTATAGATTAACATATGAACACAGAGCTGTATGTATGCTGCACTTTGTTATGGGGTGTTTGGATGTGTGTTTTGAAAGTTAGTGTGATATTGAATGATCAGGATCAAGTAGAAAGTAGTGTCTGGATATGCTTTTGTTGCTTGAAGTTGTACTACTTAGATAGTTAGATAATTGAGGAGTATAAGTCTGTAAAATTATGTTACAAGGTAAATAGATGAATTTAATTTACCCTTAGATAACCACTTTTCCGTGAAAATTTGAGATTGATTATTGGTCCCTGAACAATCAGCTAATCACAAGCAGAATATGTTAGCCCGAACATTAAAACTGGTCAACTTCATATAATAATTTCTGCAACGTAATTTTAGACATCTCCCAACATTGATGGGTACTTACGAAGCTATATCTGTCTTACAAGTTTATAATTGCCATCCCAACGAGTCAAAAAATCCCTTCATAATTCGCGTTATTTATATTGACACTTCCAATTTTCTCTACTTTTTATTCTAAAATTCATCTTATGTAGATCAAAATAATGGAAGCAGCAAAAAAACCTGGTGTGATCATAAATATGGGTTCATCAGCAGGGCTATATCCAATGATCACCGACCCTATATATTCTTCCACCAAAGGTTTGTTATCATTCAGTAAACTTTAAAGTCCTGCCTTAAACATGAAATCTTGATTCACTAGTCTCGTCACATTTATGGTATATCTTTCTCTGATGTTTCTTTTGCACTTCAACTTACAAGGGGGCGTGATTATGTTTACTAGATCGCTTGCTCCTTACAAGCGTAAAGGTATTCGCGTGAATGTGCTTTGCCCAGAGGTGAGAGACCCAATTCCTTGTATGATTTATGTCCTTTTGAAAGACATGATAACGTCTTTTATAACCAGTTTTCTAAAATTACTTGGTGCTTCTCTATATCAAAAACCTGCAAAATGCGACCTTCTTTTTGTGTAACGTTCTCACAAACATGTATGTAGTTTGTTCGAACCGATATGGGTGAAAAAGTGGATTCTCGATTTATTGACATAATGGGAGGTTATATATCTATGGATGCTTTGATTCGAGGTATGTTTCTGTACCTAATGAAAAGACAAAAACAAACAAAAAAAATCACGGATTTTTGTCAAGGGCTAATTGCATAAAATGCTAACCAGCTTTTGTTCAGATTCTATTTTAGTCAACGAACTGTTTTAGGCTAGAAAAATTCATCAAAAGTACCAAAAAAATATTTGAACCAAGGTAACCAATTTTAAAATCTTTGATCTAAGGTAATCTAACCCAGTAACCAACGCGTTGACTTTTTTTCTGGAATGATGGCTGAAAAGCAGTTGTAAAATAGGTTAAATATAATTATTTTTGAAACTATGATGGGTTTCCTCTAGACCAGCATAAGTTGGCTACTGATATAAGACCAAAGTTGGTCACCTTTTTCTGTCAATAACCGTTATAAAATAGGGAAGTAGTTTTTTGAGCTTGTTTCTGACAATCAAGTAATGAAACAGGAACATTTGAGCTTATAACAGATGAGAGTAAAGCGGGTTCTTGTTTATGGATCACTAACCGCAGGGGTCTTGAATACTGGCCCACCCCTGCTGAAGAAGCCAAATACTTGTTGCCGTCTTCAAAATCGAGGAAAAGAATTTCATCATCGGTGGTTCCTTCTACAGTCAAAATCCCACAAAGCATTGAGAAAGTGTGAGTACTTCTTGATGTTTTCATAACACGTTATGTTTTAATTGTGAATTGATTTATTTGATACTTGTTATGCAGAATCGTTCACACCCTGAGCCACAATTTTCGTAGTGCTACACGTATAGTTCGTGCACCACTAAAGTTACCAATTAAACCAGGCCATGTTCTCTTGAAGATTATATATGCCGGAGTTAATGCAAGTGATGTAAGTTTTCTCTAAAACTATTACTTTTGAAGTTGTGAAAAATATTTTTATATCGTTTTCAAGGGGTTTGTTCTTTGACATCAATTTCCATAGAAGTTTTTGTTAATTTGAGTATTAATATGACAGGTGAATTTTAGTTCTGGTAGCTACTTCAGTGGAAGCAAAGAAGAAATCAGCTCTCGACTTCCATTTGATGCTGGATTTGAGGTATATATGTTTGGACACAGAGTTAATGATTTTCGTATATCTGGTTCACATATAATTTTTAAGCAACGGTTAATTTGGCTTTCTTGCTCATCTGTTTGAATATTAACAATGTTACAGGGTGTAGGATTAGTTGCTGCAGTGGGTGATGGAGTTAAAAATCTAAAAGTTGGCACACCGGCAGCAGTCATGACTTTTGGATCTTATGCTGAATTTTCCTTGGTATACAAATATTATATTTCTATATTCTTTTATCATTCTCTCAATAGCTATCTACCTCAAAATTGGTTCATTTGAGTTATATAACTATAACGGGTCCATGGTAAAACTTTAGAATTGGGTAAAGAAGTTGAACGGGGAAAGAGTGACCCGAAGCGTATGTAATTGCTTACAACCTCTTAAATCACTTTATTTCTACTTTTAAAATCCAGTTTTGTAATTATATGAATATCTATTGTTATTAAGATCAAGAAAGATGGACAAGAACCCAAATTGACCCGTTTGGATCCGTTACCTAATCTAGCTGACCGGCCCACTTTACAGCTTTAATTGTCGATATTTGCTTCTGTGTCTTTTAGGTACCTGCAAAACATATTCTTCCTGTCGCAAGACCAGACCCTGAAGTTGTTGCCATGCTTACTTCTGGACTTACAGCATCTATCGCTCTAGAAAAGGTTTGTTTCCTAATTATTTTAGTTTCAACTAAAATGTGTTGCCATGCTTACTTTTTGGTTTTAATCATGCTGCTTTTAGTCGGCACAAATGGAGTCTGGAAAGACAGTTCTTGTCACTGCTGCTGCAGGTGGGACTGGGCAATTTGCAGTTCAGGTAATTTGACTTTTCGAAACTTTTATTTAGTATTGTGTTAGATTTTTTTTCAAAATATTATCGTTTCTTGTACAATTATAATGATTTGCTGACTGGGTCATTACTAATATTAGCTTGCCAAAATAGCTGGAAACAAAGTGTTTGCAACTTGTGGAGGTAAAGATAAGGCTCTACTCTTGAAGGATTTGGGAGTTGATCGAGTCATCGACTACAGAGAAGAATCAATAAAAAATGTATATACATGTTTCCATTTAAATATGTTAAACAATTAACCAAACTACATATAAACATAATAAAATATTTTAAAATGACCAGGTTCTTAAGAAGGAATTTCCAAAAGGCGTTGATATTGTTTATGAATCCGTTGGTGGTGATATGTTTGATACGTGCTTCAATGCATTAGCAGTTTATGGACGAATGGTCGTCATTGGAATGATCTCTCAGGTAATTGAACTTTGTGCGGAATTATTTATATACCGAATCCTTTTCTTAACAAATCCATGTTTAAGGTTGCGTTAATCTTATACTTTTGGGTCAAACCTTTTCCTGATACTGCGTATTCGTTTCAGTATCAAGGAGAGAACGGATGGAAACCACGAAACTACACAGGATTATGTGAGAAACTACTAGCAAAAAGTCAAACTGTGGTATGTAAAGTTTACCATTTTTTGTTTACTGTTGCTGTATCACATGAACATTAAAAAGCTTAATTCGACACATAGTCTATAAGTTAATTGAACATATTGAATTGGTTTTATTGATGATGTTTTGAGGCATTTGCAGGCTGGATTTTTTCTCGTCCAGTACGCTCATCTATGGCAACAACATCTTGATAATCTGGTTCATCTTTTTTCCGTGGGAAAGCTAAAGGTAACCATTTTATTGAATTTTTTAATCTCTCTTTGCAAAACTCAAGATTTATCATGTATTTTTTTGTGTACACGTATCAGGTTGCAATAGACCCCAAAAGCTTTGTAGGCGTTCAGTCTGTTGCTGATGCAGTTGAATATTTGCATTCTGGTAAAAGCGTTGGCAAGGTATTTGCAAACTATAAAGAGCATTCCCGTCACATTCAATATCAATCTAGAAACTTTGCGTGTGTATTTTTAGCTTAATGGATCTTTATTTTTATTTTTGTTTGCAGGTGGTGGTTTGCATTGACCCGAGTTTCAGTCAACAAATGGCCAAGCTCTAAGACTGCTGTTAGTAATAAACGTATAATGATCAAATCAAAATGCACATGATTCCTTTCTTATTGCTGCATAAACCAAGCTGACTAAAGCATACACGCCTAGTTCTAAAATAATATCACCCATTCTTGGTGAGAATAGCAAGTTGTCGGGACTAATTCATCTTTGTGTAGCATATGTTTGTGGAATATTATATAACAATTACTACAGGTTACGGATTATGTTTCCATGAGAATTAAATCAACACGTGTTTAGAGTGTAATATATATCTTTTTATTTAAGCTGTTTTCAGTTTCTTGTTTGTGACGTCTTTAAGAACTTATATTTGGTTCACACGATCGGACCCATAGATTATGCAGCCAAACATTGGCTTGAGTGTTTAGTTTGCTACATGATTGAGCTATAAGTCAAACAAAAGCATGCCATGAGTTGCAAAATTCATGGATAAATTGAAAAGATAATTTTTTAGGATGGGTTATTACAAGTTGGGTGATACTGATTTTTTTTTTTTTTTTTTTGGTTAAGGAACTATGACCAGAAACCGGTATTAGGCTCGGCCGAGGAAAAAGTGTGGTCTACAGCTTGATTCGACCCAAAGGACAAAAATTGGAGATTTTAACCAAATTACCAATATAGTTGTATGTGAAATCATTAATACTCGAATGTTAATAGATACCTTGACTTTGTTTGTAAGTATAACTTAAAATGGACGGAAAACCTGGTTAATTATATTCGATCTTATATTTGTTTGTAACCCAAAATGTCTATATTCATTTGTCGCTTTTCAGACATCCATTTGAAGCCATATATGGATGATTTAATGTAGATTTGGGACCAGATTTTATCGCCTTTGTCTGACATAATACATATTGGCAGCTCTACTGATGGCAATGAGCTTAATATGGATCGAAAATACCCGACGAAAAAACAAAACAGTAACAACGGTTCCGGCGAGATACAGATGCACCACTCGTGAGCCTCGTTGAGCAGAATAACTAACCCGGATTCTCGATACAGACGCACCACGAGAACAAGAATTAGCTGTCCAAGATCACCTTCTAAAACCTGCCAAATCTTAGAAGGGTCATACTAACCGAACCCTCTCTATGGGTTAGCCATGACAAACCCTCCCTATATTTGTGTACTTGTGTTGACAGTTTTTTTTTTTTTTTTTTTTTTTTTTTTTTTTTTTTTTTTTTTTAAGGTGTAAAGAAGAGAGAGTGAGTGACTTGTGTTTTTGCAAAAGTTTACAAATCAGTTTTTTTTTTTTTTTCGTCCAAAAGTAAAGTTATTGTTTGGTATAGTTTTTGTCCAAAGGTGAAGTTTTTTTAAGTTCCAAAGCTAAAGTTTTTGTCGAAAAGAAAACGTGATCGGTTTTTAATAGGCTAGGATTTGAAGGTTGCAAAGTGATAAAAATATCACTTTGCCATCCTTTCGGTTTTTAGTAAACCATTCGTCATCGCCTTATCCCATCTCAAAATAATTTACTCACAAGCTTAAACTAACTGCTTATAGTTTCAAGAAACTGCTTATTTCATAAGCAGTTTCATCTCCAAGAAACCATCACCAACAGATCACCAACACCAAAAAAAACGTATGAGATTTTTAATAGGCTCATAATTGAAGGTTGCAAAGTGATAAAATATCACTTTACCATCCATTCGGTTTTTAGTAAACCGATCATCATCGCCAAAATTCACACTGTAAGTCTCAAAATTCACTGTAAGTCTCAAAATTCACAAGTTACATAGTAAGATTCTCAAAGGTATAAGTTTCTCACATGTTAATAGTAAGATTCTCAAACTGCAAGAGTTAGACATAGGTTATTGCAAGAGTTAGACAGTAATAATTACTTTACATACATATGTGGACGGAAAATGACTTTAACCGACTTTGTTGGTCAGTAAACTGGTTCGATGGAGGTGCACCTTTAGATTGCTGGATGATTATGCCAAACATGAGGCTGGTTATTGCTTCACACTTTAACCGACCTGTTGTATTTATATCCCAGCGGGGTTGGAATACGTGTTTTCCGCTTTTTTCCAGTCCAAACTTATCACAAGGAACTGACCCCCTTGTGATTGCCCGTGTGAGGGAGGACTCCTGTGCTCACTACATTTGTCTGACGCTAGACAGAGATTCTCCACTTCTGCATAACCACCCACAATGGAGGAGGTTCAGAGAATAAGATGCATCCGAATGGGAAGTTTTATATCACAATCGATTGATGTTCTAAATTATTATACAGATAAAACATTATAAATGATTACTGATTTATGTTGTAAATTATTATACAGACAAAACATTGTAAATGATTACTGATTTATGTTGTAAATAACTGTTTGTATTATTTAAATTAACAATACATTACTTATTTATGTTGTAAATAACTGTTTGTATCATTTGAATTAATTCTTTGACCAGGTGGAACAAAATAATCCTTACTTGTGTCGCTGTCAGAGAGGATTCATTGTAGAGAGGATATCCCGTAAAGAGCATAATTATGGTCAACCGTATTACGCATGTCCTTTTTCAGTGGTAAGTAATCATACGGTTGCTTAGTTATGTAAATTATTTGTTTGTTAATAATACATTTCTTATTATTTTCTTAACATGTAACAGCCAGAAACAGATGACTATGGGTGTGGGTACTTTATGTGGAAGGATGAGTTTCAAAAGAAGCACTTTAGTCAAGCCTCTTCTTCAACGCAGTACTCAGACTGCGTTGCTAAAGCTAATAAGATTGACCAGCTTTAAGCTAGAAACAAGACGTTATTGTGTCAAAATAAGCTGTTAATGACAAGAATAAAGACGCTGTAGATGGAGTTAGAATTGGCAAGGAATCCTGAGGATCACGCTTGTCAGTCGGGTGCAAGGCTTAATGATCTTTTAAATGAAATGAGTAATCTTCATATGTAGTAGATGTTGTTATTTTTAAATAATGTGTTAATGTTGTTGTTTAATTGAATAATAACAGTTGTTGTTGTAGTTGTTTAATGTGGTAACGTTTAACGTGCTATTGTTGTTGTTGTTGTTAATTAAATAAAAACACATTAGACGTTAATTATATAAACGTAACAAATAAACAAAAAAACAAAATTACACAAAATAAAATAAAATAAAATAAAATAAAATAAAATAAAATAAAATAAAAAAGTTCACCTCCCATATAGGGAGGGTCAATATATCCCAACCCATCTTAGAATAGCAATGGAACAAGTTACCCTCTGGCTGCAGAGAATAAAATTTAGAAAAACTCAAAAACTGCTTCTCATTTCCCCTTTTATCAAGTATATAAACTTTGAAAGAAAATAACTACCAGACACGCTCCCTCCGTCCCATATTAAGTGTCCATAATGGAATCTTGGGATGTCCCAAATCAAGTGTCCAGGGAATATTTTCAACCAATGAGAAGAGACTTTAGTGGGTAATAGTGACATTTGATTGGTGGAGAGTGTAGTTGGCCCCACTTTCCTAAAACTTTGTGCATTTGAAAAGTGGACACTTAATATGGGACGGAGGGAGAATAACTACCAGACACGCTAACTCCCACGCTTCCTACACTTGTGGAAACTTCAGAACACTACTTTGACAACTTCAACTGAAAATAAATAAATAAAAATAACAAGACTTAAAATTTGCTGTGGAATAAAACGTGGGAATAGACTGTTAAATGCACTTAAGTGTTTGGATTCTTCATCTGGACCAAGGTGATACATTTCAGACTTGGACTCGGATCCGTTGGCTGTTGATCGGAGCTTCCCTATCATTCTCTCCGTCGTCAAGAAAGTTTGACCTCAAACTTAGAATGGGCTCTTCAGGATCGTAGTAGGGTTGTAGATCAGCAACGTTCATAGTAGACGAACCTGGAAGGTCAATTTTGTAAGCATTATCATTCACCTTAGCAAGAACTTTGAACGGACCATCCGACCGGGAACATAATTTAGAACGACGCTTAGCAGGGAACCATTCCTTTCGAAAATGCAGCCATACGAGGTCCCCTGGCTGAAAAAGAACCTGCTTTCGCCCTTTGTTACGCTTGTATTTCAACAGCTCATTATTTTTAGTTATCTTGTCATGGATGCGCTGATGGATGGCCTTGATATCGGTAGCTAAATCACAAGCTTCTTGGCTGAATTTTATTGAAGTGTCGAGAACAGCGAGGTCGAGCGGGGTTGGAGGATTTATTCCATACACAACCATGAAAGGACTAATACCCGTGGTTTTACTAGGAGCTCGATTGTAAGCAAACTCAGCCCGGGGCAATAGATCTTCCCATTGTTTCATATTAGTAGTAATAAGTGCACGAAGCAGTGATCCAAGTGTACGGTTGGTGACCTCAGTCTGACCGTCTGTTTGGGGATGGCTCGAGGTGCTAAACTTGAGTTTGGTGCCTAGTTTACGCCATAATGTCATCCAAAAGTGACTAAGGAACTTAACGTCCCGATCACTAACCATTGTCTTAGGCACCCCATGCAAACGAACGACTTCCTTGAAATACAGATTAGCTATTTGGACTGCATCATAGGTCGTATGACAGGCAATAAAGTGTGCCATCTTAGAAAATCGATCGACCACCACCATGACTGAATCCTTTTGGCGTTGAGTACGTGGAAGTCCAGTAATAAAGTCAAGACTGACATCCTCCCAAGGGGCAACTGGAACAGGTAATGGCATGTATAAACCGTGGGGAGATGACTGACCTTTGGCTTGATGACACGGTAAACAACGTTTAATAAAATGATCGACATCATGAGTTAGTTTGGGCCAAAAGAAATGGCTTCGCAGAATATGAACGGTCTTATCAACACCCAAATGACCGGCTAATCCTCTTTTATGAGCCTCCTGAATGATTACCAATCGAATACTATGTCGTGGAATACATAACTGATGTCGTTTGAATAAAAAGCCCTGCACAATGTGATATTCTCCTTTGGCGTGAGTTTGACAGTTTGCATACAACTCCCCAAAATCAGGATCTGAAATGTACTCTTCTTGCAGCAAATCGAACCCCAGAACCTTTGGTTTGAGGGACGTTAGGAGAGAATACCTACGAGACAAAGCATCGGCTCCTTTGTTTAGCTTTCCGGACTTGTGTTTGATTGTGAAAGTAAATGCTTGCAGAAATTCCACCCATTTAGCATGTCGCGGCTGTAACTTGTGTTGACCTTGAATGTATTTTAACGCCTCGTGATCTGAATGAAGAATGAATTCTTTGGAAATTAAGTAGTGCTGCCAATGATCTAAAGCTCGAATGATGGCATAAAATTCTTTATCATACGTCGAGTAACGCCTCTTTGCATCGTTGAGTTTTTCACTGAAATAAGCAATGGGCCGGCCCAGTTGCGACAACACAGCACCTATTCCTACCTCGGAAGCATCACATTCGACCTCAAACTCTTCCTCGAAACAGGGCAGCGCCAAAACTGGAGTAGCAGATAATTGGTTCTTGAGTTCTTCAAAAGCTAATTGGGCTTGTGGGTTCCAAGTAATCTGTTTGCACTTGGTCACTTCAGTCATGGGAGCTACAAGTGTGCTGAAATTCTTTATAAAACGCCGGTAAAAAGAGGCGAGGCCATGGAAGCTTCAAACTTGTTGAATTGATTGAGGAACCGGCCACTCGCGGATAGCTCGAATCTTCCCATCATCAACTTGTATACCCTGTTCAGACACAACATAACCAAGAAAAGTGACTTGATTAGAAAAGAATTCACACTTTTCTAGATTCCCATAAAGCCTCTCCTGATCCAGCACTTTGAACAATTGTAAGAGATGGGATTGATGCTCATCCGATGTTCTGCTATACACCAGGATATCATCAAAATAGACAACTGCAAATTTTCCCAAAAATGGCTTCAAAACATGATTCATTAAGCGCATAAAAGTGCTCGGAGCATTCGACAAACCAAATGGCATCACAAGCCATTCATATAGCCCCTCCTTGGTCTTAAAAGCCGTTTTCCACTCGTCCCCTTCATAAATCTGAATCTGATGGTAGCCACTTCTCAAATCAACCTTAGAGAACACAGTAGCACCGTGCAGTTCATCTAGTAAGTCATTCAGCCTCGGAATGGAAAACCGGTATTTGATAGTAATTTTGTTGATTGACCGGCTGTCCATACACATTCGCCACTCTCCATTTTTCTTCGGCACAAGCAACGTAGGGACGGCACAAGGACTAAGAGATTCACGAATGAGTCCCTTTTCCAACAGTTTATCAACTTGCTTCCTGATTTCAATGGTTTCCTGTGGATTGGTGTGGTAAGCAGGTTTGTTGGGTAGGGGAGAACCGGGTATAAGGTCGATTTTGTGTTGTATGGAACGTTTAGGGGGAAGGCCTGGTGGAATGTCAGGTGGGAAAACTTGGGCAAAAGACTTCAATAGGGGTTGCACCATGGGGTGTAGGGCTGTTGGGGGTTTGTCTTCATCTTCATCAAGTCCCAATAAAACCAATTCCTTGCAGGAATGATACTCATGATGTTCGGACTGTAGTAATGTACTTAGAGTAGAGGTTGGGTTAGGAGATGATTTCGAAGGAATGATAGGGGCAAGGACAATCTTACGGTTGTTGTGCACAAAAGTGTAGGTGTTTCGATACCCATCATGTATTGCTCGACGATCGAATTGCCACAGACGCCCGAACAAAACATGACACGCATCCATCAGAATGACATCACACCAAATCTCATCCTTGTAAGTCTTACCGATGCTTAGGGACAATAACACCCGGTGAGACACACGGATACCCTTTCCCTGATTGAGCCAATGAATCACATATGGGTGAGGATGAGGTTGAGTAGTGAGGTTTAATTTTGACACCAAGGTCTGTGAAGCAACATTGGTGCAACTGCCCCCATCAATTATCACTGTGCAAACCCTTTGAGCAATTGTACAACGAGTATGAAAAATTGACTCCCGCTGTAGATTTTCTTCATGAGTTATTGTCGCACTTAGAGCCCTTCGAACAACCAAGCACAGACCATCATCAGGTCCGATCACCTCCTCTTCTTCTTCAACCGGTATTGTAGGAAGTTGAGTTGGGTCCTGACTAAACTCATAGCCGCTTGCAATTTCAAATTCAGCCAGGGAGATAATTTTCTTATTCGGACACTCAAAAGCAATGTGCCCTAAACCTTGACAATGGAAACATCGGCGGGGAGCTTTGGGGGGTTCGGTGGTGGTACTGGGGATAGGTGTGGGTTTGATGGTGTTAGGTTGAGTATACGGTTTTGTGGTTGAAGTGTTTTTTGTATATTGGTTGGGTTTAAATGTGGGTCTTTTGGGCTCATACTTTCCTTTGGCCCGTTGTTGTAAATCTACTTTGTGGGCTAGTAAGGTTAATTCAGCTAGGGTTTGATAAGAGTGTAGTTCAACAACATTTGCAACTCTGCTTTCAAGTCCCCCCAGATAACGTACAAGGGTTTGAGGATCATCCTTAGGGATGTCACACTTCATCAACAAATATTCAAATTCACAAGAATATTCCTCAGCCGTACCTGATGCTTGCTTCAATGAGTGTAACTGGGAAAAACTGTTCTGAATATAATATGTAGGAAGGAATTTTTGCTTAATCTTTTTCTTCATCTTCGGCCATGCTTGAATCTTCTCCTTCCCAGATCGTTCACGCTTCAAAAAAGTATTGGACCACCAGGTTGACACGTACTTTCGCAGCTTAATGGTGACAATCTTAACCTTGTTGTCCTCTGTGGTCTGTTTGTAGTCAAAAAATCGTTCTACAGTACGCAACCATTCAACAAACTCATCCGGGTCTAACTTTCCGTCATACTCTGGAATATCAACTTTGATGTCATTAGGGTGCCAACCGTTTGCACCTCCTTTATTAACCGACCCGCTTGGCGGAGATTCTTCACCATGAATCTGAGAGACAATCAATTCCTGAATTTGGTTTTGCATCGCCTGCATTTTTTGAGCCATCTCTTTCTTATCATTCTCCATAGTCTCCAAAATCTTCTTCAAATCGGTACTACTTCGGGTATCCATGTCTCTGATACCAAATGATGGCAATGAGCTTAATATGGATCGAAAATACCCGACGAAAAAACACAACAGTAACAACGGTTCCGGCGAGATACAGATGCACCACTCGCGAGCCTCGTTGAGCAGAATAACTAACCCGGATTCTCGATACAGGCACACCACGAGAACAAGAATTAGCTGTCCAAGATCACCTTCTAAAACCTGCCAAATCTTAGAATAGCAATGGAACAAGTTACCCTCTGGCTGCAGAGAATAAAATTTAGAAAAACTCAAAAACTGCTTCTCATTTCCCATTTTTTCCAGTACATAAACTTTAAAAGAAAATAACTACCAAACACACTAACTCCCACGTTTCCTACACTTGTGGAAACTTCAAAACACTACTTTGTCAACTTCAACTGAAAATAAATAAATAAAAATAACAAGACTTAAAATTTGCTGTGGAATAAGACGTGGGAATAGACTCTTAAGCACTTAAGTGTTTGGATTCTTTATGTGGACCAAGGTGATACATTTCAGACTTGGACTCGGATCCATTGGGTTGTTGATCGGAGCTTCCCTATCATCTACTTTTAAGAAACATATCTTGATTCCTTTTTATACGTAATTTCGAGGAATATATCTTGAGATTCTTTCTAAATAAGGAATTTTTCGTGTAAACTAATTGATCAAAATGTCGCTTTGCTGCTGTTGAACCTAGTGGTAGTTATGTATTAATTTACATGATACCTAAATCCGAATATTAAATCACTATGTTCTTGTTGGAAATAACATGGAATTGCTGGGAAATTGGGTCAATTCAACTTTTAAAATGGAAAGTTATTATGATTAGGCTTAGAGTTGGTGTTGATATCACCGAAAATGACCGTTTTAATTGATTGTTTCGAATGACAAAACTTAAACCTGTCGCGCTTTACTGCAATCAGTTGACAACCCATGTAACTCGATCGTTTTCTAAGATGAATCGAACACCTTGAATGGTTAAGTCTTGTATTCGTGTTATTACAAAGTTCTTAGCTTTTTAATTCTTGTTATAAACTCACTGGCGGTTTGATTTTTATAACCCGCAACCCAGCCCGAGTGCTATGTATAGTTTGCCAACTTTGGTTATTAGTTAAGATAAATATAGATCTCATATTTGTTATAAATTAAAATAAACAATCTTAGCCATCTATTTTTCATCTAGATTAATAAAAAACCATTTTCACAATTTTTTTTAAAACAATATATCTTGCAAACGACAAATCTTTAAGCTACAAAAAATACATCATCGGGACAAGAATTAAATTTTCTATCTATAGATATGCATTTCTCTGTACTTTCGACCATTTTTTTTTTAATTTTTGCCCAAAAAAATCATATATGATTTGTAAAAAATCACATGTGATTTGTAAAAATCACATGTGATTCGTGATTTTTCTGGGTGGAAATTTTGAAAAAGAAGTTCATCGAAAGTATATAATAATGCATATCTATAGAAAGATAATTTAATTCTCGTTGCGATGATATGATTTTTTTCGCATAACGATTAACGGTTTGCGAGATATTTAATTTTTTTTTTAAAAGTGAAAGTTTATATTTTTTGTTTTGATAAAAAAATAAATAGTTAGAATTGGTTTATTGGATATATGGCAAATATGAGATATATATATTGGACTTTTGCTCTTTAGTTATATATACAACATTATAATTTGACACACTTAAGTTATGGGCTACACTTTATTTTATTATCAGTCAAAATCGCAGTACGACTTATATCAAAACATTCCACGTGCGAAAAGATCTAACACTAATTTTGGCATTAAAAGAGATAATATTCAAAAGGTTAAATTTAGATAAGTCATTTTTGTATTAAAAGACATATTATACACAAAAATTAGTGTATATGAAAACGTATATTGGGATAGTGTGAAAGTAGAAAAGGTTGCAGCTTTTAGGTATAAAATATGTATATTACATATTATACACAAAAATTAGTGTATATTGAAAACGTGAAAAGTGTGTTTAGCCTAATTAAATCAACTGAAGCCAACGGCCATAATTTTGTAGTATATGAAAAAGATCATTATCAACCGTAATTAATTCATAAAAGCGCCCGCAATTTTTGATAATTTTAATAGAGTACCAACCACACAACATGCATGCTATCGTCTTACTATTTCAATACAACTGCTCTATAAATTGCCATATATCAAAATGCAACTTTGCTCATGAACCAACCTCCCTAATTCTTTTCACGAATATGACTAGCCAAATTGCAAATATACTCGAGCCATGGCACGATCTCACTGGAAAAGTGGTGTTCGTGACAGGAGCATCGTCCGGTATTGGCAGGGAACTATGCCTTGATTTAGCTCGAGCTGGTTGTAAGATAATCGGTTGTGCTAGGCGAATTGAACTACTTAAATCGCTTTGCGATGAAATCAATGGACCAGAAAGTGAACAAAATGGCCTTCGGGCCTTTATGCTTCAGCTGGATGTAGGTGCGGATGAGGACACAATCAAGGCTGCTGTCGACAAAGCATGGGGAGTGTTTGGACGCATTGATGCTTTGATTAACAATGCCGGAATTTCAGGTTCTTTTTAATTTGTTGAAAGTCATTTGTTCTTTTTCGATCTCAGTCTCTTTACTTGTTCTTTTTCTTTCTTTTTAACTTTTTATTTTGTAAACACGGAATAACATTTGATTCTATAATCTAGGTCGACCGCGTAACCCATTGGAATATGAAGAAAAAGACTGGAATTATATGTACAGAATAAACGTAACCGGATCGTGGTTAATGGCAAAGCATGTTTGCTTACACATGCGTAATGCTAAACAAGGTGGTTCAGTAATCAACATTTCATCCATTACTGGTACTAATCGAGTTTATAGCCCTGGAGGTATTGCTTATGCCTCTTCAAAGGCAGCCGTTAATACCATGACAAAGGTAACCTAATCACTAGACATAACCACCATTCACGTACGTTTTAAAAAGAGGTGGTAGGGTCGGGTACAAGGATGGAAGGGGAGCTAAAAGTGATTGGATGCACAAGCTATTTTTTAACTGTAGCATGTGGAAAAAAGTTTTTCAAAATACCGTTTTGTGTTAAAATGACAAGTTTAGCAAAATTAATTCACTTTTTACCTATTGATGGACTAACTAAGTAATGACTAGAAAAACATGTATTGGGACCGGATGCATTTTAAAAACTCAGTGCTTTTTAACGAAAATTAGTACTACAAAGCAAAATTCTAATGAGAGTCGCATAACACCACGGGACCCCAGTTCCGTTCCTGGCCGGGTAACAAGTGAATAACATATTTGGGTCGAAACATGTCATCTTTGGGTACATGAAGAGTCAGGTTTGGGAAATACGTGAAAAACATATTTGCATACACTTTTTTCATTTTAATTTATTCTTAAGAATAATAGTTTCACAAAAATCATTTTATCTAAATAAAATGAATTTATGATTTTGTTATGTAAAAAAATAATAGTAGTTTTCTACTTCTAGCTAGGTTTCACCTGCTGTAATATTTTCGGGATATTACATGTACTCGGATCATTCTAGGGTACCTTATGTTTTCACTTAATTTGCTACAGGTGATGGCAATGGAGTTAGGAACGAACAACATAAGAGTGAACTGCATAAGTCCCGGAATTTTCAGAACTGAGATCACTCAAGGGCTAGTAGACAAAGATTGGTTCAATAATGTCACCTTGAGGACAGTTCCATTGAAAACACTTGGCACGATAAATCCAGCCTTGACGGCTCTTGCACGTTATTTAATCCATGATTCTTCTGCATATGTGACGGGAAGTTGTTTCATTGCAGACGCTGGTACCAGCCTGGCAACTATTCCTATTTTCTCATCACTTTGAAATTTAGATTTTTTAAACTTGGGTGAAATGAAATCCATTTAAGGTGTATTAGTGATTTTATGATAAACTTGTATTCAGTCTTGGGCGAATCGCATTTGGTAATACATGTCAACCATAATATTTTTTTATTGAAATTATAATTGTCTTCTTCTTAAGCTTTACATCTTACAGCTTCACTATCATCATACTTGCAGATTTTTTTGTCTTTTCTTTTCATACTTCTCAATTACCAAAACTTTATTTATTATTACCATCAATGTTATCATACAGTTTGTACCGAAATATCAATTAGATACCACTACTACAAGAGAGGTCTCTAACGACAGACGTATCGGTCTAAGATCCGTCGGTATTAGCTGTTTCCGACGGATTTGTGACAGAAATACATTGTCGAATAATCTATGGTCGGTAATTACAATTCGTCGAAATTATGTCAGAAACACCAGAGAACATGTGTCGGAATTTCGTTGGTAATTTTTCCGTCGGTAACAATTCTGTCAGAAACCTGTCGGTAAACTGCTCTCGGTAAGGGGTCATACTTCTGTCGAAATTTTTTAGTTGGATCAGAAAAATCAAATGCCAATTAAAGCTCATATTTATGCAATCAAGTATTTAAAATAGCTTAAAACAAACCAATAAATAAAAAAAGATAATTCAATATTAAACATGTTAGAAGTAATAAGCTACACTTGAGGAGCTATATGGGTCCAGAAGTCATTCAAGAATAGATGAAGCCATTTATGTTCCCGCCCAATTCTAGGAGGACTAAAGCTGCCATTATCTAAAGAGTGCAAGGACTCAAGATGAAGATAGTCGAAACTTTCGAAAGCGCACTCACTCTTCTCAAAATCTCTTATGGGAGAATCCGTAGACTTTATATCCAAGGGCTATTATGCAACTTTATTCTAGCTGCTATATAATGTGTTACTTCAGAGTTGCAACTCATTATTGTGTATGTGAGAATATCTGTTATTCTCTCAATTCTCCATTGATAGCTTTTAGATCAAGTCTGATGTTGTAATACCCCAACCCGACAAGGGTCAAAATGTCACATTATGGTGTCAATCAGAACATAATAAACGCAAGCGGAAGGCTTAAATACATAAAATACAAGTCCAAGAAACAAACGACTTCTAAGGAATACAAATCTGCTCCGATTCTTAAACGAAAAGAAATAACCAAAACATAGATCTCAAACTAAATCCAGATGACAAGGAAAACTAAGGTTGGGTCGGTCAACTAAAAGCTCCTACTCTCATCACTCAATCCCAGCATCCCGCTTAATACCTGCCGCAGAAAAAAGAAAATGCGGCTGAGCTAACGCTCAGTGAACAGATATAAATAATGAAAAGCAATAAGTTAAAAATGAATAAGCGAGACGAATCCAACGAAAACCTGCTGCACAAGATGTTAAATGAAATAAGGACTAAATATGAATCAAGGAATAATCAAAGGATGTCAAGGAATAGTAAGAGAACTGTCAAGGAATTGCCCAAGTGCCTAAACATGATACATGAATAGACCAAAATAATCAAAACAAACATTTCACATCATAGCATATCATATCATATCATAGCATAACAAATCATAGCAAATGGAGTGATCAACTCCCAGAAGTGTATGGCACACACATATATACATATCAAATATGAACTGAGTACCTAGGATGCATCCATACACTCCCCTACAAAACAAAGTTATACATAACCATACACCTGTACTCTGACAAGTATACTTACGTACGGAAAGTGACCAAGGGCGCAGTAAACAAATGAGAACGTTGTGGACAAAAACACACCTCCACAGATAGCGTCATGCCATTGGTGCCTCAATGACATGGCTATGGTACCTCCATGGCTTACCTTGGGCAATGGATTAGGTCAAAAGATATAACTAACATAGGGTCACAATCAAAGGTCGTCCATCAAAGATAATATACAAATGGGATGAACGTAATAATCATCAAATGTCATAATCAAACGAATATCATATCAAGGAATCGTATCAAAGGAATCATATCAAATGGAATCACCAACGAATATCATAATAGATGAAATAAAATCAAAGATCAAAGAGTCATGAGAAACCCTTACTGAGAAAGGGCAGAATATCTGTACCTTAACGCAATGAAAGGAAAGCAAACAAATGAATGAACACAAGGAAACAACATCATGTCTTCTTCAACGAATCTACATGAATTAGGGTTCATAATATAATTATTAGCTCATTAATGTCATAATGTCATATTAGGGTTTACTTAGGTTAAGTGATTAATACATAGGTTTTATATGTGTTTCAAATCAATAATTAATCTAGTTAAGGTTTAAGTATGCCAAAATAGACTTTTGGGTTTATAATGCAAAGCTGACTCAGTTTCTTATGAATTTATAGACCTAACAAATGAGCTCTAAAAATTCTGAAATAATTATATGTGATTCCCATATTAGTTTACTATCCTCATAAATTTTTATAGATTTTATTACCAAATACAAGTACTGTTTCAAAAATCATCTATCAAGACCTACCCAAAAAATTAACTGCAGATACACACATAAAGTTTACCTTTAATTAACCCATTGAGACACTTCAAAAAAATCCGAAAAAAATCCAAGAAGTTACAAATAACTTAAATATCATCCCTGTGAAAGGAGACCTCTTAACTCCTTATGGGTTGAAAACAAAAAAATCAAAAACATAAACTGATTTATTTTTAGACATCCAAAACACAGTTTTGACACTTAACCTTGTAAAAATCAAAAGACCATATTCCCGACCTCCAATGGCTATAAAACTCGATATACAAAAAGTACACATCATGAACTCAGTTTTAGACTCAAAAATCATGAAAAAGCATGTTGTTGTCATTCAGTTTGACCCCTTGCAATAGGACCCATCTCCTGGACAGCATGCAGTTGATAAAGAAACAACCCTAAGTTCTATCCCCTTTTAAACCGATTCATAAAAAATTATTAGACGATTTTAGGACCTGTTTAAACACGACCAAATATACCAGAAGTCGAGACACAACTTACACCTAATAACACTCACGTACCAGATTTATGAGTAAATTGCAAAAATCGTCCATGTGGTTTGGCCAAATTGCACATTTCGTCCCTGTGATTCATTAAGTGCAAATGGTCCGCATTTGGCACTGTTCAATGCACTTTTGGTCCCCCATGTTAACCGGCGTTAAGTGAGTTCCGTTAGAAGTTACACGTTAGCCCTTTTGACTAATTATCATTGCAGCGCTCATCCTTTAAACCACAAGGACGATTTTTGCAATTTACTCTAATAAAAAAAAAAATTGAAATTTTTTTTCATCCGCTTTTTTTTTTGAAATTTTTTTTCGTCCTGTGAATTTTTTTTTCCGAAATTACTTTCTGGAAACTTTTTTTTTCGTCATGTGAATTTTTTTTATATAATTTTTTTTTATGCAAAACATTTATATTTAAAAAAAAAATTATATATTTTTTAGAACATATATACGTATCGACGAAAAAATTTGACCATGTGCCCAAAAAAATGTTTTTTTTTTCCCAAAAACAAAAAATTTCGAAAAAAAGTCACATGACAAAAAAATCGTATAAAAACGGACGAAGAAAAAAATTTGAAGAAAAAAAAAAGATTCGAAGAAAAAGAGTATTTTTTTTTTCTTCGTCCGTTTTTTGTACGATTTTTTTTATTTTTTTTTGTCATGTGACATTTTTTCGAAATTTTTTGTTTTTCGAAAGAAGTTTGTTTTTGGAAAAAAAAACTTTTTTGGCACATGTTCAAATTTTTTCGTCGGTACGTTTATATGTTCTAAAAATTTTTATTCGTTTTTATAAAAAAATTTATATATTCTAAAAACGTACGAAAAACGTAAAATTTTTTATAAGTTTTTATGTACGTTTTTATGTTGATAGCAACAATGGAATATACCCTTTTAGCCTATGCTGTTGTAGAAGCTGAAAATAAAGATTCATGGATTTGGTTTCTTGATTGTCTAGCAGATGATCTTGACTTGCAACCAAATTAAAACTACACTTTTATCAGCGACAGACAAAAGGTGATGTTAATGTATAGTTGATTATATTCAGTTTTATAATTCATAGATGATAGTTTTATTAATAATGAATTGATGTTCCTTTGGGCAGGGTATCATTCCAGCTTTAGCAACAATATTCCCTAGTGCGGAACACATATTCTGGTTGAGGCACATCCATGAGAATATGAAATTGCAATGGAATTATAGAGCCTACAAGGAACATTTGTGGAGGTGTGCAGTAGCAACAACCGTCCAACAATTTGAGGCAGCAATGTTTGCATTCAAGAGTTTTAGCGAACCTGCCCATGCTTGGTTAAGTAAGATACCACCAGCCCATTGGTCAAGGTCGCATTTTTCAGGTACTAACCAAATATGTGTCTAATTGTACAACTTTTGTTGTTCAACATTGTTCAACATTGTTTTATGTATTACTAAAACATGTTCTATACATATGTAGGGAGAGCTCATTCTGATGTGTTACTTAATAACATGTGTGAAGTGTTTAATGGGAAACTAGTGGGAGGTAGGCACCAACCCATCATTACTGCTTTAGAATACATTAGAGAATATTGTATGCAAAGAATAGTGAATGTTGTGCATACAATTGACAAGTGTGTCGGACCATTAACATCAAAGGCAACACTTATTTTTAGACTTCATTAAGAAAGAGGCTTATAAATATACCGTTTTACGGATTGAAGGAGATAAGTATCAGGTTAGTGGATGGGGATATAAGTGTTTTGTGAATGTTGAAGCTAGGGCTTGTAATTGTAGAAGATGGGAGCTTACAGGTATGCCATGTAAACATGATGTTGCTACCAACCGGTATATGAGGTTCAATGGAATGGAAGTAGGATCTATAAAATCATGGGTGCATCCATGTTACTTGCTTAAGACTTGGGAGGAAACTTACAAACGCCACATCAAGCCCATCAAGGGTTATCAACATTGGAAAAAATCAAATGTGTCTACAACTATTCTTCCACCTAAACATCATAAACCATTGGGTAGGCCACGAAAAAAAAGAAGGGATAATTACTAAAATAGCCCGATTGCCCAAGTGCTAAGAGTATCTGTCCCGATCTCAAAAAATTCCCCCCTTAGCCCAAGGGCAACCGTATATTCACGTATTGTACAGCAGTGTTTTTTGGGCAACTTTTATTTGTTGGGCAACTGTATATTGTACAGATGGTTTTTTTTGTCATTTCACATATTACTCATACTACTAAAAACCAGGACTGGAACAAAATAAAAAGCATTTCCGCGCCCACAATTCACTCACCAAAATCAAATCAAACCAAACACCACCCTTCACTTCACTCACTCACATCGCCGCCGTAAACTACCATGTCCTTGGATACTGCTTACTACTCTGAGATTTTAATATTAGGAGGAAGATTTGCTCTTGGATACTGCTTACTACTCTGAGATGAAGGATGCGGGGTTTTTCGATTCTGAGTGGGAATAAGGATCCGTCTTCACCTGTCAACAATAAGTTGTTTTTATTATATCTTCACTTTGTAGATAAGGTATGGACATTATTATCAATTTAGTACGATTGGCAAAACACATGGTTGTCCAACTGAACGTTTCACTTTTATGGATCTGATAAGTGGGCCCTACTTTATTTGCTTAAACCCACTCTTCGGTAACTTGTTGGGGGGTTTTTGATTTCGATTTTCGAATTGATATTGTGTTATTTGGTTTATGATGACACGGATTTAGATGCTATTTTTATTATTGGTAAGATTTTGTGGGTTTTATTTAAATAATGTTTAGATTTAATTAAATTGTAGCAGTTGTGGTCTTTTTTCAGAACATTGAATCAAAAATGTTGGATTTGGATGGCACTTGCCAGATGTGCTAGTTCTTGATAACTGCTTTTTACTAATGTCTCGAATATATGTGATGAATCAGGTGGTGAAGATACTTTCAGCTTTTGATCAATCCGTTAGTGGTATTAACAGTGCTGATGAAGAAGGTTGGGCGCCATTGCATTCTGCGGTGAGTAGTGGAAATGTTGAGATTGTCAAGATTCTGCTAGATAGAGGTTGGATTATTGCTTTACAGTGTGCTCTTGTAATGTGTTTTTTTGGCTCTGTTTGTAATTCAGCGTTAGACGTTTATAACTTGTAGTGTATATAAATGCATCTTATTAACTGAGCAGCTAGTTGCATCTGAATATCTGTATTTGTGCTCTTGTGTTTGTTGACATATGTTGTGATTAAAGCCATCATAGATATCTAGCTTTTGTCACGTTTGCTCAAACTGTGGAGGGACTTCGATATCTTTTGATGAGCAACAACTTCGAATGGAAAATGCTCGGCTCAAAGAGGAGGTACCTAATTATATTTAATGTTTTAGATTTTCTTGTCTAGAGACCGTTGAGGCATTAAGGCGAGTTTCAGTAAAGTTAGCAAGACGCTAGAATGGGAGTACAATAGTATTGTAAGTTCGACACGCTTGAGATCATTGATGCATTACTACTTGTGCTTCAGTCATTAATTCTTGTCGTGTAGCAACTAATTGCTGGATTGAGCATTATAATACATTCAAGCGAGCGCAGAATGGGTGTTTTTTTGGTACTTGTTTCATTAGTTAGTTCTTCCTAAATTGAATAAATCACGCGACATCTACGATGAGTATATAAGAGTTGTTATCAAATTATTTATTACAAAATTATACCGTTATAATGTTTCACTATAGTTTTAAGTCTTTTCTATGCTAGCTAAAATTACTTTATATGTACATATCAACAGTTATGTTTCTGCATAATCTATCTTTTTATGAGCAAGTGCTAGAAGATGAATCAAGCGCCTAACAATTTTCATTAGAACATCTTTAATCTTCTATAAATGCTGTTTATTATAAGTTTGTAACTAAAACTGGAATTAATGTTTTCGCGCAGCTGGATCGTGTATGTGCTATCGCGAGTCAGTTCTGTGGGAATAATCCAATGCAAGCACATGGACAGGGTCATTTACCTCCATTGATGACATCTAACCTGGATTTGGATATGAACATGTATCCAAGACCATATGATCAAGAGGGCATGCCAAACTGCATGATGCAGATCAATCCTTTAATGGTACCTGAAGGCCACAATTTTGCTGCTGCCAATGGCCTAATCATCATGGACGAGGAAAAGCCTATTGTAGCCAATTACGCACTATCATTCATGGATGAAGTTGTTAAGATGTGCAGGCTTGGTGGACCACTTTGGATTCCGGTTAATGATGCTGGCAAAGAAGTGCTTAATTTTGAAGAACATGCTAAGATGTTTCCAAGTCCGCTTACCCGGAAAAGTGATCTTAATGGGTTGAGTTTTGAAGCTTCTCGTGCGAGCACAGTCGTCATTATTAACAATATCACCTTGGTTGATGCTTTTCTTGATGCAGTATGTCACTTTATCATGTTAATTAAATATTTTTTTTGGGTTGAAGTTTAAAAAAGATTTTGTACTGTTTAAGTCATATAATTTCGTGATTCGGGTATTTCAGGCTAAATGGATGGAGTTGTTTCCCTCAATCATCTCGCGAGCGAAAACACTTCAAGTCATCGCTTCTGGTGTTGACGGAACTGCAGACGCTTCCCTACAGTTGGTGAATAAATTTATACATGTATAAGTTATAGATACAAATTAATTAGTGAAGTTGGCAGAGCACATTTTGAGACAGAGACTACACGGTTCACTATACTGGATGCACCGGTAGATTATTTGATTTGCTTGGCACAACTTTACCAATAAGTTACAACATAATAACAATATATATTTAGCTTCCATAGTTAATATTTTCTTTGGAGGCGGCATACATGCTGATGAGGGTATCTTCGTTCAAAATAGTTCAATATATTTGGATAAATTATCTGTTTTGTTAGGTTACAGTTTTAGACCCTATTTTCGCTCAGTTTTTTTGGCCGACTAGCGTTTTCTTTTTTTCTTCACCAAGATTCTGGATTTACTCTAGATCTGTGAATACATTTCTTCCTCTGAAATTTCTTGAGTCTATAATTCATACTCCATGGTGATGTATAGGAATGTCTTTGTTTCTAGGACAACCTACGTTACATATGTCTAGATTTACCTTGTGTCGATAGTTCATACTTCATAAATGATGTATAGACATGTCTTTATGTCTCTAGAACAACATACATACAATACGACAATACACATATTTGTAATTAGCTTTCTCTTGAAAAATCTCTATCACGAACTATGCATGCGTGTTTTAGATTTGTAACATCACTGCCGTTTCACTGTGATATATATACTTTTTGGTTAAAAGAGGCATTTACAATGCATCCTTGGTGTTTTCAGGGCCACAAAAGTTATGTACCGAATATGATTAGTGGTGCTTCTCAAGCCGACATTGGTGTACTGGTAAAGACTTATGCTTTTTAAAAATTCTTCATTTGTACTGTAAAACAGAATATCTATATTTATAACATTCTCTCAGGTTATATCTGCTCGAAAAGGGGAATTTGAAACTGGGTATGAGAGAGGTGGCCAAACTCGTGAGCATGTACAACTTGCAAAGACTTTGGGTGTTTTAAAGCTGCTAGTTGTTGTCAATAAAATGGATGATCCGACTGTTAACTGGTCAAAGGAGAGGTGCTTGCTTTTGTTTTTATTCTCTTTGTTGCATCGCATGAATTTGTTTTTGTTTTGTTTTCTTAATTTCTTTCTATTTTTACAGGTATGATGAAATTGAATCTAAAATGGTTCCGTTTCTGAAGTCGTCAGGCTACAACGTGAAGAAAGGTAATCACAAATATTACACTTTTTTTTTTTTTTTGCTCATTAAGATTAGTTGTCTGTTCACCTATCTGATTATAGGCAAGTGTCACGTTTTAAAAGGTGTCATCACCAACAACATATAAAGTTTATCTCATACATTAAGCTTTAAAAGATTTTTCTCATAAATCTTGTCATGTTCTTAAAATTTGTTAGAACAGAGTAGAAATTAGACATATCTTTTAATTTTAATTTCTGTATAACATTGTGTATCTTGTAAAAGAAGTCATTGAACTCTTACTGGTGAAATGTGGATGAAAAAATGTGCTTGGCCACATATTCTGCCATGTTATTATGAATATTGTCATCTAGTTAGAGAAATACCGATAAGCAGTCTTTTGCTGCTTGAAGCTGATACTATGATAGGAAAAGATAGGTTTACATTAGTATTCACAATCAGCCTCACGTTGTCTGGTGTCTTTGACTTGGAAAATATATAAAGAATGTTGCATACTCTATTTTTTTTTTCTTTCATGGTTCTGCAGAATTTTTGATTCAGCCTATTGTATTTAGGTCCTCCCTCACATGTAAATGATTGAAATGTTTTCTATATGTAGATATCCAGTTTCTTCCAATATCTGGTCTTCATGGTAGCAACCTACAATCACATTGTTTACAATAGGTAAGCATATCATCCATCAGATCCCGATTTTAGGCAAACTTATGAATGTATGTTTCCTTAGTCAAGTTAACTGGATGGGTTTATATTTTGTGGTCTTTACATAGTTGGTATATTTGTTTATCCATATTAATGTTTATTTGAGGTTTCTTTTTTATGCAGAAAAACCAATAACAGCAGTTCATGAGTTCATTGCTCAGTTGCATATTCTTGAGTTGCTGGATAACGTATGCTGTTTCAACTATGTTTTTTTTCCTCTTGATGCTGCTCTACTCTTTATAACTTGTATTCTGTAGTTGCTTATACGAATTTCATTTGTTTGTATTATAGGCCATCTTTACTGCTGGATACAAAGCGGTATTGCATATTCATTCTGTTGTTGAGGATAAAAATCTATCAAAGACAAAAATCTATCAAATATTACATTCTCTTATGTAATAGTGCAAAACCGCGAAACTGTTTATTTTGAATTTTCGATAAGTTTGAGCATGTGAATTATTTGTTTATTGTTTGTTTTTTGATTAAAGTTTTATACTTCTAGCAGATATATCACTTTGGCTAAGCTCATTGGCTTAAGTCTATATGTACTTTGTATAGAATATTTTGGTATTTTTGTGTGTATTCTCCTTGTTTAATTTAAATCCATGTGAATTTTGGTTACATAGTGCAAGTATTTAACAATAATTTTAGTTTATGTAACATTTCATAGTTTAGTTTGTGATGAAACCACTAGTTGCTGTTCTATTTAGTTGATATGAAATTTAACTTTGAGATAGTTTGTTGTTTACTCATCTATTTATAATGAAGTTGGACTTTTTGATCTGTCATGATATATTGATATTCTGATCAATATCACATGGGTTTCTTATCTATTGGTGTTGGTCAAAGTTGGAGCAGATCAGTATTCAGAATTTGTAACTGTTGCTACGCTATTTTGATTCTGTTGCTGCATTCATTGCTGTTGGTAGTGACACCATTGCTGCTGGTGATCCTACTGGTCGCTCATTCATTGCTGCTGGTAGTGACACCATTGCTGCTGCATTCATTATTTTATGGGCAACTATTGAATTTTTGGGCAACTTGTGTATTTTTTGGGCAACTATTAAATTTTTTGGGCAACGTTTGCTTGCCAAAAAATACACAAGTTGCCCCAAAAATACAAAAGTTGCCCAAAAATACAAAAGTTGCCAAAAAAATACACAAGTTTATTTTATGGGCAACTTTTGAATTTTTGGGCAACTTGTGTATTTTTTGGGCAACTATTGAATTTTTTGGGCAACGTTTGTATTTTTACCGAGAGCAGCATAATGAATGCAGCAGCAATGGTGTCATTACCAGCAGCAATGAATGAGCGACCAGCAGGATCACCCTGGGTGTCTTTTTCTTAGATAAATAAAAATAAAATAAAGAAAGAAAATGAAAAAGATGCAAAATTTACAACAAGTATAAATATTCTATACAAAGTACACACAAAATTCACGTGGATTTAAATTAAACAAGGAGAACTATTTGGACAGCCCCACACTAGCCTATGAAATAGAATAGCAACAGACATGGACAATCCCCAAACTGAAGCAACATGACAGCAAAAATACTAAAGCTAAAAACCAGATAACAATAACCAAGAACATAACCAAAATTGCAAATGACCCATAATAAAAATGCAGACCCGAGGAGACCAAAAGACAGCCACTTCGTAGCAGCCTCCAAATCAATAACCATGAACAATGCCAAAAATTTGATGACCTTCAATTGACTAGGGCCTGAGTAATCCATGATATCCCAATATCTCAAAACATCAAAAGGCTTGAACACAGAATAATCCGTAATCATAATGCAGCAAAGACCCATCCGCATACTAGGGGACAGAGCCGTAGCTTGATCACTGAACTTTACTATCATTGGACGTTTGACAGGTGTGATGCATCAGCACCACCGTTTTGCGCCATAGATTTGTCGATAACATTTGCGGTATCATTCTGGACCATGAATTGAGCAGAAAAACTTGTATCCTCCTCCACTTCATCCGCATAACAAGAATCACCCATATCAGTTTCATGACCGTTAATACGATCATTTCTAATATCATCACACCTACTCATGTAATAGTCCATCATATCATCAGTCCAATTCTGTTTGCGATCTTTATCCAAGTGCTCGTTAGATAACAAAAACAGGTCAACCACATAAATTTTTTTCTGTTTTTCCCATTCATCCAATTTAGCCTGTTCCACGCTAAGAGCTTTCGAATAACACATGATTTCATTTTTATCATTATTCGTCAGCCCAGCATTTTCTATCATCTTGTCAGCATTCACACTTGCAACCGTGAAAATAGAATTTTCAAGTTTACAAATTTGGTTGGACAGTCTTGATATCTCACTTTCTATTTTCCTTTTAGCTGAATCGTTAATCCTAGAGCTGCTTGTCCATTTAACCTTATAGAACTTAACCATATCATCATTCCAACCTTTAAGAACATCATCCGCCATCGGAACTCCAGTATTACAAGCTATCCCCACCTGCTTTTTCACCTCTATCCACGCATCAGTTTCCACAATAACACTCTTTTCCCTTAAAAGGTCAAATCTATTACTGGTGGTCACACTCTTAACTCCCAAAGTCCTCTTATCTTTTTTATTACTAGGCTTCTTTTTCGCCATGTCCTTTTCAATGTCAGCATTGCCAGTATTAGTATTCCCAATGTTACTGTCAACACCACCATTAACCTTATTCTTACCATTGTTTACAGGCTCATCATTATCATTTATAACCACACTATCATCTATATTTCCTACATTTCCCCTATCACCCATATTACCCACATTAGATTTACCACTGTTGTTAAAATCACCCCTGTTATTATCGAAACCCCTACTCGTATTATAACTACCAGATTGCCCTTGACGGGTATTATTGGCAGTACCCCTATAGTTCTTACGGTTGCCTGTAGTTTGCCATCTTTCTTCGCCTTCATCGGTATCAGCCCCCTCCTTTCTATTACTTTGCTTAACATTAGCAGCCTTGGCGTTTTCCCCGTTCTTATTAGCTTTAGCATCAGTGTTCAACTTCCTCGCACACTCACTCAGAAAATGCCCAAACACCTTGCACTCTTCACACCGAGGAGGAACCCATGTATACTCAACCCACAACGTAAGTTCTTTACCCAGACTTTCATACCACAGCTCTACCTTTTCGACTGGCGGCCTATTTGAATCAATTTCCACCAAGACCCTAGCAAAAGATGCCCTACCATACGGCTTCTCGCAAATGGTTGTAGTCATTCTATCCATGATGATAGGGACACCGACTCTGCTCACAATCCTACTTATGCCCTCAACATTCCAGGCTTCTAATGGGATATCATAAACCTTGACCCATACCGGCACTTTAGTAACTTCTGGCTTTGACATACACAGGCCCGGCTCCCATTTTTTAACAAAGAGCGGTTTGTTGTCAACCAACCATGGGCCGTTTTCAATGACCAAATCCATCCCGTCATTTGACTTAAAAGTAAAAAAACACATTCCATTTTGATTCATTATAACCTCTTCCAAGTGATATAATCTCCACATTTTTTTCAAATGAAACAACAATTCCCTGTAATTCATACGATACCCAATGAAATAACCTACCACAGTGTTTCCCCATTTCTTACAGCCTTCTTCCAAGACAGGATCCATCACAGCTACTTCCCGACCGTCACCGATTATAGTAGGAGGGACAAAGTGGAGCTTGTTATTTCCATTACCACCAAAACTCCTTGAAACAGCGTCCCGAAAAGACTTGTTGCTCTTCTCAACCACATTTAGACCCATTACACTAGCATCAGAAAGGTTTCTATGCTTAACATTTTTAGAAGTAGGATTCAACACAGGGTTCTCCTCAAATGGCAAAGGCGGTTCAGGCAGCTTAGTGTAAACACTAGACATCTTAACACTATTACTACCAGTAGGAGGATTAGTAACAGACAACCCAGCCACACCATTCGAATTAGACCCATTACTTATGCTAGCTGCGATTTCATCAATTATATTTGTGTGACTAACATCACAAGTAGTGGAAGGGTTTTCATACCTGTCAACCTTACTAACTGCATCATTCATATCCGCACAAGTCTCATCTAAATCATCACTACCTTCATCAGGTTCAGGGACATCTTCCCCATACTCCAAATCTTCCATATCCATAGTTTCATCAATACTCTTAGATGCAGACCTAGAGATAACTTTCTGATATGTACCTTCATGAGTTTTAGAAATCATGTTCACACGTTTCATAGTAGATTTGGTAAGTGGGTTCATAGTTCTTGTAGTTCTCCTGGGTTTAAGAGATGAATCCGTCCTTTTAGAGGACGGAGGGAGGTTAGGATCATAATCCGGATCATCCATGGTGATTAAACCATATCAAATCCAGAAAGGGGAAGAGGGAAACAAACACTTGAACCGTTACCCAGATGAAATGAAAAAAGAGGTGGATAGCTAATGGGTTTAAATTGAAAGAGGCGGATTAAATTTTGGTTGATATAAGTCATTATTGGTATTTTTGTTGCTGGAGGATTAGTAATGAAAAAGGATTAGTACCAGTAGGAGGATTACGTTAATAAATAACAAGTTTCTAATTTTAATGCACGTAAAATGACCAAAATATCCTTTTGTTCATGTATTTGTTGCCCAAAATTCAAAAGTTGCCCAAAATACAATACATCCCTTATACATCGTATCAACAGTTGTATATATACTTTGGTCGGTGACGTGGCGTCCTGTGGTCCGTCGGATCAGTTGCCCTGGGCTAAGGGGGGAATTTTCTGTGAGCGGGCTAGATACTCTTAGTACTTGGGCAATCGGGCTATTTTAGTAATTATCCCAAAAAAGAATTAGGGATTTAATGGAAAATGATGATACTGATAAAGATAGTAAGTTGCCACAGTCTAGTAGGAGTGTAGTTTATGGTATTTGTGGCAATGCTGGACACAACAAGAAAACATTTCTTGGGAAAGGAGGTGTAACAGGAAGTCAAGGCAGTACCCATCGGTCGCAAAAAACAGCTTCATCACAGCCAAAAGGGCCATCAAAGAAGAAGACAAAGGTTAAAGGTAACAACTTTGAAGCAACTGAAAAAGGTCAATGTCAAATTGATGCTGAATCTCAAAGTCATGTGAATGAAACATGTGGTCAGTCTGAAAGTCAATCTCACTGGTACAAAAGTGGATTTAGTCACACATACTGTTTTTCGAACAGCCACACAGTCGCTTTTTTATGTGACTAAATGTACCAAAATAAAATAAACAGCCACACTTGATCCGACTTGTGTGACCATTTCGGAATTACATCTAAGGCTACAGCCACACATTTGAATATTTTCGTGACTATACGTATCGGGTAAAAAAAATTCGATTTTTTAGTCACTTATAGTTTGAGACGTGTGACGGATACAAATACGGTTGAAACATTAGTCACACTATATATATACATATGTGACAAATATATGTCACGCAATTGAAAAGTGTGACCAAAATCCATATATGGTCACACGAAGTAATTGTGTATGTGGCTAAATCATATACTCAAGTTTGTCACACATTATTTAAACGTGACTCCTAGTTTTTGTTGAAAATTTAGCCACACAGTTGAACAGTGTGACCAAATGTCATATATGGTCACACTAAACCATAGGCATACATGATTAAGTGTGACCAAATTCGATACAAATTGTCACATAAGTTAATATGTGTATCTAAAGTTAAGTGTGTGTTTGCCTGCCAATTCCTAATGTGTATGGTCACATTTATTTGTAGCACAATCATGTGACTATAGGCTATACAATAGTCACACCATACCACAAATGTGCATCTAAATTATGTTTATGGCCACATTATAAGGGTATTATATGTGACCAATACATTCAAAATAGTCACACTGTGAAATATTCATGTGACTATAGTCAAAAATTTCAAAATCTCAATGTGTTGGCTCCATTGTAAGTATTTATGTTGTCTTCTAATCCTATCTAGCTAGTTGTTCAACAACCACATTAATTGTACCATATTGTATCAATTTTTTTCTTGCATTATATAATGCCCCAGTTATCATCAACTCATTATCATATCAATTGCTTTTCACCATGGATGCACAAAATGGTTGTCAAATGGTCTGCAATTTAAGGGTGAGCAAACGGACCGGATGGACTGGACCGACCGACAAAACTGACCGGACCGGAATGGACCAAGACCGGACCGACCACATTCGGTCCGGTCTCGGTCTAGGGTTTTTCATAATTTCGGTCTCGGTCCGGTCTGGTCCGGTCGGTTTTGCTTAAAAACCGGACATTTAGCCTATTTGGACCGAGACCGGACCGGACCGAACCGGTCCGAGACCGGACCGGACCGAACCGGTCCGGCTCGGTCTAGGTTTTTTGCCGGATTCGGTATCGGTCCGGTTCGATTTTTCTCGGTCCGGTCCGGTTTTCACCCGACGAGCACCCCTAGTCTGCATTAACTGTTGGGTTGAAAGTGAAAACAAGGCTAGATTGACCTTTTTTTCCCGGCGTCCCCCTTATACGGATTTCAGGTGGTATGTTTTTCCAGTGTGCCTTGAAAGAAGGGGAACCACATCTTATACTGGTAGAGGTGGTGTCATTACAAGGGAAAAGAAAACTACAACAGATAGTAGTGGATATGTAATTGGCTTACATATTAATGCATCTACAAGAGTTGGTGCTTACTTGGGCAGTGGCGATGAAGAAAGTAAACCAACTGCAACTCAAACAGCAAGTGGAGTATGCCCAAGTCAAGCACCAAGTGAGGAACCTGCAACTCAAAAATCAAGTGAAGAATCTGCAAGTCAAACACCTAATGAAGAGCCTCCAACTCATAAACCAAGTGATTCACCTGCTAGTCAATTAACCAAGTGAATCACCTGCAAGAAATGCTATGTTGCCTTTCAGTGTAAATGTAATTTAACTTATATGTTGTACAATTAATATGTTATTTCATTAGCAGTAATAAATATACATTCTAGCAGTCTAAACTCTAACTCTGGCAATCTAATTCTATTTCTTGTCCTTGGGTCCTAGATACTCTTCCATCTTCCTGAGCAGTTCATATGCCGTGTCATCATACTCAAGCTGAAGCTTGAGTATTTTCTTCCCACGCAACATCTGATGTAGAATGTCTTTCTTAAACTTTAAAGGGCAATCCTTTTCTACAAGCATGTAGATCACCAACTCATTTACAATTAAAGCATGTACTCCACATTGTTGAAAAATTTCCCATTCTTTAACAGTATTGTGCTTTAGTCTTCTCCAACATTCATCCTCAGGATTTAGTTCAAACATTACCTTCAAGTAATTCCAGACTTCTCTATCATAAGCTTGTTCTGGTGTCTTATTACGAAATTTTTATTTGAGTAATTTCAATAGAGCTATCATATCTCGTCTATCAAAATTATGAACCATGTGAAGAAAGCTTACAAACCTTCTAGAAGAACCATCATGCCTCTTAATATCGTAATAAGCTGTTTCCCCATGAGATCCAGACTTATAATAAAAAATGGGTTGTTTGAAACTTAAAGGTTGTTCATCCATGGCTTCTCCTACAGAGACAACTGCAAGTTCAGTGTGAGCTTGCATTTGTTCTTTAGCAACAACTTGCTCAGTTTGTTCTTGTTTTCTCTTTTTACTGCTTTCTCTTTCCAACTGTTCACCTGCTCTCTTTGAATTTGTTTTCTCTTCTTTCTTTTCTTCACTGCCCTTCACCACATTAGCATTCAAGAAGCGTTCATTGTTTCTCTTGGCAATTGCATATAATTCTTCAATTCTTTTATCATCCAAGAATTTCAAATCCTTTAGTTTCCAACTGGCCACATTCTTCAAATACCTGCACATGAGATCTCTTCTTTGTTTTGGAGTGGGTGGCTTGTTCTTCTTAGCTGCATATCTTTGTGCTGCAAACTTCTTCTTTTTTGCATCAAAAAATTCTTTCAGCATCCTGGCTTTTTCATCTACTGAGTACTTATCTTGCTCTTCTTTATGTACTTTCTTAGCAAGCTCACAATCAGCTTCAACCTGAGCCCTTTCCTCATACCATGAATCTATTAACTCTGCATTTTTTTGTGCTTGTAATTTTTCTATATACTCCATTTCTGAAAGAATCTGAGCAGCTTCTTGAGCATCAATCAACAAACCTTTGCCTTTTTCTGATGGTGAAATAGTTGTTGATGGTGTTTTTGGTATTGATACTGGCTCTCTAATGACAACTCCTTTTGCCTTAGGTTTTGCACTCCTCATCTTTGTTAATACTTGAGCCATAGTCATATCATCATCACCTTGAGTAGCAGCAATACTAACTTCAGTCTCAGTAGCACTAACCTTATCACTAGCCACATTGTTAGCCTTAAAGTTTTGTCATATTCGGGAATTGCATTTAGGGCTAGTATAGTCAAACGTGTTGGGATTTTGGACTTAGATAGTTTAGTATGCTTGTATTGTAGTAATGAACAATGTAAAGCCCATGAGCCAAAGCCCACACGAAAGCCCATAGATAGCAAGTAGGGCATCACTTACTTTGCTATAAATACCTTCCTTGTGTCAACAAGGAAGGGTGGATGTTCATTGTATTTCAAGGTGTGTGTGGTTTCTCTCTCTCTCTCTCTAGAAAACACAAACACATTCCCATTCTTTAAGCTAATAAATACCATGTTTAACCTTTATTTTGAGCATCCCCGACCTCCCGAATATGTGTTTCTTGTGTGGTTTCGACTTCTACAATTGGTATCAAGAGCTAACCGGGGGCGAACCGTGGTATTTTTGAGGTGAAAAACGTAATTTGGGTGTGTTTTTTATTTCGTTAAGCATAAATAACGTGAGTTTTTGCGATAAAGTTTGTAGCTTTTGTGTTTTTCTTCATGGATTTGAGAAAAAAGTTGATAGCTTTTTGTGCTTTATACGAGAAAAACATTGAGTTCGTGGGAAAAAATGCTACAAATGGTCCAAGCTTCGAATCTCCTTGCTACGATTTTACTTTTTATCATTTCTTGTATAAGAAGTTGATAAAAAGGTGTTCTTCATTGAATCTCTTGTAAAGATTTTCGATTGAAAAAATGGGTTTTTTGAAATTTGAATTGCGGAACAAGAGGGTTTCTCGCATTTCAAAATCTCTAGGAATTGCCTTCTTTAAGAATTCAATTTGCGAGTAAAAAGGGTTTCTCGGAATTGCACACTTTCGCAATTGCTGCTACTTCTCGCATTTGGTGATTCTGTCGCAATTGGTGGTCTCTCGCAATTCGTCACCGTCTCGCATTTGCTTCCAGTCTCGCAATTGTCAAAGTTCTCACAATTGGTGTCTCTCTCGCAATTGAACACAGTTTCGCAATTGGTTCTCGCAATTGTCTATGACAGACCTTTTGCAATTCTCACAAGACTATCGTTAAAAAAAAAAAAAAAAAAAAAAAAAAAAAAAAGTTTTTTTGGCGGGAAAATTTGAGTAAAATTTAATTCGGAGGGATGACTTAACCGTCAATTTTTACGCGAGATTCAATTTCTGGTTCAAGAGTGAAAATTTTGGCCCAAAATTCAAATTTTTAAGTCAAAATTTGAAATTTTTTCAGAGAAATTTGGCGTAAAAAATTTCTCAAACTCAAATTTTTTCCAGCATCATTAGAATGTCATTCTATGGCATATTTCACACCTAAATCACAAATGATATTACTGATATACATCCTCAAATCCTACCACGTATAGCCAAAAAGATCCTGATCAAGATCAAGAATCACAATCAAATGAAAATGGTTAAATTATCAGCTGTGGCTACAAGGATGATGATTCATTATTACTTATTTGAAGTTGAAGTGGAATATCTCGGGTACGTGTACTTAGTATCTTGAAGAGATCGGGGTTGGTTGGATGCATGATTCTTCGAGATCCTTGTTTGGGCACTCATAGGAGCAGTCTCGGGTTATCTAGTTTTCATAGGTCAAGGGGTGGATGGACGAAGACCTAGTTAACTATCACTTAAAGGAGATACGTTGTAGTACTCAGTGTCACACAACGATGTGGATAATTCAAGAGATATTCATATACTATTAAGGAAGGTTGGATGGGTATATGAAACGACCTATGCTTTAAGTAGTTACGTTGTAGTGCTCAGTATAGGTTCTTAGTCACACTATCGTGCAAGTTTAAGTCACAAGTCTGGGTTATTTTACTTGAGTCTCAAGTTCGTCATAGTGGGTTTTCTCTATTAGTAGTCACTACATGAAGCCGTTGTCTTTGATACAGGAGGTTGATAAAGAGTTAGACAATTCCAAATGGTATTATTAGTAGATTAGGTATATCGACATCTTCTCATGGGCTGTTATGGTTAATGATAAGGTGCTTCCAGTTTGTATTTCATGTATACATCATTATGCTGATTCCGATAAATCGTAACCAGCAGGGGAGAGAAATGTACGGACTGATCTCTCATGGGAATAATAACTGGAATGCATTTGGTAATATGAAGATGTTGATAATCTATTCCCCCGAACAGCAGGGCACTTATGGCACTTATAAGTATGGTTGTCAGTTTGGGGGAGAGCACTAATTAGGGGAGAGCACTCAAGGCACCCAGAATTAAACCCTAATTAGATTTGCTCACATAGTTCTTCTGCAAGTAAAGAAATGGCAGCTGAGAAGATTTTGCAAGCAGAACGAAGTAATGAAGCTTGAAGACCATTCTCAGAAGCTGATGCGCTCATGTCTTGTATAGAATGTTACTTGTAGGGAACATTGTAAGCAATTCCCATATGACATCACTTTGGGGAGAGATTGTTAGCCTTAAAGTTTTGTCATATTCGGGAATTGCATTTAGGGCTAGTATAGTCAAACGTGTTGGGATTTTGGACTTAGATAGTTTAGTATGCTTGTATTGTAGTAATGAACAATGTAAAGCCCATGAGCCAAAGCCCACACGAAAGCCCATAGATAGCAAGTAGGGCATCACTTACTTTGCTATAAATACCTTCCTTGTGTCAATAAGGAAGGGTGGATGTTCATTGTATTTCAAGGTGTGTGTGGTTTCTCTCTCTCTCTCTCTCTAGAAAACACACACACCTTCCCATTCTTTAAGCTAATAAATACCATGTTTAACCTTTATTTTGAGCATCCCCGACCTCCCAAATATGTGTTTCTTGTGTATTTCGGTCTTTACACACATTAAATTCAACACAAGCAATATTAGGTTTTGCACTAACCTTATCACTAGCAGCATCCATAACAGCTTCATTACCCTGTTGATCACTAGCAGGAATAAGTGGCTCACTAGCAACAATAACTGGCTCACTAGCAAGAATAACTGGACCACTAGCAGAACTATCAACAGTTGTAACCTTGCCCAAATGCCTATCCATCACCACTTCATTCCATTGGTTATTAGCAACTACAAATTCCATTGGCTCACTCTCTTCACCAATACTTTTACCCTCTTTATCCGAAGCTTCAGAAGATTTAACCTTTTGTCTGGGAATTCTTGATCCTTTGACTCCTTCTAAATACCTAACCCTTCTCTTCAAAGCCTTTATCTCCCCACCTTGAGCTTTGATGACCCCATCTTGGTGATGTGTTTGAATCGTGCACAAAAACTTGATGCGTTCACACGAGGTTTTAAATTTATAAACAAGAATTACCGATTAACTAGGAACACATACGAGCAAGTATACTCGTCCGTGATAGTAAAGGTGGGTAAGTCAAAGTCGTCCCAAGAGACTTGGTTGCACTTAAGTTTCGTTTGTTTGCTTAAGCAAGTAACAAGTTGATGGTTATGATTGTCACGGATCAAACCAACAAGAAAAGCAATATAAGAACAATCACACAAAGAACATACATGTTTGGCAATGATAATAAGTTAGTAAGAGCTTGGTGTAAGCCTTTACTAGGACTTGGTGTAAGGACTTGGTGTAAGCCTTTACTAGTTTGGAAAACATATTATTAGAGGTAATCATTTCAACCTTTAGAACCAATAATAATTTAGTGTTTTATAAATCAAATATACATAAGTCTTAATCAATTGGTCATGTCATAAAACTCATGCCTAAACCAACAACAAACAAAGAGTTCTTTCGATCCCATAACTTTGATGTTATTAATTCGTGAAGTTCCATTTACTTGATTAGAACACATATTCAAAAGATGTCTTTCGACCACTAATCAAAATTAAACTTTCACTTGTTATGTTTATTAAGTTTCTTATACAATCGTCACAAAGTACAAGACCAAAACACTCGTCGACTAATGAATTGAAATTAACCACTATTGAGAATCCTTTCGACATTTAGACCCAACAATGATTAATCAAAACAATAAACAATAACAAGATTCAATTTAACCAAATATGATGTTATCAAACAAACACTAATTATTTCCAAACATCCTATTATCACAAGTTATCATATAAACCAAACAAGTATTAAGACAACAAAACATATATCAAGAATCACCTCATCAACACAATCAAAGAAACCAAACATGAATATTATTAAAAGAGAATATAACAAAGTTCAACATGGAAAATAGAATTCAACATCATAAAAGCAATAAGAGTTTACCCAAGGTAACAATTACAATAGGCAAAGGTGAAGGATTATAGCAACCTTCAAGCCTCCAATCAACTACAACTTTTAACCAAGCTGGAAAATCATACCCGAGCACTTCGTCAAGCACTTGAGCACTACTTCTGGAAATGGTAGAGGTTTGTGGTCTTTTGGGGTTGATAATAGTTGGTGAAAATTTGTCCTTAAGGGTGGAGGCTAGAATTTCACACCCAAAACCATGTCAAAATGGTCTTATTAATAGGTAGAAGCCACCCTTAGCCAACAAGTAAGTTACTTGGGCACAAAGTGTCATAAAAGTGCAGGTTTATAATTAAATAGAGGCAAGTGATTGGACATGGGGCTTAATGACACTTAATTACACATTAAAAAGGACTTTTGAGAAGACAGATTCCTCCATCCGATCGGTTGCGGGCCAATACCGATTGGATGGACCCTTTGGCCAGACCAAAGTTGTATATCTTTCTCTTAGCTTTTCGTGGCCGCTTGAATCAACTAAATCCGAGTTCGTATGCAAAGATATGGCAAAAATGGTGAAGGTGTGTCGGGAAAAACGAGTCTTCCAATATTTCTTCGTTTAAGCTTCTTTTCTTCATTTCTTTTCTCGTTTTCCCTCTTGTACTTTATTCTTGAGTCTTTGGAGTGACAATTTCATGACTTTATCTTCTCGAATATACTCCAAGAGACTTTCATTTGTCGGGAATTCTTCGTACATGCATAAATCTTCGTTTATTCGTCTTTTTTCTTCGTTTTCCTTGTCATTAGCTTCCACGAACCTAAAATAGCAATTATACCTCATTAAGTACCAAAAGTTCATAAAAGTAATCAATATATATGCATAAAATCCACAATAACGCTCCTAAAAACATGTTAGATTTGAGCGTTATCAAATCCCCCACACTTGAATTTTGCTTGCCCTCAAGCAAATCTAAGAAAAGAAAAATTAAAATGCATATCTAAAAAAAAAAATGAAAAGAAAAAAAAATTAAATTTATGAAAAATTTTGAAAATAAGGAAAAAAAAATATATATATATATATATTTTTATATATAAATATATATATATATATATATATTTTTAAGCGAAAATTGAGCGCACACTCCCCCACACTTAAGGGTTTGCTTGCCCTCAAGCAAATATTAAGAAAAATAGATCCCACATGGTGCATGAAAAAAATGATTATAAAAATTATGATGCAAATCTACCGAGTACAAGTACAAGATACGATTCATCATTTTTAAGCTTTATGGTGAAAACCCGAGATGTATGAAGATTTTCTTGCTTGAGTAACATTTCTAAACACCTCACGAAAAAGAAACAAAGTATAATTCACTCAATCACTCAATTATTTAGGTAGTGGAGTATATATAAGAGAAATCACACTCATTGCTTAGTCATGATTCGTTTATTACCATAGGCTTGTACAAGAAACAAAACTCCACCGACATGGCGTAAGCGCCAAGTGTAAACATCTAAAGAGGACTTTTATTCGGGTTTAAGGTTTCAAGGGTTATATTAGACTTATGTGCAACTATCTTATGCAAAACATAATAGCTTGCTACCAACGAATTCTTGCATCACCAAATAACGGATGGTCACTAGATTGTACCTTGGTTTGCTAACAACATTACTTGCATAACGGATGGTCACCAAAACACGCACTAGCTCGCTAGCAACGTTACCTAATTCCTCAAGAAATCGGATGGTCACTACATGGCAATACACTTGATAATTTCCCAAAGTCAAAAGGGTTGGGATAAGGCATGGGAGTATTTATGAAATTGGTTTTAAAAGAAAAATAAAGTCAAGTCTAAATCCCATTTTTGCTATTTACCGAACAAACCGCAAACCCGTAAATGATTATAGTTAACAACTTCCTCTTCTTTGAACTTTCCTATATCGATACATCGATTCGCCTTAATAATATTCTTCATGCATAGCACATTGGCTAACAACATATCAAATAACTTTATTTCTTCATCCTCATATATAGCACATTGGTTATAATTGTCACAACATATATTTTTTTCTTTTTCTCTTTTTTTTTTTTCCTTTTTTTTTTTCTTTTTTATCACATTTTTTTTTCAACCTTTCTTTCATACATCACATCTCCCCCACACTTCGCATAAGCATACACCACAAAAATACAAATAAGAAGTATGCATCCTTCGTCTTTGTCGGAATGGCACATTCAGATAACGAAGTGTAACCAAACTAATAATCATCAAAACAATCCAACAACCAAGCAACTAGCAACCAACCGTTTAGACTTTGACAAAGGGTTAGGCTAAGGTTTAAAGTGTAAAATCTTTTTTTTTTCTTTTTTTAGTGGATGTAAAAAAAATGAAAAGATTGGCTCGGAGGGTTTAACTAAGGGTATCCAGCGCTAAAGATAAACGCTAACAAATGGGTTCATATGGGTGGTTAACTAACCGATGTAGCTAGCTAATATATCATTAGATGTAAAATGAAGGACATTTGGTTTTATTCCTAAAGTTGCCTCTTTATCACATGAATACACTTATATCACAAATGAGATGTGATCACACGACGGTCTCGTAATGATTTACATGTACAAGTTCTAGAATAAATAAAATCACCGGCACACTCATAGCAAAAGATCCAAGCATAAAAGATGTATGCTATATATAAAACATGCTCAAATCCTCACAATTTTAGTGGAAAGGGTTATAATATGTGCTAGCAAGTGTTATCGATCCCAGAATGGATTCCAATATTAATCGGGACACATCTTGAATTTTTCAAAATTACATATTTCACCAGTGGGATGATCTAGTTATTCTAATATATTATCCTAAAAGCGTGAAAACAATTAGATCACAAGGGCAAACAAGTATACACAATTTTAATTGGCCCAAAAATTAAAAATTTGAAAATTAGTTTCGTTTTCCGCCATCTAACTTTCCCCCACACTTAAGTTAAGCATTATACTCATTGTGAAAAATAAACTTCAAAGCATGTAAAATTGGGAAAAATAAATAAATAAATAGTCCAAGAGAAACAAAACTTCCCGGGCCAAGAAATCGTGTAAGCTTATGCTATCACTTGTTTAGCACCTTATCATATGGAGTTCAATCGCGATTTCTCGTTCAACAAAACATTTCCACACCAAGTATAATGTCACCAATAATCCAATCTTCAAGAGCTTATTAAATCTGCAAAAATAAACTAAACTACAAAAAACGCGTAAAATCCTAAAAAACTCACTTTCGTAGGCATCACGATTGCATTTAGCGTATGCAACAAGCCTTTTAAACCCCACGGTGGCCCAAGTGGACGAGTGAAGTCTCGTGAGAGTTACCAGTGAAAATACCCACAAAGTTCAAAACATTTTTATTTTTAAAACAAACACTTATTTATTCACAATGTACTAAATTAATAAAATTTAAAATAAAAACAAATTTAAGTAGAATAAAAGAAATGATACTCTTGCAATAAACACAAACACACAAGAACAAAATACGAAAAATGAAAATAACTCATTTTTTTTATTTTTTATTTTTTTTTACCGATTGGTCCAACCGATCAGTCAGCATATCCATCCGATCAGTTGGGAATGAACAAAATTTAAATTTTTTACCAAGAGCTCCATCCGATCGGTCAAGGTCTCTCACCGATCGGTTGAACAATTCGTAAAAACCAAAATGGCCCAACCGAATCGGATGCGGGCAACATCCGATCGGTTGGACAGCTCGTAAATTTTTTATTTATTTATTTTTTATTTTTAGATTTATGTAAACAAGTTTTACTTAAAACTTTTTATTGACAAAATTAAACAGGAGTGCATACGTAACGAACACAAATATAAACACAAGTAAAACACTTAAACACATAAACACATATGTACAAGAAGAACACGAACAAATAACACAGAGATATGCAAGAGATCACATAACCTATAAAACATAAACTCACGAAACAAGAAAAACACAAACTAGAAAAAAAAAATTGGGACAGAAGCCTACAACCGAATTGGTTACGGGTGGTGACTGATCGGTTGGGATGGTTTGGGTGGTCCAGCCGAACAGTTGGATGTCATCCGATCGGCTAGATGATTCTGGTATTTTTGGTGGGTTTTTTTTTTTCTTTTCCGCTAACACTTTCGAGCAAACTTATGAAGAAAACATTTGAATGAGCATTTTTAAATCACATGAAACCAAATCCCAACATCAAAAACTTGTTTTGATGCCAAGATCATTTAAGCAAATATGAGAATTAAGAGATTTTAAGAAAATAAAAGACAAGCATTTAAGCAAACATCATGAGCAAACAAGCAATTCAATCAAAAGCAAAGAAACAATTATTCAAACGCAAACATCACGAACAAGCATAACAAGCAAGTAAACAAACAATTGGCGCTTGTTTTTACCAATATTAGGCAAATGAACAAAGTAACAATTCAACAAGAACTCAATTCAAACAAACAATCAAAGGAACATCCAAGAGCACAAACAAACAAACAAAAGAATACAAACCAAGTCCCCGGCAGCGGCGCCAAAAATTTGATGTGTTCGAATCGTGCACAAAAACTTGATGCGTTCACACGAGGTTTTAAATTTATAAACAAGAATTACCGATTAACTAGGAACACATACGAGCAAGTATACTCGTCCGTGATTGTAAAGGTGGGTAAGTCAAGGTCGTCCCAAGAGACTTGGTTGCACTTAAGTGTCGTTTGTTTGTTTAAGCAAGTAACAAGTTGATGGTTATGATTGTCACGGATCAAACCAACAAGAAAAGCAATATAAGAACAATCACACAAAGAACATACATGTTTGGCAATGATAATAAGTTAGTAAGAACTTGGTGTAAGCCTTTACTAGGACTTGGTGTAAGGACTTAGTGTAAGCCTTTACTAGTTTGGAAAACATATTATTAGAGGTAATCATTTCAACCTTTAGAACCAATAATAATTTAGTGTTTTATAAATCAAATATACATACACTACAAGAATCTGATGGAATACCCACGAAAATTACCCACACTCATCCTTTGGAGGGAATTTACCCACCTAATTCCCACCCGTTACCCACGATCAGTGACTTTCAAAGTCGATTTTATATTCCCTCGAATTTCCCACGGATTTACCCACACAAATAGCCACATAAATATATTTGTGGGTAATTTAGTGGGAAAATAATTGGCGCCAAAACATTCCCCACATATTACCCACATCGCGAGTTCTTATGGATATGTTTATGGGTAATTTAGTGGGTAAATGTTATTTACCCACGAAATACAAATATCCTTTTTATCGGTGGGTGAGTTACTGTGGGTATTTTGTGGGTGAATATATACCCATGAATTTACCCATCTTATCATTTGTGTGGGTATTTTGCAATGAGCAATTTCCTATGGACAAGTTGTAGGTAGGGGTGTTAGTCGGGTCGGGTTGGTCGGGTTCGGCTTCAATCGAGTTGGGTCAACTCGACTTGAGGGTAAAAAAAAATATACCCAAACCCGACCCTCTTTAATGGTCGGGTTTGGGTCAACTCGGGTCGGGTTCATTCGATTCCAGTTCAGGTCTAGGCCATTTAAGAATCATATACTTTGAAGGTGTTTACTTTTTAAGCATGAAAGTTAAAATGATAAAACAATAAAAAGATACAAATTTGTAGCATCATCTTTGTTGCAAACTAGCCAAATGATAAAAATGTTCAACTTGCTAAGTGCGATTTCAAAATGAAATAAGCACATTCATTTAGTTTATATATGTATGAAATATGATATTATACTAATAAAGGACAAGTGACCATAGATAAAGTTAGGTAAATTTAGTTAATTAGCATCCAGTAGGCACATTTGCAGACTTGACTTGCAAACAGCATATATATGATACAAGTGACTAAGTATTCATTAGGCAAATACAAGTTAAATATCAAAGTACCCGTGGAACTCAATACCAAACTCAGTACAAGTAGCCAAGTTGGTACTAAATTAAACCAATACGAGTAGCCAAGTTGGTGCTAAATCAAACCAATAACGATGCTAATTTCTAAAGTACTAGTGACTACATAGCTAGAGGTAATAAACTAATAACAAGTACATACCAAGAATTTCCTAACAGCGGTCTGGATGAGTATGGCAGATGATTCATCAGCGCTGGCATTGAGTTTAATAGCATCTTCATCAATAGCTTTGGTTACCGTATTAGACACTGTACCGGCCTTAGTATTTGAAGATGACACACGGGGCAATTCTTCCGTCCATTGATTTGCTGAAGTTTTTTCAGATACAGGACTAGCGACAGGTGCTTCAGTGTTGATAACAACAGGTTCTGAAATCTTGTTCTCAGAAGAAGATATTTTAGTTATGACGGTGTTGCTTAGCATTTGTTGACTGGCTGATTTTTACGAAAACTCCATCCTCTTTTATCAGAACCTTTATCAGAATGGGCGGGTTTGGGTAACGGTCAAAACGGTTCAACATGTATGGGTTTCGTAACCCGAAATACTTCATTTTCAAAATTTGTAGATTTTCATAAACAGTTGGCGTGGCAAATATGATTACGGAAGTATGCTATTTCAGTAAAAAACTATTTTATACACAAAAAGTGGCCCTTCCTGTTTTGCTAATGTTTTTTTACTTAACATGTTTGACCCGTTAGAGATCAAATATAACCCGAATCAACCCATTAATAAGTAAACGGGTGGGTCGAATTTACCACAACTGCCTACCAGCTTTTCTATGTTTAGTTATTTTAAACAAAAAGTATATACTTGTTAAACAAAGTATCTTCCACAGGCTATAAACGTTTTCGCTATATGTATTAGGTCATGCTATACTGTTTGACACCCCTGACCCGTGATATACTTGATCAGATCTCTTAACTGATTCAGTTCTTTATATGAAACAAATTCTGTTATAAGTATTGGTAGTAGCATGATTTGACTTTATTGTGTGATGGCTGCTGGTTTTCCTTTCGGAAGCTAGAGTATTGGGTCTGGGAACAAGATTCATGTCCATATATGTCACCAAGCTAGCTGTGAGTGCTTTTATCCCATAGTGTAGAAGTAGCATGACTTGTAATTCCACAGGGTCAGTTTTGACCCATTGAAAAAATTACTAGCATACTACCAGATGCTATGACAATTACTAGCATACTACCAGTATATTTCGAGATAAGCCTGCTAAAAGAGGGGAAGCAAATTCATGGGTATGTCGCTAAATCGGGATTTTGTTCAAATATATTTGTCCTCAATTCACTGACGTATATGTTTTCAAAATGTGGGGATCTTGTCTCTGCTCAGAATCTTTTTGATAGTATTTTCTCGAAGGATGTTATTTCGTGGAATACGATTATCATGGCATATGCCATTCATGGATATGGTGAAGCTTCAATTAATCTGTTCTTTGAGATGAAGAAAAAAGGTATAAAGCTTCAAAATGGAATTAAGAGACAATTGACTGCCGCTTACACCCCACAACAAAATGGGGTTTCTGAGCGTCGCAATCGTACTCTTATGAACATGGTAAAATGTTTGTTAGTTGAGAAAAATGTACCTAGACAGTTTTGGTCGAAAGCAACGAATTGGGCTTGCCATATCCTTAACAGATGTGTGACCAGATCTTTAGATGATAAAGTTCCTGAAGAAATGTGGTCAGGAATTAAACCAAATGTTGATTACTTCCGGGTGTTTTGGTTGCGTAGCACATGTTCATATTCCTCCACAATTGAGAACCAAGTTAGATGCAAGAAGTCACAAATGTGTTCTATTTGGGATTTAGTACTGGGTCAAAAGCTTATAGATTATATGACCCAGTTCAAAAGAAGATTGTTATTAGTCGTGATGTGATTTTTGAAGAAGAAAGTCAGTGGTAATGGGGAAGAGACTGTGGTAATGATCAAGAATTGGTAATAGAGGAAGAAACTTTACCGGTTGGAGCTTCACCAACTGTGGTGACGATTGAAGAAAACCATGAAGATGTACAACCGAAATGAGGCAACAGGTAACTCACCAACTCAAGGTGCAACATCACCGATTGAAGAAACTGGTAATGCAGAACAACAAAATCTTGACTCACCTGCTGCTGAAAATACGGTTGAGTCATCAATTCGAACCAGAAGACCTCCGAATTGGATGCGGGATTATAACAGTGGCGAAGGGTTATCGGATGCGGAAGATGAAGATGAAGTGAGGTTTGCTATGTACAGCTCATTTGGTGATCCAACTAGTTTTGAAGATGCCAGCCAAAATTCAAAATGGATGAAAGCCATGGAGGAAGAGATTAGTGCTATTGAATGGAACAACACTTGGGAACTCGTGAACCTGCCAGGAGGAATAACTCCAATTGGAGTTAAGTGGGTTTATAAAACAAAACTTAATGAAGAGGGAAAAATGGATAAGTTTAAAGCACGTTTAGTGGTAAAAGGGTATTCACAAAGGAAGGGAGTCGATTACGAGGAAGTATTTGCGCCGGTGGCACTAGGGGTGATCACGGTCCAAAAACCGGACCGGACCGGCCAAGACCGGACCGGACCGAAGACCGAGAACCGGACCGAAAACCATAGACCGAGACCGGACCGAATGTGGTCGGTCCGGTTCGGTCCGGTCGGTCTTCGGTCGGTCCGGTCCAATTAGGCAAGATTTGGCAAGTTTTTTTGGTTTTTTGGTCGGTCCGGACCGGACCGACCGGACCGAGGACCGAATTAGCCAAAAAGCTTAGACCGAGGACCGGACCGAATGTGGTCGGTCCGGTCCGGTCCGGTCCGATCGGTTTTGTCGGTCGGTCCGGTCCGTTTGCTCACCCCTAGGTGGCACGATGGGATACTATACGAACTCTACTTGCAATCTCAGCCCAAAGAAACTGGAAGGTATTTCTGCTTGCTGTTAAAACTGGAAGGTTTCATTAAAGAAGGAGAAGAAGTCAAGGTTTACAAGCTTAAAAGAGCTCTGTATGGACTGAAACAAGCTCCAAGAGCCTGGTTCAATCGCATTGAAGGGTATTTCAAGCGAGAGGGGTTCAAGCAAAGTCGTTTTGATCATATTTTCTTAATGTCAGCAACAGTAGATATCTTCCCTTGTGGTTTAGAATTGAAAAATTAGTTTCTACTGTAACATAACAAAATACTAAATTTGCCTTGCAGTAGTGTATGTTGATCACCACTTGTGGCCTGTGATAACTTTTGAAAACTAAAATCCTTGCTAGGTTGCCTTTATATTCTTACATAAATCATGAATCCTTTGCTAGGTTGCCTTTTAGATTGGTCATGGTGTGTAAAGTATCTTTTCTCCGTATATAACATGCAGTTTTATTCTTTTATGGACCTATTATATTCGAGGCCAAAGAAACTATTATCGTTAATGAGTCTTACATCATGATACCATTCGTCGTTTGTTGATCACCTACAATGTTAGCTTAACTACCAAACAAAAATTGTCTTAGACTGTTTGTGGGACCTTTTTCGATGTATGTTTGATCACTTGTGGTTTTTACATTGCTGCTAGAGTTTTATAGGTAACATCTTGTCTATCTATGGACCTGGAAATCTTATGTATGCGGAGTTAGTGCTGAATGCTTTCCTGCATCAGCAATTTACTGATAATTTCTGGGTCATGAATGTACGGATAATGGAAATAAATATGACTCATTCATGGACTCATTTTGAGTTGACCCGTATGATCCTATCCCTTGTTTTAAAGGGTAGAGGGTTTAAACTTTCAAGATGGAATACTTAATTTTTTTAGGAAAATACTTAGCCGACAAGGTGCTTGGTTATTATTTGTCAAATCATCTTAATTTTTTTAGGAAACTACTTACCCCGTTGTTCCAACATTGTAGGTTCTTGGGAAAACTAAAAAAGAAAGTGACGAATAAAGCTAAGGTTGAAAGTTCAATTGCCAATGCCTACTTAATTGAGGAAACATCAATGTTTTGTTCACATTACTTTGAACCTCATGTGAACACAAAGATGAATAGAGTGCCTCGAAATTATGATGGAGGTGATGAGGAGCTTTATGAAGGAAGTATATCTGTATTCAAGTGTTCCGGTCGATTATCTGGGCAATAAAAAAAAAGACGTTTAGGTGATCAAGAGTATGATGCTGCGAGAACTTATGTGTTACTGAATTGTGCTGAGATTGAACAGTATGTCAAGTAAGTATCATACATACATCTTTTTTTTTAACGTTGTTGAGCGAGTCATTGTTATTAATTTAAAATTTATACCCAAGGATATTTGTCGAAGAGATAAAGACAATTGAGCCAAATTTAACTGATATGCAAGTTGACACTAGTCTGGAGCGTGAATTTGCAAATTGGTTTAATGAATACGTAAGTGTTTTACCTTTTCAACTCATATGGATACCACTTATAATTATATGTAAATTGTATTAACTTCAATTTCACTATTAATTATAGGCACGCGATTCAGGTAATGTTGATAGTCAAATTATCAAAGATATTGCTTCAGGGCCTTTGAGAAGTGTGGTCACTTATCCGGTATATTTTGTTAATGGGTACAAATTCCACACTAGTGAACATGGTTCGGGTAGATTAACATACAATAGTGGAGTTTGCCTAAAGGGTTCTAATTATAGTGATGAGTCAACTGATTATTACGGCATTTTAGTGGAGATTGTGCAATTAGAGTACCCAGCTCTCCCGATTAAAAGAGTTGTATTGTTTAAATGTGATTGGTTTGATCCAACGCCAAATGTTGGGATGAAGGTTCATAAAGGGTACAATCTAGTTGATGTTAACCATAAAAGAAGATTTAACAAATATGAACCATTTATTTTGGCTAGTCAGTCATCACAAGTCTATTATATGTCATATCCAAGCTTACGGCGGGATAAAGTTGATTGGTGGGTTGTGTCTAAAGCCAAACCTAAATCATTTATTGATCTTCCTGGTGTCAATTTGGCTTTCCAAGATGATGAAGTCAACACACATTCACTTGATGATGTTGACACAGATGATAGTGATGATGCTTCTTTAGGAGATGATAGTGATGATGCTTCTTTAGGAGATGACACCGATTGAATTATGTTTTCTAGCATTTAGTTATTTGTTTTGTTTATACATATTGCTTTTTCACAGCTTGTTATTGCTTATTTAGTACTTTTTTTTTCTTAGTTTCAGTCTTTTTTTTATAAGCTCTGTAATTGTTTATACACTTTGAGGAGTATAATGTCAGGTTTTGATGAGAATTGCGGGCATGTAGAGTTAAAAGAATGTTTTGAACCTTTGAAAGAAAATTCAAACTGCATTCAGTCTCCCAAAAGGAACATGGTAGAAACTAGTCCTGATGGGCGATCCCCGTTAAGAGCTCTCAACAATTAGCTGAAGCTGCTTGACCAAGGTAGCTTTTTACATATATAACCAACGTATTTTGTTTTTCTGAACTTTGTTCCCGCACGTTATTTCTGTGACACACACTTAAACTAAACGTCCTCTATCATTCCCCACCTCTTAAATTGTTCTTGTCCTCAAAAACTAACATCAAAGGTAGGAAATCTTTTCATCAGATCCTCCATCAACAGCCAAGTTGCATCTTCTCTGGAACCATTGACCCATTGTACCAAAGAATAGGCTACTGCAACATTTCTTTTCTTAACCATCTTCCTTTCCAAAATCTTATATAGCTCCACTGCTAACTACCCATTATTATCACAAACACGCAGCTGCACTATGTGAGTTGTTGTGTGTACATCTCCTTTATACTTCTTAAATTGGGACACATGGAATACATTGTGGATTAAGGAATGATTAGGCAGCTGTAGCTTATAGGCAACTTCTCCAATTTCCTCAGTAACCTCAAATGGTCCACAGTACTTAGGAGAAAACTTATTTCCGTTATGTTGTCTGAGTGAAACTTGTCTGTGAGGTTGCAACTTCAGAAACACCTAATCTCCTATAGCAAAACTTCTATCAGATATCCCCTTATTTGCTTCTTGTTGAATTGATTTCTCTTGCTAACAAGGTCTTATCCACTGCATCCACTTTACTTGTACCAATCAAATAGGGAACATGGATAGCTAGTGGTTGACCATAAACTGCTTCCAAAGATGTGGTTTGAATAGCAGTATGGACATTACAGTTGTACCACAGTTAAGCCATAAGCAGGCACTTACACCATTCTTTTGGTTGCTCCTCTGTCATGAGATAACACACCAAACACTTGCTTACTAATTATGTCTGACCATCAGGTTGGGGGTGGTAGGAAGTGGACATGAGCTGCTTGACTAGTAGGATTTTAAACAATTCTTTCTAAAATTTACTAAACCTTGTCTCTATCAGACACAATTGACTCAGCATCCATGTAGTTTATAAACCCCGATAATTAAACTTTAGCCACTTGAGAAGCTGTGAAAGGATGTGATAGGGGTAAAAAATGTGCATACTTGCTTAGCCAGTCCAGGATGGAGGAAGGGCCTTATCTGCTGCAGATATTAACTTGTTTCAAGAGACCGGCAAATTATTTTTTTTACAGAAATGTGATGTAAATAGAACTTTTATGTCAATGTTTTTCTAGGCAAATGTTGCCATTTGCGAGATGGATGGACGTGGAAACGAGGCATTTGTAATTCCTTTGTTTCAACTTCATCTACACTCGGAGATCAAATTGTTTATTTCAGTTTATGTTGAGGGCCGTGTGTTATGAGGTGACATATTTTTGACCCATTTACAACTGTGAAAGTGTTTCGATAAATGATCTACATTGTTGTTTGGATAATGTAAAGCATCATGATGAGTTTCTTCTTATGTTCACGTCATGACATTCACTTGACAGTCGAGCTTCACCCTAGTGTTTGATAAATGCTTTTGTTTCATGATCATGTTATTTTTTATCCATCAATTTTAACGTTTCTAATTAGAAGGTAGAAACCATACATATTGGCATTTAGCTCTAAACCAGAACAGATCAGTTATGACTATTTCAACACTAAGTATAAGCAAAAAATTTCATGGAATCCCACTATCTCAATTAAGAAGTAACTAATTTTAAACTATATAGATATTAATTTTTATAATAGAAATACCAGGATTAACAAACCTACAATAGCAAAGTGGTTTGATACTTTAACGAAAATTATGCAAATAGATATGTCATGTCATGTTTAACGAAAGACACAAAATAAGTTCCTAAAAGAGAGAAAAAAAAAAAAAAAAAAAAGGAAGTGGAAGTCCAAGGGAGCCAAAATGGCTCGAACCTTGGACCTCAACACCTCAACCTTTTAATAACACAACACACTACCAATATCGCCCTTGGGTCTTTCCTGTCATTACCTTCACAAATAATTGACTTAACCCGTTTATCTCACAGATAGCTTTCTTCATTTACAACTTTACTTTTATCGAATATTATTATGCATGTTCTTATACGAAACTTGAAGTTAAGCTATTCAAGACATAACATTTTGGAATTGAATTGGTTATGCTGTAAAAAAAAGTAGATTAGTCAGTAAGAGTATTAAAACCTAACGAGACAACCCATTTGCAAAAGAAGAAAATCGATATGCAACTCATGTTTGTTGATAAACCCAACCTAACGAATATCCTTGTAGGGTCGGTTGCGAGTGCAAAAGTAATCAGAAAATTTAAAGATAACATATTTATTTAATAGCAAACATTGATAATAAAGATAATAATAATAATAATAACGGATAGTTATATGAAGCTCGAACTCGGTCAAGTTAAATCGATTAAGCTTAAGTCAAGCTTAAGGAGAAAATGGATATGCAACTCATGTTTGTTCATGAACCCAACCATGTGAATACGTTTCCTTGTAGAGCTCAACCACTAATTAAGCTTTAAGTTAAAATTCAAGCTCGGGTTGCGCTCGTTTAACTAGAGCTCAAGTGGAGATTAAGTCGACCTTTTCACAAGCCGAGTTCATTTATCTCACAGATAGCTTCCTTCATTTACAACTTTACTTTTATCGAATATTATTATGCATATTCTTATACGAAACTTGAAGTTAAGCTATTCAAGACATAACATTTTGGAATTGAATTGGTTATGCTGTAAAAAAAAGTAGATTAGTCAGTAAGAGTATTAAAACCTAACGAGACAACCCATTTGCAAAAGAAGAAAATCGATATGCAACTCATGTTTGTTGATAAACCCAACCTAACGAATATCCTTGTAGGGTCGGTTGCGAGTGCAAAAGTAATCGGAAAATTTAAAGATAACATATTTATTTAATAGCAAACATTGATAATAAAGATAATAATAATAATAATAACGGATAGTTATATGAAGCTCGAACTCGGTCAAGTTAAATCGATTAAGCTTAAGTCAAGCTTAAGGAGAAAATGGATATGCAACTCATGTTTGTTCATGAACCCAACCATGTGAATACGTTTCCTTGTAGAGCTCAACCACTAATTAAGCTTTAAGTTAAAATTCAAGCTCGGGTTGCGCTCGTTTAACTAGAGCTCAAGTGGAGATTAAGTCGACCTTTTCACAAGACGAGTTCATTTATCTCACAGATAGCTTCCTTCATTTACAACTTTACTTTTATCGAATATTATTATGCATATTCTTATACGAAACTTGAAGTTTAGCTATTCAAGACATAACATTTTGGAATTGGTTATGTTATAATAAAAAAGTAAATTAGTCAGTAAGAGTATTAAAACCTAACGTGACAACCCATTTGCAAAAGAAGAAAATTGATATGCAACTCATGTTTGTTGATAAACCCAACCTAACGAATAAGTTTCCTTGTAGGGTCGGTTGCGAGTGCAAAAGTAATCAGAAAATTTAAAGATAACATATTTATTTAATAGCAGACATTGATAATAAAGATAATAATAATAATAATAACGGATAGTTATATGAAGCTCGAACTCGGTCAAGTTAAATCGATTAAGCTTAAGTTAATCTTGAGCTCGAAAACTAATTAATTAGCTTTAAGTTAAAAGTCAAGCTCTGGTTCAGCTCAAGTGGAGCTTAAGTCGACTTTCTCACAGCTAAGTTCAATTATCTCACAAGTAGCTTCTTTCATTTACAACTTTACTTGTATCGATTATTATATAATGTCTATGCTTACATGAAACTTGAAGTTAAGCTATTTAAGACATACCTTTTTGGATTTGGTTATGTTGTACAAAATGTAAAAAAAAATTGGTAAACTTATAAAAACCTAACGACTAATAACCCATTTGCGAAAGAAGAAAGATCTATACACAGCTATTGTTTGTATGTTATAAGTACCCTAATAACCTGATTGACCCGAACCCGACAAATCCTTTTAATATAGGTCTTCTTGCGAGTTAATTTCTTTCCTTTGAACATCCAATAGACCGGATAATCTGATTAACATCACTAATTCTAATTCATAATAACTAAAATACTAATGAAGAGGTAAATAACAATAATACTAATAATAATTAGGGGTGTTACTCGGGTTGACACGACCGCGTTCAGGTAAATTCAGGTTGAGGCTAAAAGAACATACCCGAACCCGACTTTATTTAGAAATCAGGTTAATCGGGTTCGAGTCAATTTGGGTCGGGTCAAATCGGGGTGGGTCAACCCGAATAAAAGTAAAATGATTAAAAAAGTTGCTTACTTCAATATGTTTAGAATGTAAAAATGTTATTCGAGTCAGGTTGATCGGGTACGGGTCAATTTGAGTCGGGTCAATACGGGTTGAGGCTAAAAAAAATATACCCGAACCTGACCCTATTTAGAACTCGGGTTAAATGGGTTGACCCAAATTAACCAACCCAATTAACCAGACCTAATAAGCTTAATCGGGTTCGGTACATCCCTAATAAAGATAATATATAGTATTTACTTATTCATCAAACTATATTTTATAATAAAATGAAACTATATTTTTTTATAATAAAATGCTAATATAACTATATATTCATCACATGTTTGACCTTCCACACTAGACCATACGGTTATTCACCTCTGAAAAGATATTGGCGCCATTCTTTGGGAAATTATTTGGCGCCCCTAGATATGTGGGGATCGTGGAGCAGCAGTCACTCCTTCCACATGAGGTTTATCTGGCGGTTTATCAGATGCAATAGACTTTCAGGAAGCAGTAGAACAAGGTATGTTCATACACCATTCACTATATTAGATCATAATTTGTGGTAATTAGTTTTAATTTACCTTTTAATTTAATGTTAGGGTGCTTGATTCATTGAGTTTTATTGCATGAATATAGTTGATTAGGTTTATTTTTACTTTACACTTTCATGTAAAAAACCTAAGGGTTCTTTGAATTAGTATTGATGGATAACTGTAATTGCGTGGGTTAATGAACCACATAGGAATCGTATGTGTAAGAAGGGTCTATGTCTTCATTTTTTTTTGTTACACCAGGCGTAGTAAGCTTATGAGTTCGGAATATGTGATCAGGAAGTGTTTCTCCCTTTGTTTTGATTTGGTAGTTATAATTTTTATGTGTAGTTAAACTGTTTGATAAAATGCCTGAATGAAATTTATTACTTTAACTGGTTGTGACTTACAATTGCAAGATAAACAAGACTCGGACATGAATCTATTGTGATTAGTCGATGAATTAGTTGACGAAAAGTACATAAGCAGACTTAGTTATTTAGCTAACTAAACTGGATAAGAACGAGACTCGGACATGAATCTATTATGTGACTTGAGGAGTGTTTGTGTTGTCTTATGGTCTTATGTAAATTTTGAAAAGCTCATAAGCCAACTTATTTTGGCTTTTAAGCTTATGAAGTTATGCTCATGCCCTTAAACAAGCCATAAGCTCAACCTGATAAGCTTGAAAGCTGAAATAAGTTGGCTTATGAGCTTTTCAAAATTTACATAAGCTCAGTTAATAAGCTAAACACGAACACTAAAGTATATTTGATCTTGGGCTAGTCTGTCGGTCTGTCCACTACCAAAATTACTTGTTGATAAGCAACCCTACTTGCCACCAAGTATGCCTTAAAATTTGAACAGGAGGTGCACCATAAGCTAGATCTGGTGCACCTTGGTAACCATAACCTGCACCATATGGAGCTGCTTGTTCATTGTATCCGAGTTGTGTATATTGGCCATAACCGGTGGTGGGTCCAGCCTTTGCTCAAAAGAGCTTCCAAGATTTAGTGTGTTGAATTTGATTACATAATTCGTGTTATTCGACAGTTAATATTAATTATTTGAATAAAATTGTTCAAGAGTTTATAGACTTATATGCATTAAAGCTATAATTGGGATGACTTTTGATCCGTTTGACCACTTTCTTGAGCTAATTTCTTTGTTTTGCTCATTGGAAATTGCTACCTCATGTGGGGCCAGCTATAGATTTATGGCCTAAGTTTCCTTTAAAGTCATTAGATATCTAGCTTTATACCTGCTTGGGATCATGTATCATCATTCTGTAACCATATGTTGACTATGATTAAACAAACTAATAAAGTGGTATTGCTGTACTGAAATTAGCTATAATTGGTTCTCTGTATATAATGTTACACTATCCATGCAAGACTTTCTCAATAGAAACTGATATTCTGTCGCAGTTGCTGTTTATAGCATTTTGTATACTAAAATGCCACTTTTGCTATTTCCTTTTTTTTTAATCAATCGCCTGGGTTGTCAAAAGGCCTATAACTGGCCTTCATTAAGAGCGTATGTGGTTATCTGTCCATTATAATAAGAAACTCTTGGGGTTGTCAAAAGCTATCATTGGTCTTCACTATAAGTTCTATGCTTAGTTTTCTGCAGGAGATAATTTTGACCCGTTCACTTTTGACTGGGTTTATGTGGGTTATTATTGTGACTTGATCTGTAAGTTATTGTTTTTGCTAGTTCTCAGTTTTTTTTTTTTTTTGCCTGGTTCAGTTCAAAACCGGATTTTTATTGAATGATTTTTTCTTCCGAAAGAGATGAAATTTTTACGCAAGTAGCTAAACATGAATTGCTAGCCAGTATTTAAACTTAAACGGTGGAAACTCAGTAACAGAGCTGATACTAAAGAGCCTGGTTTTGGGTTCTAATATTTTTAAATTTTCGGTTCAGGATGGGTCTCAATCTCGTCCTGTTTTGGACCATTACACACCTAATTGCGTGTATGGATTAGCAGATATAGGTTGTTGCTTCAGTGTGATTGATGTAGATGTTTGTCTTTTACACTGCCGAGTCATGAGTGAGATCATTGTTGATACTGATATACTCAATTTTAGTAGAGCGATAAAAGGTTTATAACGATCAGATATTATTACATCAAACTGACTATACAACCATGAATCACAGTTGCCTGCATAGATTATAAGGACATCCATATACTGTTGCTTCAGTGAAGACTCGGCATTGCATATTTATATCTTGTTTAAAGTACTTATATCTTGTTTTAAGTCTATATATTGTATTACACACCTAATTGCGTGTATGGATTAGCAGATATAGGTTGTTGCTTCAGTGTGATTGATGTAGATGTTGTCTTTTACACTGCCGAGTCATATCATCGATAACTAAAGGAAATTTCAACCATGTAACAGTTAAGTATTAGGCATTTAGGCAAGATTAAAAAAATATATAGTCTATGTAAACGTAAGATTCTTAGAATCATTCAATGTTGAGTTGGAGAGTCGAATTGCGTCCAAAATTTGGTTATAATCTATCCAGCTCTTCAGGTATAAATGTATTTTCGTGTAACTGTAAGAACCTAATCAAAACTAACTTGTCGGATTGATTCATTTATGCGGTCATGAATGTGATACATTCTTAGACGAACCATTGCTCATATTGTGAGTGTGTGTGTGTTTGCTAGTCGTTCTCGTTGTTAACTTGTTTCAGTGTGTGAATCCCAAGTCCCTGTGGTTTTCATAACTCGTATTTATAACAGTTTTGACCAAGTTAAGAAATCATTCATTTGATAGGATCTTTTATCATTTACAAGCCTGTAAAAGGTGTTATTTTGTGTTACACAATCTTCTGGTCCTACTAATTCATACAAGCAACTACCATGAGTGAGATCATTGTTGATACTGATATACTCAATTTCAGTAGAGCGATAAAAGGTTTATAACGATCAGATATTGTTACATCAAACTGACTATACAACCATGAATCACAGTTGCCTGCATAGATTATAAGGACATCCATATACTGTTGCTTCAGTGAAGACTCGGCATTGCATATTCATATCTTGTTTAAAGTACTTATATCTTGTTTTAAGTCTATATATTGTATTAGTTACTCATGTTTAAAATTTCATATATTGTGTTAGTTACTCATGTTTAAAATTTCATAGATCTTTCTTTAAAGTACTTATATCTTGTTTTAAGTCTGTTTTAAAGTCTAATTATGGATATCATTATCTCAGAAATTTCTCACATTCCTTTATATTTGAAAACTTTCTCCTTGTAGACATGGCTAGACGAAAGAAAATACTTTGATCAAGAGAGAGTAGGCCTCATGCTAGTGAAGGACAATCAAATGGTATCCCTAACAATTCAACGAGGCAACGGCTTGGAGCAGGAGAGAGTAGGCCTCATGCAAGTGAAGGACAATCAAATGATATCCCTAATAATTCAACGAGGCAAAGTCTTGGAGCAGGGGAGACTAGGCCTCATGCCAGTGAAGGACAATCAAATGATATATCTAACAATTCAACAAGGCAAACGCTTGGAGCAGGAGAAAGTAGGCCTCATGCCAGTGAAGGACAATCAAATGATATCCCTAATAATTCAACTATAAATGACGATACCCATCAAACAACGCCTCAAAACATCATTGAGAACTTAGATAATCCATCAAATGGAAGAAAACAAGTGCAAGTTGTAAATGGGGCGTAAGTACTGTAAATATATAATTTGAGCATCACAATTTTTTTTTCTGTTATTTCATTATATTTTTCATCACTGTAACAGATTCGACAAATCAAGTGCGTGTTCTCGAGAGATTACAAAGATATTTAAAGAAAAAATTGATGATACCGGGTACACTTGGACAAAGGTGTCTCAACCTACAAAAGACTTTTATTTTGGAGAATTTAAGGTATTGATTAGATTTTAATTGTTAATTCAGATTTATGTTTCTTTTTATAAATACTAATTATTTGAATTTATAAAAGAAACATTTTTTATGGGATCCGGAAGCCGAGACAAGCGTGAGGGTAGCATGGGATGCAAAAGCTTCTGTACGGTATACTGATTTCTTTAGAGACATAAGAAGTAAAATGGTGAAACCTGTATTCATGAGTGACAACGCATGGACAAATTTCACAACTTATTGGGGAACATCAAAGTATAAGGAGATCCAAGAAAAAAATACACAAAATCGTCTAAAGGGTGAAGGTTCCGCAACTCATACCGGAGGGTCAATCTCATTTCGTGAACATGCGAAAAATCTAGTAAGTATATTAATAAGTATTGAAGTCATTGGGAATTTGCTCTACATACGACAGTAGCATATAATTGTATCGAGTTACTTGTATGTGCAGCTAGATATTACTTAAATTGTTCCATAGTTGTTCCAGTTTGATGCGTAGATTTGATGCGAAGATTGTTAATTCTATTAGGAATTTTGAAGGTCGTAAAAGAGTAGTAAAGCATAGTTTTATGGGCATATGCATGTGTGAAACACATTCTATAAGTTTATGTCAAGCTATGATCAAGATCAGGTTAAAGTTTTTACTGAGATGTCTTTCATTCCATACTGTCTTGTCTGCATATTAGTTTGTCATGTCGTATCTGCAGTTGTGTGTGCAATATCAGGTATACAAAAGCTATATCAAAATGCTCCTGGTAGTATTCTTTTTGTTTTCCAGGTTTCATAGGAGAATTTTGTTCTTTGGTGGGATTGGTACTTCATATGTCAGTAGTGGTCTTTTAGTTTGTTTGGTCATATGTTATAGTGTCAGTTTGCAATCATTACTATCATAGCAAAATGTGTCCAAATGTTTACTGATCTCTTCTTTATGCAATTGTGATGTAGGAATCTAAATACAAGCGTCCACCTACGGGATTTGAGCTCTTTTTGCATACTCATACCAGCGGCAATGACAAGAAAACATTTATCAATGAGAAGTCAAAAACAATCAATGTAAATTCTAATATCCTCATTATACAATATTGTTCTTAGTTCTATCATTACTCATGATTAAATCTACACACTTATAGGATAGCGTGTTGCGTCTAAAGCAAGAAAGGGAGGAAAATCCAGCTTCTACAGAAAGTGAGGTAGATGAAACAGCACTTTACATTGCAGCAGCGGGTGGTGCAAAGAGAAGAAACTTGTATGGTGCTGGGTCAAAGAGACTTGATTATATTAAAGATACAGATTCTGGAAATAACGCAACTACAGTTACCAAGGTGGACGACGGGTGGGAGAAAAAGTCTATGAAAATGGAGAGACGTATCAAGAAATTAAATAAAACTCTTGAGATTGTGTGCGATCGTTTCAATATAACACTTCCTGATTGTGATTCTGATAGTGAAAATTCTGATGGAGGAGATGCTCATCAAGGTCCCAATACCAGTCACTCCCGAGCAGGTGGAAGAGAGGAAGATGACCATGATAGCCGCATGATTGTGAGTTGATAAGTCATATTATCTTTATGTTAATTGTTTTGAGACATCTTCATGATGATGGTTTGTTCTTTTCAGTTTATTTTATTTGTTTTGAGACATCATTAGAATGATGGTTTTTGCTAATTAGGAGACTTAATATTTATGTAAGAATGATCTATTTACTATCGTGTGCTTCATATTTCAATAATATGTGTTTAATGTGTGGTTTTTATATTAGATGCTACATAATTGTCAGATTCTAAATATTAAAATATAATCATATAATTTACCCATATATTTACCCATGCATTATTTATAATATCACGTAAATATTTAACCACAATTTACTCACAAAACAATAGTGGGTAAGTTAGCTACGAATATACCCACAAAATGTTCATGGGAAAGATGTCATGTTTGCCTATGACATTTACCCACGACCATATATGGGTAATTTTTCCCACGGATTATCATGGGCAAAATTTCCATGCTTTTTACACACGATTATATACGTGGCTAATCTATTCAAGGATTATTGTGGGGGACTTGACTTTTACACACAAATAGTTTTGTGGGCAATGTTACCCACACAATACCCACGAGCATATCTATGGGTGTTTCGTGGTGTGACAGAAAATCCCACAAACAATTTACCCATGAATGCCAAACAATCACCCACCCAGAATGACGTGGGTAAACTTACCCACAGTATGAAAATGTCGTGGGTAAACAATTAGCATCGGAGGTTTTACCCATCTATAGAGAGTTGTGGGTAATCCGTGGGTACTACCCTGTTACCCACGAAAATATGGCTTTTACCCACAAATTATGTCCGTGGCTATTTGCCTGATTTCTTGTAGTGATAAGTCTTAATCAATTGGTCATGTCATAAAACTCATGCCTAAACCAACAACAAACAAAGAGTTCTTTCGATCCCATAACTTTGATGTTATTAATTCGTGAAGTTCCATTTACTTGATTAGAACACATATTCAAAAGATGTCATTCGACCACTAATCTAAATTAAACTTTTACTTGTTATGTTTATTAAGTTTCTTATACAATCGTCACAAAGTACAAGACCAAAACATTCGTCCACTAATGAATTGAAATTAACCACTATTGAGAATCCTTTTGACATTTAGATCCAACAATGACTAATCAAAACAATATACAGTAACAAGATTCAATTTAACCAAATATGATGTTATAAACAAACACTAATTATTTCCAAACATCCTATTATCACAAGTTATCATATAAACCAAACAAGTATTAAGACAACAAAACACATATCAAGAATCACCTCATCAACACAATCAAAGAAACCAAACATGAATATTATTAAAAGAGAATATAACAAAGTTCAACATGAAAAATAGAATTCAACATCATAAAAGCAACAAGAGTTTACCCAAGGTATCAATTACAATAGGCAAAGGTGAAGGATTATAGCAACCTTCAAGCCTCCAATCAACAACAACTTCTAACCAAGCTGGAAAATCACACCCGAACACTTCGTCAAGCACTTGAGCACTACTTCTGGAAATGGTAGAGGTTTGTGGTCTTTTGGGGTTGATAATAGTTGGTGAAAATTCGTCCTTAAGGGTGAAGGCTAGAATTTCACACCCAAAACCATGTCAAAATGGTCTTATTAATAGGTAGAAGCCACCCTTAGCCAACAAGTAAGTTACTTGGGAACAAAGTGTCAAAAAAGTGCAGGTTTATAATTAAATAGAGGCAAGTGATTGGACATGGGGCTTAATGACACTTAATTACACATTAAAAAGGACTTTTGAGAAGACAGATTCCTCCATCCGATCGGTTGCAGGCCAATACCGATCGGATGGACCCTTTGGCCAGACCAAAGTTTTAGATCTTTCTCTTCGCTTTCCGTGGCCACTTGAATCAACTAAATCCGAGTTCGTATGCTCAAGATATGGCCAAAATGGTGAAGGTGTGTCGGGAACAACGAGTCTTCCAATATTTCTTCGTTTAAGCTTCTTTTCTTCATTTCTTTTCTCGTTTTCCCGCTTGTGCTTTATTCTTGAGTCTTTGGAGTGACAATTTCATGACTTAATATTCTCGAATATACTCCAAGAGACTTTCATTTGTCAGGAATTCTTCGTACATGCATAAATCTTCGTTTATTCGTCTTTTTTCTTTGTTTTCCTTGTCATTAGCTTCCACGAACCTAAAGTAGAAATTATACCTCATTAAGTACCAGAAGTTCATAAAATTAATCAATATATATGCATAAAATCCACAATAACGCTCCTAAAAACATGTTAGATTTGAGCGTTATCACTTGGGAATCAACTTTTGTTTGCAGATCACCAGTTTGTGCAGACAGCTTGGCACAGGTATCCTTCAATTCATTCAAAAGTTGCATACTATCCTCACCACTTCGGCTTGTGTTACCTAGCCCGAGAGGTGGATCACTGGAAAAGTTAAGTTCAGTCTCACCCCTAGGATGAACATCCGAACCCCCCATTGTTTCCATGTGACTGGGACCTTCACCTGAATCAGTTCCAGAGGAACTTTCTTAATTATAAGTTGTCCTTGTTCGGGTCTTAATGATGTTATCACTGTCCTATGCTGCTGCTAAGCTAGACACAGTAGTGGCAGCCCTTGCCAACATGTGATGGGTACCAGCTGGGATTGCTGAACCTTCACCCATTTGGGTTTGGGCTAGTGCCAACATTGTTGGAAACAAAGGTGTCACTCTCCCTGAAAAATCTTTTCCAACCCTCCTCATATTAGCAAAAACCTTTTTGGTAAGGAAGGGAGTGGGATAAACATTTTTGTGACTTTTCTTTTTTTTTTTAAAAAAAATTGGTTGTCCAAAAAGAGTTGCAAAAACATTGGATATAAAAAATATTTAGCCAAAGAGCTATCCAAGTTCTTAACCATACTATCAAAAATTAATTTTGAAAAATTAAATCTTTGAGTATTTTCAGCCAAACAAATTATAGCAGAAGCTAAATTACTGCTAAATTCATTCCAAGCAGTGGTCTTTGGACTTAGACACACTAAGACAGTATGAATTAAGAATTTCCAATGAGGAGAAAAATTACCTTTTTGAAACTTTAAAGCATCTGTATTTCTGTCATAGCCCATTAGTGAAAGTTTTTCAAAGATTATAGGATTTGGAAGATTCTCAACTCCGTTAGCATCATCTAGGAGAAGATCTCTCCGAATAGACGCCTCTGTAATGATAATCATTTGCCCATCTACAAGGGAATGGATTTGTGCTTCCCCATTAATAGTTTTGACCTTAGCAGACGACGAAAATTGGTTAACGTTGGAAGTATATATAGTATATTTTACTGTTAATGCAAACTTAATATAGCTTGCATTAAGGAAATCAATTATCTCATTAAAATCTACAGACTTACTGGATTTTTCTGAAAAGGCAACATTATTATGAGGATCTGTAAAAATTATGTTAGACATTATTATTTGATTTAGGGGTTTTGAAATATGACGATTAAAATTCGATTAGGGAGTGGAAGAGAGAGAGTAATGTGTGCGTGAATGTGATTGTGTGCTGCAATTGGGGATTTATACCCTTTAAGTAAAAACGGATACCCGGCAGTACAACGTTTCGCTAGCAGTACAATTGTTAGCCTAGCAGTACAATAATAATAACTGCATTAAAATATCATAAACTTGTAATAATAACTCCATTCATATATTAAACCAAGTCAAAAGAAGTTTACATTTACATAGGCAAAATATATAAAGAAAAGATACATTAAGACATATATTTACTAGCTTGAATACTTCTGTAAACTTCAACTATTGCCTTCCTTGCTTCTTCTATTTTTTTATTCCTCTCCTCAATTTTCTTCTGATACTCCTCAATGGCCTCTAAATCTTTCTTGTTCCTTTCTTCATACATCTTTATACGCTTGTTGTAAATTTTTATCATTTCGTTTTCAGCACCATACTGGCCATCACTACATTTCTCCCAAGTTTGTTGGGATATGCCAAATTTTTTTATATTTTTCAGGCATTGGTGGAGGAGAATCATCCCTTGGGCGTTTGTTTTTGTTGGAAGAAGGAGTTGAAGAGGATTTAGCCATTGAAATTTGAAATTTATTTTCTAATGTCGAGTTTTATATGAACGGTTGATTATGAACGGTTTCCATGTCGAGTTGTATAAATAGGCTGGAGAGGTATACGAACGGTTCCCAATACTTTAGACGGGAAGAGGGACCATCGAAAGGCGCCAAAAGTAACCAGGTGGATAATATTGATCGGATTCGGTTTGTGTTTGGTTTGGATTGACTAGTGTGTTGATTTAGAAGTGTGTTTGGTGTTGGATTGACTAAATGACTTTTTCATTAGGGTAATTGATATTTTCTATATTAATGATGTTTAATGTAATTTGTGTTTTAACTTAATGTTTAATGTAATTTGTGTTTTAACTTAATGTTTAATGTAATTTGAGAATGTGTAGTTTTGATTTGTTTTTATTTGTTTTAGAGAATGTGTAGTTGTTTGAGATGTAAAGTTTATAAAACTTGTAAAATGTTGAATACCCTAGCAAATTGAAATTACATAAAAGATCAAATAGAATACATTAAACCATCAAATTGAACCTACATTAAACAGCCACTTAAAAAAACAACGAACAATTACGTAAACAACGAATGAAATTACAAACGTAAACAAGGAACGAAATTAAAAGAAGCTATCATCTGAGTCTGGCCAACCATCTTCAGAGGATTCAGGTGGGAAAAAACCACTTTCCCAGTTCTCCCTACGTTCTGCATACTCCCTGGCTTGCTGCTCCAAGCGAGCAGCTTCCTCTTTTCTTTCAAGTGCTTCCATTTCCAGGAAGACTTGCATATCTGCTTCATCTTCTTGGATTTGTTCCTCTGTTAACCCAAACGGATTTTCCGGTGGATTGTTAACCGGTGGATTGTTAGCCAGTGGAGATGGAGATGGAAATTCATGGGGTGGGCTGAAAACCGGAGAGGTTTGTTCATGGGGTGGGCTGAAAACCAGAAAGGTTTGTTCATGGGGTGGAATGGGGAATTGTTGGCCAAAATCCTTTTGGCGAGGTGGAGATGGAAATTGTTGCCCGAACTCTTTTCTGGAAGACATTTTGAATTTGAGAACTTTGGATCTTGAATTTGAATAGTTTGGATTTTGAAAGTGTTTGTGTGTGATATGTGTTTGAGAAGCAAGTATATTTATAGTGATTAAAAATGTGTTTGAATTTGAAATTTGAATTTGAATTCGAAATTTGAAATATATCCTGCCCACTTTTTTTGAAATGTATCCCGCCCACTTTTTTTATTTTGAATCTGAAACTTTTTTTATTTTAAATGTTTAATTAAAATGTACTCCCTCCGTCCCAATTTTATTGTCTCATTTTTCCTTTTCGGGCGTCCCAAAATTATTGTCCCATACCAAAAATGGAAAGTGAATAGGTAGTGGAGTTTGGTAAAGTTTAATATACTACCCTTGGTTGAAATTAATATTACAAACTTTAATGAAGTGTTAATTAATTGGTTAAGGGTAAACTTGTCATTTGGCAAAAAAGTAAAAGAGAGAAAGTAGTGATAGTGACATTTTTCTAAAAAAATTTGTTTTTTGTCGTGGGACAATAATTTTGGGATGGAGGGAGTAATATTTAGTGATTAAAAAAATAAAAAAAAAAGAAAAGAAAAGGAGTGCCACGTGTCAAACAATGCCCCACCTACCATTACACCACTTTTTCAACAAATCCCCACACAGCCCCATATGCCACATGTCAAACAACCCTCCACCCTCTCTTACGCACCACTACACATACTCTTAATATGTTGTATTGTTACTTTACGTTTGAATTTGAATAATACTAGCTCGTACGGTTACTTTTACTTTCAATCTGATTTTTAAAATAGCCTCCAACGACTAGTTTAACGCCTTTCCACTATCAAAGCCACTTTCACAACACTTCGTCTATCAGGTTCGGTCTATAAACTCTTTTAAGAAATGATGAAACAGGGTCGAAAGGTTGCGTGAGTTATTGTTGGGGGTGTTGATCATGTACAATTATACATATCATCTCGGCTCATTCGTTAAACATCTCTCGTATAAAACCATATCATCTCGGCTCTTTCATTAAACATCTCGTGTATAACCATATCATCTCGGCTCATTCGTTAAACATCTTGTGTATAACTAAAGCTCAATTAAGGGTGTGAGTGTGTTAAAGCTGATGTGGCAGTGTGTTAAAGTTTAAAGATGAGTTATTGTTGGGAGTGGTTAGAGTATTTTCTTTTGTTTTGTCGTGTGGATTTTAGCTTGATTTAATCTTAATACCTCCAATTTTTTCCATATAATATTCAACTACGGATAACTGATACCTGCGGGGAAACCCAAAAAACCAATGGATAATATTAATCGGGTATTCGGTGAGATATGGGGCGGGTACGGGTATACTTTAAACGGGTTCGGTTACCGGTACACCAAAACCCTCCCCGAACCCGAACCGTTGCCATCCCTATTTAACACAAACATTGTGGCTAAAGAATTAACCAGCAGAGGTGTAAAAGGTTATTCTCACCCGATTACGCAATGAATAAGAAAAAGAACTCAAATTGATTAATTAACAATTTGCTAGGTGAGATAACTCGTATTATGCTACTGATGCATAATTGTGCTCCAGAGGTCGAAAGGTTGCGTGAGTTGCCTCAAGACCATCCAACTATCAGGGTCGGTCTAGAAACACTTTAAAGAAATGATGAAACAGGGTCGAAAGGTTGCGTGAGTTATTGTTGGGTGTGTTGATCATGTACAATTATACATATCATCTCGGCTTATTCGATAAACATCTCGTATACAACCATATCATCTCGGCTCATTCGTTAAACATCTCGTGTATAACCATATCATCTCGGCTCATTCGTTAAACATCTCGTATACAACCATATCATCTCGGATCATTCGTTAAACATCTCGTGTATAACCATATCATCTCGGCTCATTCGTTAAACATCTTGTGTATAACTAAAGCTCAGTTAAGGTTGTGAGTGTGTTAAAGCTGACGTGGCAGTGTGTTAAAGTTTAAAGTTGAGTTATTGCTGGGAGTGGTTAGAGTATTTTCTTTTGTTTTGTCGTGTGGATTTTAGCGTGACTTAATCTTAATACCGCCAATTTTGTCCATATAATATTCAACTACAAATAACTGATACCCGCGGGAAAACCCGAAAAACCGATGGATAATATTAATCGGGTATTCGGTGGGATATGGGGCGGGTACGGGTATATTATAAACGGGTTCGTTACGGGTACACCAAAACCCGCCCCGAACCCGAACCGTTTCCATCCCTATTTACCGGCTATAGCCGGATTTCACCGCCACGTCATCACCATTAGTCTTTTTTTTTTTTTTTTTTACAAATCTTGCGACGTCAGCTATAGTTAAAACAAACCACAAATTCAATATTCAACCGGCAATTAATCCCTTTAATTTACCCGGTCATTTGTAAACACACACAAAAATCAATAAACCCTAATCAACACACACATTCTTCTGGCAAACACAAGCACGCAAACAATGAATCCAAATAACAACAAAGGTAAGTTTTTTAATGTTTTCACATATCAGTTGATGATTGATTGTACAATAATTAATATCAGACTTGTGATCTATAAATGGTGATGTTAGTGGTTGTTATCGATCGATTCTATTGTAAAATGGGGTTGTTTTGTATTTTATAATAGTTGTTATGCTATGTCTAATTATTTGTTTTGTGTCTGAGTATTTTTTGTTGCCTGTTTGTGAGTACACTGAGAGGTCTAAATCAATGAGAGCATTGGAATGTGCCTAGTTTGTGATTGGCCAGTAATGAGAGTACCTAGCAGACTTGTTTGTGTTTGGCCACCAATGAGAGGTCCAAATGCAGCCTATTAGAGTACACTGACATGTCCATTGAGACTACAAATACAGTATTTTGAACTGTTTGTGAGTACCCTGAGAGGTCCAATTGAGACTTCAACTGCAGCCTACTTGGCCACCAATGATACTTGAAATGCAGCCTAGTATAGTTTGTGCAACATTGCTTCATTGTTTGGGATGCCACAAAAGAGGACCAAAATTTTGGAACACAGTACAATGGATTCTTCTGCAGTGGTAAACCATCAAAAGGTTTTTCTTTGATTGTGATATAGTTTAACATTTGAATCAATAAAACTGATCTAACAGTTGTTATTTGTAGATGTCATACAAATTTCTTCTGATTCAAGCAGTTCAGAATCAAATGACGGTGCTCTCAACATCCTTCCTGGACTCCTTGCTTGGTATTATCCAGAGCAACATTCTGATGCAAGTACTGATACTTGGGAAGTGGAACATATCCAAGCCATTGAACCTCCGTAGGAACTCCCATCTCAAGCTCCTATCCTGGCTCTCCATGTGCAAGTTCAAATACCAGTTGAAAAGGCACACAAAAAGAAATTTACTTAGGATATTGTCTTGGGAATGCCGTGTAAGAAGAATCCTATAGGTTTTGGAGCACCTTCTAGCAGCCATGGGAAAGGCAAAACTAAGATGGTTTAGGGGTGTAGGATATACATTAACAGCTTTTGTGTTTTGTAAATGGTATTTGGTTCAATTGTGACATTCAATTTGAATACTGATTTTCCCTTATGTATGTACTTTATTATGTTTTAAATATTCTCCTTTCTGTATTCCCCAGCAACTTGCTGGTTTTTGTTTTCAATAGAGTATTACTTACTTAATAAAAAGTCTTCAATGTTTAAAAAAAAATGTAGCAATTTGTGTTTTGTAAATGTAATTAGTAAGGGTACAATAACTGGTAATTATGTAAGTATTTTGGTTTGTTAAATGGGTAGTAGTTTGTACTGTTGATGTGATGGTTGCACAGTATGGTACAATTGCGATTATTAAGATAATGATATATAACATTTGGAGCCAGAATTTTGATTTATTCAAGTTTATGCTTTAATTAACAGGTTCAAAGGCAAAATTTTCAAATAATTCAATTGTTAATTTCAAATTACAACTTGGAGACAAATTTTTGGATCAAAATTTTTTGAATCAAAACGATTCATATTCTTGGTGCATAGCCTCTTTTCTCTCCTAATTAAAAAAAAGACTGCAAAGAAAAAACAAAAATCAAATCTTCTATCACCGTTACTCTCCAAGCTAAGCCATAATCATTTTCTTTTACCATTTATTGCTTAAGAGTCATGGAAATTGAACCCATTGTTGATAAACAAACTTTACTTGATCCACCTGATCATATTGTACATGATGATAACGCCTTAGGATATGAATCTGAAAAGTATTCTGATAAAGAAGATGTAGATGCGCCTGTAACCGACCAAGCAGGGATACTAGCTAAGAGGGGCTCAACCAGGCTAGTAAAGTTTTGCGCGAAGCATGACAAACCTGGTGCAATAAAGCTCAAGGTAACCTTCGATGCATTCGGTAGGGTAACAGGGGAAAACAGAGCAGTGTTTGTGAGTTTTTTAGGAGATGTGGCTCGTGAGCAGATAGGTGTGAAGATTCTACACTGGAAGAAGGTGAATAAAGAAGCAAGAGATAAACTATGGAATTAAAGAAGGAAGCTCAAATTCAACTACATTTTGCCCAACCTAAATACACCTTCCAAACTGAATGAAGTCCCGGACTTGTATAATACAATAATGGAATCAGAAGACTGGGTCGAGTATGTTAAATACACGACCACCGAAGCATACAAGGTTTTAATTAGTCATCTTTAATTAAGTGTATATGTCATTTTATTATTTTCAGTTTGCAGCATTACCGCATCTAAACGCCTTATGATTTTGTGTTTTTAGGAGAAATCTGAGAAAGGTAAAATGGCGCGTTCCCAAAATATTTATCAGCATAAAATGGGACGAGGTGGATATGCTTATGTCAAAGAGAAAATGGTAAGATTACACGATGTTTGTTTTACCAATTGAGAGACGATCAGTATGAGAAATGAATCTGTTTACATTGCCCAATTTGCACATTTGCATTAATACCCTCATATTTTCGATTATCTTGGTTTAACTATACATGTGTAAGCATCCTCATATTTTCGTTTATCTTGGTTTAACTTTACATGTGTATGCATAATAAAGAGATTGAAGTGGATGAAGAACCCCCCCCCCCCCCCGTGATGTAATGTGGGTGAAAGGAAGGGTAAACAAAGACGGCGAATACCCAAATGATGATATTAAATCAAAGGGAGATCAACTTGTAAGTTTGACTGCTAATTCTATTATTATGCTTATATAGCAGCAGCATTAACTGTGTACTAGCAGTAATAGCTTGTATACCAGCAGTAACTGTGTACTAGTAGTAGTATACTTTTCATTGAAGTTCATGAGCAGAACTAACTCCAGCTGAGTAGCATTGACACAAATATGAGCAGCAGTTACTCTAACAACATCAAGAAGACTTTTAATCCGAACATTTCCTATATTTTTTGTGCAGAAAGAAGCTGATGACGAGATCAAGGAAGGAACCTCGAGTTTTGATGATGGCACTGATTTCATGACAGTTGTATTTGGTAAGGAAAAGGGCGGTTATGCCAGAGGAGTGGGAGGTGCAGTAACATACAAAGAGTATTTTGTCCTTCCTCGAAGAAAACAAGAAGCCAAGTTTCACCTAATACTTGTTTTTACCTGAGAATTACAAAAGTAAACATTAACGTACCAATTCTCATACATAATATAATAAAACAAGTCAAATAAATAGGATAAATGATGATAATAAAATGTACTTACTTGAGTTCATCAAATATCCCCCCACTTGAACTTTACTTGTCCCCAAGTAAACCTTAGAATTAATCTTATGAAAATGTATCCTAAAAGATATTAGGATTTATTTTTATATTTAAGCACGTATTCGTTTTGTCATAATCACACAACCAAACACTTAACGAATTAGAAATAAAATAAAATATTTCGATAAAAGCAAATCTAATCGTTTAACTGTCCAGTCGTGACGAATATTCTATCGTAAGCTTGGCAAGTATACGCATCTCCCCCACTAAAGCCAAGGAATAACAAGTCTAAAGCGGTAAAAAGGGTTTGTCGGTTAAGGGTTAATCATCCTTCTTAATCTCTATCGATCTCACATTCCAGAAAAGGCGACAAAATCACAAATACATGATCGAATCCACGAACACGATACTTGCAATTGCTCAAATCCTTAACTCGAATGGGCTAAAGATAGGACCAAGTAATCTTTACCAATAATATTATATCAAAAAGGGCGACAAAATCATAAATACATAGCCGAATCCACGACTACGATACTCAAGATTGCTCAAATCCCTAATCTCAATAAATCAAAGGTTTGGATAAAGAATGATATAGGGTATGGATAATATTTGGGATATAAATTGGTGTAAAATAAAAATAAACAAAACAGATAAATTAAAATCCTAAGTGTGGTTTAATCACTTTCCCAACCATCCCATGAATAAGACTCATATCATTGAATAACTCACGCTTTAACACTTGAAACACACGCTTTAGGTAGACACGAATTATACTCAACAATATCTTAATCAAAGAATAATCCTTAGTTGGCGTTCCCATAACGGCCAACTCCCATTCAATCCATAAATATAATATACAACAAATAGTGGTGATATCTCCCATTAATACAAAACTTTACATAAGTTGGTTAAAACAAACTTTCAACTTTTCTTTTTTTTCTTTTTCTTTTCTATTTTTTCGATTTTTTTTTTTTTTTTTTTTTTTTTAACTTTAACATATATGTGTAAAATTTCACAACTTTTCTATCACTATTTTTCCGGATAATTTTTCATACTTTTCATACTTTCAGAAATAACTGTCATAGTGAAAGTAGTAAACACACGAAAAACAAACTAAAAGTTATACAATATTTACTTTCATACCAATTGCATTGTGCAATTTCCCGACCTAACCAAAGATAATGAATTACGCACGCGAACACAGGTAATGTAAGGAAACACACTTTGCCTAAAGCAATTAACCCCGGATTTTAATCTACAGGGTAGGCTAAGGTGTAAGGGTGTAACGAAATATTATAACAAAGGTGTAAGAAACGAAAGGAATGGCTCTGAGGGTTTTTCTAGGGGTATCTTACTCTAAAAATGTGAGTAAACAAAGGGTTTATACGGGGGTTAACTAACCAGTGTAGTTAGTTAATATCACATAACATATAAAGGCTATTTGGGTGTAATCCTAGAATTTTACCAATTTAGACAAGTCATTCCAATTATATAAATAATACTTATTATGGTGGTATCGAATAGTATACAAGCCAAGTTCTAAAGTTTACAAGTCACCGGCACACTCATAGATTTGTGAATTTTAATAAGTTCACAATTTTTGAAAATAATGCTATGTGTGCAGCTATGTAACTTAGACTTTACAAAAACATGCTAAAAATTTTAAATTTTGATATATTAAGCGCATTTTAAGCATATTTTGAAAAAGTTTAGGACAAGTAAGTTTTCTAATTCTCCATCCCCCCACTTAAGTTAAACAACGTCCTCATTGTTTGTGTCAAAGGTTAAAAACTGGAAAATAAAAGAATTAGAACAGAAAAACTCCCCTGAGATTTGCTCGGTATGATCCTCCATTATTCGTATTAGAGCAAAAATCAACTTCTTGTGGATGAGAACGTTCAAGCTTCATAAGTGATGTATCCACAAGAATTGCAAGAATCTATAATACCATTGAGACTTTAACACACCTGAGTTAAGAAGGTTCAAACTTGCATAATACATTAGTAGTTAGTAAAAATAAAAATAAAAATCAAACTGTAAATCATCAGGTCAGTCGATACGCCGTATCCTATGGAAAAGGATACGCCGTATCGAGCCTGGAATAAATACGAATCAGGATAAAAGATGCGTCGCATCCTTAACCAGGGATGCGCCGCATTAAATAAACTGACAGAAAGTTTTAAAGTCAAAAATAAAAAAAATACAGAAAATAAAATAAGATATGACCAGTACAGGTGATGCGCCGCATCCCAAGATTGAGATGCGCCGTATCTTCTGCAGGTCTGAAAGACTCGACAGAAAACAGAATGTAAAATATTTTCGGGTTGTCTCCCGGTCAGCACTTGTCTTTATTCCAGAGTCTTCAAGTTAGACTCACGTTCTGCTCCTCAATATTGATCATTGAAAGAGTCGGAAGCATCGCGCTCCCTCATCGTCAGTCCAGTAATATTGCACACCCCTTGCTCGTCCTTAATTTCCACGCCATTCTTCTTTAGTATCTGTATAAACAAAGTTCTGTCCCTTTCGGGCAGAGATGACAAATTGATAGACGGGAAATCCTTATTATTGTATAGGCATAAATATGCAAGGTGGGGTGGTAGTTCGATAAACTTATCATTATTCAAATTTGTATTCTCAACTATTCTCCTACGTTTGTTAATCACTACGCAATCGTACCACTCATCATCAGAATCATTAACAATATCGCGCCTAAGTTCGGTAGGTACATTAAGGTCAATGAATTCCTTGAGGTTCTTATGATTAGGATCAGTTGAGTAGTTTTGAATCAATGTTTCTCCCATAAGCCTAGCTTCTAGATCGAGGTCCATACGTTCTCTTAATCCTAGCACATAGACGCCTCTAATTATGCTCTTAATGGGATTTTGGCACTTATAGACTAGTTTATCTTTCCCTACCCTTAATGAGATTTTTCTTTTAAACACATCAATCTTAGCATGGGCGGTAGAAAAAAAAGGTCTTCCAAGGATTAAAGGAATCTTAAAATCCTTGGGCATATCTAATATAACAAAGTCTACGGGCAAAACAAACTTCTCAATCTTAACTAGCACATTTTCAGCAATCCCTTCAGGTTGTTTTACCGTTTTATCTGCCAATTCAATAAGCAGCTTAGTTGGTGCTAATTTTCCTAGTTCTAGGGTAGTGAATGTCTTAAGGGGCATAACACTAACGCTAGCTCCTAAGTCAGCTAATACATTATTGAAAGATATATCATTAATTGAACAAGGTAAAGTAAAACTTCCTGGGTCTTTTTCTTTATGAGGCAAGGCACGTAAGTCGGTTGCAGAGCTCTCTTCTTTCATTGTAGCCTTGATCTCCTCTTCAATCTTTGCCTTCTCTTTAAGTAACCTCTTTAAACTGATTGAAGAATTAAAGAAAAATTCGGGCTTTACAGCATCATTACCATTCATCAATCTTCTAGGTATGTTAGGCGTGACTTCCTCAATAGTGCTTATGGCCTTGACATGATCTCTTGGGTTGGTTTCAGTTGAGCTAGGTAAACTTTCGTATCCCCTTTCTTGAAGAACCTTGCTCATTTGTCCAATTTGTTGTTCCAATGCTTTGATCGAAACTCCTTGATTCCTTGTTGTAGTGTCCGTTGAGGCTCGGATTTCTTTGATCATAGCAGTGTTCTCTTCATGTCTTTTAGCAGCATTGGCCATAATTTGCTTTAGAGTGTCATCCAAAGTCTGCCTCCTTTCTTGATAAGTGGGATTATAATTGTTCTTTTGATAGTATCCCGGAGCAGCTTCCCTAAATCTTCCCGAAGGTTGGAATGGTTGTCCAAATTGTGTGTAATATGCTTCTTCAAAAGTCTCACTTTCATTCTTATTAGGGCAATCTTTAGTGTAGTGAGGTCCTTCACATTTTTCACATCCAACTTGGGCAGCATAAACTTTCTCATCACGCTTCTTCATCTCTCTACTAATTTTATCCAATTGAGCTTGAATAGCAGCAAACCCGTCAAAATTAGTGCTGCTCTTAGACCTAGTAGAGGTTCCGTCGTGCCATTTTTGAGAATGATCTGCAGCTTCTTGAATAGCTTTTCTAGCATTGGCTGCACTCATTTGAGGCACAGCTCCCTTAGCATCCAAAATCTGTCTAGTAGGCACGTCCAATCCTTGATAGAACAATATTATCTCCTGCATTGGGGTTAGATAATGTTGAGGACACTTTACCAACAAGTCTTTAAATCGTTCCCAAGCTTGATAAAGAGTTTCATCAGGCTCTTGTTTGAAATTGTTGATAGCCTCCATCTTTTTAGCAGTCTTAGCAGGTGGACAATATCTTTTCAGGAACTTGCTCTTCAAATCTTCCCATGTTTTGATTGAACTAGCAGGTTCATTCCTTAGCCACTTATTAGCAGCTCCTTTAAGCGAAATTGGAAAGATTCTTAGCATAAGTTGATCGTCAGAGACTCCTTCTGTAGTAAACAAATCTGCAATCTCGAGGACTTTTTCAACATGTTCATTAGCATCTTCATCCTCTGTCCCACTGAAAGCATTTTCTCTTAGCTCCTTGAGAAACTGACCCTTCAACTCAAACTTTGCCTTTTCATCAAACTTTGGCCTAGCAACTCCTGAACTGTAATCAGTACGGGTTTTGTTCATGTTTTCCTCCATAGTAGTATTTTCCGTCATTGTTTATGTTTCCTCTTTCTTCTCCTGTTCAGAAAAGTAATCAAGCTCGAGCGAACTTGAAATTTCAAAGCTTTTTGTGTTGTAAAGCCTTTTAAGCGAATGAAAGGCTCGTTCAGGATCTTCGAAAGGTCTAATCAAGTTCTTAGTTGAACTCCTGGTCATGCACTTCCTGAAATCATCACAAAAGCATCAGTAGGGTATGTTCAAGAAAGTAAGATATCAGAAAATTAACAACAAAAACGGAATACGAAAAATAAAAGTTGCTGATGTCTGCAGACGATGCGCCGTATCCAGAAAATTGGATACGCCGTATCTTATGACGTTAAAATTTAATCAGACTTATATTCAGAAAGCAGATACGCCGCTTTTGAATTAGAATGCGTCGTATCAGTATTAAATTATCAAAAATCTTTTATAATTATTAAAATTAAATGCGTCGCATTAACAGAAGCTAATGCGCCGTATTTTTGTTACGTTTCAAAATACAAGATTTTTGATTTAGTAGGTGCGCCGTATCGATAGAGATCGATGCGTCGTATCTGTTTAATAATTCGAAAATTGTTTTTAATTTAAATAATAAATACGCCATATCTGTGAAAACAGATGCGTCGTATGGCGTTAGGGTTTAGAAAAATTTCTTATTAAAAACAGAATACGCCGTATCTTGGGGAAAGATGCGCCGTACTCGAATTTATTAAACGCGTTGTATTTTATAAAAATTAAACGCAATACGCCGTATCTGTGAAAACAGATGTGCCGTATCGTTTGTATCAGCACAGTACAACGACAGTGGAATGCAGAAAAACAAAGAAAAACAGAAAATAAAAACAAAAACAAAAAGAAACACAAATTACAAAAAATAAAAACACACAAAAACAGTAAATATGCAAATAGTACAATGAATGCAATCTATCTAATATACAACGGGTTAGTGGTTAGAATCTAAAAATAAAAACCTAATTAAAATACTAATCAAATTAACAGATAATAACAATTCACTCCCCAGCAGCGGCGCCAAAAAACTTGATGGAGCGTGATTTGTCGTTGCGGTTTAGCAGTATTAATGCCTACTCAAGTTTTAAATTTATATTTAGCCGACTTATCAATAACACACACACTTAACGAGCAGTGTACCCGGTCAGTATGAATATAATGGTAAGTAGAGTGTCGATCACTAAGAGTGGAACGTATTATCTAGTTATCCTAATCAGTATTTTAATATTCTAAGTTAGTTATACAACCTAATCTAACGCAAGGGGTTCAGCCTGAGAGACTGGCACGGTTTGGTTATAATTAAATAGTAAACTAAACTAATGAGCACGAATCAGCGATTAGCACACACGTACACAGATAGATACTAGAGACAATAAGAAGACCTGTCCTGATAGTTAAGTAGCTTATCACTTGTTTTATTGCTAGTTTTATATGAAGTGTATATAATTAAATCTTTCTTGTTGGCTCTAATCTTATCGGCGAGTAAACCCTTAATGATTACTTATGTCTAAAAGTTATATATTAACTGATCAGGTTAGTTATAACCGTGGGAGCCATATGCTATTCCGTAGTCACATACGCAGGCCACTAATAAACACAGAGGTTATCAATGCACTAATAAAAGTCACCAAAGACATCAAACATATAAACTTTAATTGATGGAAAAGCAATTTTAAGGGGTGCGCATGCTATTCCGTAGTCACATGACATCAGCCCATCAATCCTGATGAATTAAAGTGTACTAATACAATAAAACAAAACTACTTAATGAATTAAACACTTGCAGGACCTTCTTACTGCTCTTGTATCTTCGTTAGGGTGTGTCTTGTGCTGCTAATACGTCTGAATTCGTCTCTTGTTTCTGCTTCTGTTACTGTTCACTCGATATATATGTCTCGGTACTTATGTTACACACGAATTCGTCTGACTCTTGGGGTATTTATAGTTTCTGTCTGAGGGTTAGATGCGGTGCATAGGATAAGTAGATGCGGCGCATCGACTTAACTTCGCGTGGGGTCCAAGATGAATATATTCAGGAATATTCGTACACCGCCTTTAGATGAGGCGTATCTCGATTTCTCTATGCGGTGCATGTCCTTAGCAGTCTTGGATTGTAACTTGTGAAATCTTGATAGTGATACGCCGTATGTAAGAAGCATGTTGCGGCGTATCTGGAGCAGAATTGTCTTGATTTTGTAGATTCCAGTAGGATTTTGACATTTCGCATGTTTTGCTCCATAATTAGTCCAAAATCGCCAAGTTTCACCTAATACTTATTTTTACCTGAGAATTACAAAAGTAAACATTAACGTACCAATTCTCATACATAATATAATAAAACAAGTCAAATAAATAGGATAAATGATGATAATAAAATGTACTTATTTTAGTTCATCAGCGGTGCACTAATATTCTTGAATATATTAATCTTGGACCCCACGCGAAGTTAAGTCAATGCGCCGCATCTACTTATTCTATGCGCCACATCGATCCCTCAGACAGAAACTATAAATACCCCGAGGTCAGACGAATTTAAGTGTACCATAACCTAGAGCAGAGACAGAAGGCCGAATTCAGACGACCAAGCAGCACAAGACACACCTAAACAAAGATACAAGAGCTGTAAGAAGGTCCTGCATGTATTCAATTCATTAAGTAGTTTTGTTTTATTGTATTAGTACGCTTTAATTCATCAGGATTGAAGGGCTTGTGTCATGTGACTACGGAAAATCATGCACTCCCCTTAATATTGCTTTCCCATTAATTAAAGTTTATATGTTGATGTCTTTGGTGACTTTTATTAGTGCATTGATAACCTCTGTGTCTAGCTGAGTCTTGCTTGGGTCGCCATGCCCCTTCCTCGCCAATCTATTATAGCGTATATGAGACGTGGGCATCACAAATGCCCAATATTTTAGAAAAGTAGGATAGACATAAGTAATCATTAAGAGTTTACTCGCCGATAAGATTAGAGCCAACGAGAAAGGTTTAATTATATACACTTCATATAAAACTAGCAATAAAACAAGTGACAAGCTACTTAATTATCAGGACATGTCTTCTTATTGTCTCGAGTATCTATCTGTGTACGTGTGTGCTGATCGCTGATTCGTGCTCGTTAGTTTAGTTTGCCATTTAATTATAACCAAACTGTGCCAGTCTCTCAGGCTGAACCCCCTTGCGTTAGATTAGGTTGTATAACTATTTAGGACATTAAAATACTGATTAGAATAACTAGATAATATATTCCACTCTTAGTGATCGACACTCTACTTACCATTATATTCATACTGACCGGGTACACTGCTCGTTAATTGTGTTTGTTATTTATAAGTCGGCTAAATATAAATTTAAAACTTGAGTAGGCATTAATACTGCTAAACCGCAACGACACACGCAGCACATCAAGTTTTTGGCGCCGTTGCCGGGGAGTGAATTGTTATTATCTGTTAATTTGATTAAGTATTTTAATTATGTTTTTCTTTTTTTCTTTTTAGATTCTAACTACTAACCCTGTTATATATTAGATAGATTGCATTCATTGTATAATTTGCATATTTACTGTGTTTTGTGTGTTTTTGTTTTTTGTAATTTGTTTTTTTTTCTTTTTGTTTGTTTTTATTTTTCTTTATTTTCTGCATTCTGCTGTCGTTGTATTGTGCTGATACAAACGATACGGCGCATCTATTTTCATAGATACGGCGTATTGCGTTTAATTTTATTAAAATACAACGCGTTTGATAAATTCGAGTACGACGCATCTTTCCCCAAGATACGGCGTATTCTGTTTTTAATAAGAAATTTTTCTAAACAATAACGCCATACGACGCATCTGTTTTAACAGATACGGCGTATTTTCTTTCAAATTAAAAACAGTTTTTCGAATTATTAAACAAAAGCGACGCATCGATCTTTATTGATACGGCGCATCTACTAAATCAAAAATCTTTTATTTTGAAACGTAACGAAAATACGGCGCATTAGCTTTTGTTAATACGACGCGTTTAATTTTAATAAATATAATCGATTTTTGATAATTTAACTTGATACGGCGCATTCTAATTCATAAGCGGCGTATCTGTTTTTCTGAATAAAAGTCTGATTAAATTTTAACGTAATAAGATACGGCGTATCCAACTTTCTGGATACGGCGCATCGTCTGCAGATATCAGCCATTTTTTTTCTTTATATTCGTTTCTAAATTCATTAATTTCTCTTCTAGCGAACAAATCCTACTGACGATTTTACCTATGATGACAGGTTTTGCTATGGAAGATATGTCAATGAACGGATATCTTGCTAAGGAACTTATGAATGATAAGCACAATGAAAAGTCCCGCACCAAAAAGCCGTTAATTCTGGAAAGTGATGACGAGTGTGATAAATATGAAGTTAGCTTGAGCAAGTTCCCAGCATTAAGCATTACTAAAAGCTCAGAATTGGAAAAGGAACCCTTGCCTTCGGATTCATTCGAAAATTTCGATGCTATTACTTGCAACTTACCTACGATCGATACTTTACTCGAATCCGTATCTCAAACCAACATGCCCTGCTACTCAGTGGAAGTTTATGAAGATGTCAACTTCAATGTACTCAAGATTGATGCCGATTTATTTTCTTGGGAGACTCCTCTTGAAGCTACTTATAAGGAATTCAAACGCTTATGCAATATTGAAGATGGGATATTCTCTTATGATTTACTAATGAGCTACACTGAAGATGAATTGTTACTCTTATGGCCTATCATTTAATCCAAAGGATTAACTTGGACGACTATCAAAGAAAAAGATGGGAAATTTCAAATTGGATACATTAACTCAGCAAATGCAGTCAACAAATCGAGCAACAAAAGCCATGGTAGAAGAAATATCCAACCTATACAAACTTCCTATATGCCTTATTCTGAACAGTATTGGGGATTAGATAAAAGCTATTTGGATGACGAAAGAATTTATGCTGAATCGGAGATACTATTTCATAAAAAGTTGGTAAGGTTGATGGATATCTCTTTGGAAGAATGGCTAGAACTTAAATACGGTGATCCCAAATTTGCCCCCATGAATGAAGTCAAACGGATTGTGACCTCATGGTTGACACGAAGCTTTAAGGAACAGTTCAATGAGTTCATGGAGATAAGGAGGAAAATGATTAGTAACACTAGCTTTGACGTTAACTACGATCCGAATAATGTTGATTTTTAAGATTGGTTAGCTAGTAAGTTCAATAACCATAAGATCATGGACCGAGCTACTAAAGATGTGTTATTGGTATATTGGATGAGAGGGGAAGATGAGGAAGTAGAGAGCAACAATGGATCATCACATAACGATTCAACGATCAAGGAAGGCGTTGAAGAACTATTCAGCATAGACATTGATGTGTTCAATTACGAGACACCCTTGTGCAAACAATTCAAAGAATTCAATTACCTTCTTCAAATCGACACTGATGTGCTAACTGGAGATTTACCGGGATTCAAAACTTATGATGAGTTCAAAAACACCTGGTACTACGAATGGAATGACCAAATACCATGGGTTTGGGATAAACCATGGGAATTTGGGCATATTAATCACACTTGTGAACCTTTCCGTTTCAAGGATGGAAGTAGTGAATGGCCAACCTGTGATTGGAAGAATGATGGAACCTACAATGCGGGAAGTATAATTGGAATGAAACGAGTTGGAAACGATGTATGCTTTGAAGACGATGATTGGTATGAAAAAGTTGAAGACTGCCCACGTAGAGCAGAGGCTTTGCAAGAAAAAGGTAGAATCAAATACTTAAAAGAACTAAAGGGAGCATCGAACACTACTTTCTGGGAATGGGTGCATGGAAAATGTGATGATTACACAAGGCTTGATCGACGCTTACAATGGGAATTGAAAAGAGAGTGGGACGAGATTCAAGAGGAAAATTATGATCCCTATAACGATGAGTCAAGAGAAGAATTAATTGATGAACTTGATGACTATTTGAATAAGGATCCTTATTTCAAGTTTGTTGATAAAGACGAAGAAGAATTCATCGAGAGAAAATGTCGACTACTTGGGATCCCTTATAATAAACCACCCATAATGATTTCTGAAAATTTTAAAGTCATCAAATACTCTTTGGGACCAGATGAGGAATATGTTGCGACGAAGACCAAAAATTATATTAGATTAAGTCGAATGGAAGAAAATGTTGCGGATCTATATGGTAACATCTTTCGGATTAAAGAAGAAGGATGGCACGTAACAAGAACAAAATAAAGAGCTAAACGTGAATCCAACTTGAAGACTCTGGAATAAAGACAAGTGCTGACCGGGAGACAACCTGAAGAATTTTATTTTTTTCTGTTCTGTGTCGAGTCTGTCAGACCTGCAGAAGATACGGCGCATCTCTATCATAAGATGCGACGCATCACCTACATTGGTCATATCTTATTTCATTTTCTGCATTTTTATTTTTGACTTTAAAACTTTCTGTCAGTTTATTTAATGCGACGCATCCCTGGTTAAGGATGCGACGCATCTTTTATTCTGACTCGTATTTATTCCAGGCTCGATACGGCGTATCCTCTTCCATAAGATACGGCGTATCGACTGACCTGATGATTTACAGTTTCATTTTTTTGGTTTTATTTTTACTAACTACTAATGTATTATGCAAGTTCGAACCTTCTTAACTCAGGTGTGTTAAAGTCTTAAATGGTATTATAGATTCCTGCATTTTTGTGGATACATCATTTATGAAGCTTAAACGTTCTCATCCCCAAGAAGTTGATTTTTGCTCTTACACGAATAATGGAGGATCATACCGAGCAAATCTCAAGGGAGTTTTTCGGTTCTAATTCTTTTATTTCCAGTTTTTAACCTTTGACACAAACAACGAGGACGTTGTTTAACTTAAGTGGGGGGATGGAGAATTAGAACACTTACTTGTCCTAAACTTTTTTAAAATATGCTTAAAATGCGCTTAATATATCAAAATTTAAAATTTTTTCGCATGTTTTTGTTTAAAGTCTAAATTACATAACTGCACACATAACTCTATTCTTTCAAAAATATTAAAACGTTAGTGTGCCGGTGACTTGTAAACTTTAGAACTTGGCTTGTATACTATTCGAGACCACCATAATAAGTATTATCTATATAATTGGAGTGACTTGTCTAAATTGGTAAATTTCTAGGATTACACCCAAATAGCCTTTATATGTTATGTGATATTAACTAACTACACTGGTTAGTTAACCCCCGTATAAACCCTTTGTTTACTCTCACTTTTAGAGTAAGATACCCCTAGAAAAACCCTCAGAGTCATTTCCTTCGTTTCTTACACCTTTGTTATAATGTTTCGATACACCCTTACACCTTAGCCTACCCTGTAGATTTAAATCCGTGTTTAATTGCTTTAGGCAAAGTGTGTTTTCTTACATTACATGTGTTCGCGTGCGTAATTCATTATCTTTGGTTAGGTCGGGAAATTGCACAATGCAATTGGTATGAAAGTAAATATTGTATAACTTTTAGTTTATTTTTCGTGTGTTTGCTACTTTCACTATTATAGTTATTTCTGAAAGTATGAAGAGTATGGAAAAATTATCCAGAAAAATAGTGATAGAAAAGTTGTGAAATTTTACACATATATGTTGATGTTAAAAAAATAAAAAATAAAAAAATAAATAAAAAAATAAATAAAAAATTCAAAAAAAATAGAAAAGAAAAAGAAAAAGGAAAAGTTGGAAGTTTTCTTTTAACCTACTTATGTAAAGTTTTGTATTAAGTGGGAGTTATCACCACTATTTGTTGTTGTATATTATATTTATGGATTGAACGGGAGTTGGCCGTTATGGGAACGCCAACTAAGGTTATTCTTGATTAAGATTTTGTTGAGTATAATTCGTGTCTACCTAAAGCGTGTGTTTCAAGTGTTAAAGCGTGAGTTATTCAATGATATGAATCTTATTCATGGGATGGTTGGGAAAGTGATTTACCACACTTAGGATTTTAATTTATCTGTTTTGTTTATTTTTTATTTTACACCAATTTGTATCCCAAATATTATCCATACCCTATATCATTCTTCATCCAAACCTTTGATTTATTGAGATTAGGGATTTGAGCAATCTTATGTATCGTAGTCGTGGATTCGGCTATGTATTTATGATTTTGTCGCCTTTTTTGATATAATATTATTGGTGAAGATTACTTAGTCCTATCTTTAGCCCATTCGAGTTAAGGATTTGAGTAATTGCAAGTATCGTGGTCGTGGATTCGATCATGTATTTGTGATTTTGTCGCCTTTTATGGAATGTGAGATCGATAGAGATTAAGAAGGATGATTAACCCTTAACAAACAAACCCTTTTTACCGCTTTAGACTTGTTATTCCTTAGCTTTAGTGGGGGAGATACGTACACTTTCCAAGCTTATGATAGAATATTCGTCACGACTGAGCAACTAAACGATTTAGAATTGTTTTTCATTAAAAATTATTTTGATTTCTACTTCGTTAAGTGTTTGGTTGTGTGATTATGACAAAACGAATACGTGCTTAAATATAAAAGTAAATCCTAATATCTTTTAGGATACATTTTCATAAGATTAATTCTAAGGTTTACTTGGGGACAAGTAAAGGTCAAGTGGGGGGATATTTGATGAACTCAAATAAGTACATTTTGTTATCATCATTTATCCTATTTATTTGACTTGTTTTATTATATTATATATGGGAATTGATACTTAATCGCCTACTTTTGTAATTCTTAGTTATAAACATGCATTATGTGAAACTTGGCGATTTTGGACTAATTATGAAGCGAAACAAGCGAGATGTCAAAAGCCTACTGAAATCCAAAAGATCAAGCTCGTTCTACTCCAGATACGCCGCAATATACTTCTAACATACGGCGTATCACTATCAAGATTTCACAAGTTACAATCCAAGACTGGTAAAAGACATGCGGCGCATAGAGATATCAAGATACGCTACATCTAAAGGCGGTGCACGAATATTCCTGAATATATTAATCTTGGACCCCACGCGAAGTTAAGTCAATGCGCCGCATCTACTTATTCTATGCGCCGCATCGATCCCTCAGACAGAAACTATAAATACCCCGAGGTCAGACGAATTTAAGTGTACCATAACCTAGTGCAGAGACAGAAGGCCGAATTCAGACGACCAAGCAGCACAAGACACACCTAAACGAAGATACAAGAGCTGTAAGAAGGTCCTGCATGTATTCAATTCATTAAGTAGTTTTGTTTTATTGTATTAGTACGCTTTAATTCATCAGGATTGATGGGCTTGTGTCATGTGACTACGGAAAATCATGCACTCCCCTTAATATTGATTTTCCATTAATTAAAGTTTATATGTTGATGTCTTTGGTGACTTTTATTAGTGCATTGATAACCTCTGTGTCTAGCTGAGTCTTGCTTGGGTCGCCATGCCCCTTCCTCGCCTATCTATTCTAGCGTTTATGAGACGTGGGTGATGAAGCGAAAAGTGTACCGCTTTTAGGGGGTCATTTAAGCCCTAAATCGTATTTATTTGATCAAATATTGCCCTAAATCGTTCCTTTTGTCATTTTAGGTACTTTGGAGAAGAAATCTGGAAAAGGAAGCATTTTGGACGTTTTTGGAGCATAAAAGTGAAGAAAACGACAAAGTCTCAAAAATATGCTGGAAAGTACATGAGACGGCGTCAAGCTCTATTGTGACGCCGTCAGCCCTTGATAAGCCAGAGAAATTTTGGAAGATTAAAGGGGGACGGCGTCAAGAAGGTCGTCAAGCCTTGATAAGCCAGGGATGATTTTGGAGGATTAAAGAGGGACGGCGTCAGGAAGACCATCCGGGAACCCTAGCCACGGCGAGGTGACGGCGTCAAGATCTATAACGTGACGCCGTCAGCTACTAAGTTCTATATATAGTTTTGCAATTTTTTGTCATTAGTGTGCAACTTTGTGAGGAGAAACCCTAAGACGAATTTCTGCCATTTTTAAGGGTTTTTATACCCTTGGATCTCCCATGTTTAATTGAAGATAAGTAATCACTTAATCAATCAATATGTCTATGTGTTGTTTGATTATATCTTGTTCTTGTCTTTTAATTAACATGCTAGGCTAGATTTATCTTGTGTTTGCTTAGATCTAATGAAACCTAATTATTGATTATTGGTTATTAGTGTGTTATTAATTGTATTGGATGATTGTCTATCGATGTTAGGCTTAAGAAAACTGGCTAACCTCCTATACGGTAATCTGCTTGAACGTCTTAAGAAACATGAACCAATGCGTACTAAGGTTTTTATGGTTGTATTTAATGCATGAGCGAATTCCAGTGATCCCATGTTTGGAGCTTCTTAGCCGGCTCGACATAGGAGTGAAGTAGGAGCTTGTAGAGTTGGGGAAGTACGTACGCCACCCCATGATTGGTATTAAGGAATACACCTGTCATCCACGCAATTAATACACACTAATCAACCAGTAAAAGATAGTTAGGGAGTAAGGAAATCTAAGTAAACACATTTCTCCCCATATAAGTTACACAACCTTTTCATTTTCAGTTATTTTATTTTATTTGCATTTGTAGTTATTTGGGTTAGTTGACTAGCAACTAATTCCGCCCACTCCTTAAAACCCGAGATTTTACTTGCTTTCATAAAAATATAAAAATACAAAAAGAATCTTCCCTCACCCTTAGACCTATTAGAGTAGTTTTTCAATCCTAACGACACTATTCCCCAAGAGAACGATCAATCCCCCGGTACTTGCCACTACACTATACTACATCGGTCAGGTACACTGCCTGGTGGGGATTGCAAGCCTCTTGAGATCCCTCGAGAGGTAATACCTGTTGTAAGGTCGCAAAACCACGCATCAAGTTTTTGGCGCCGCTGCCGGGGAATAGTTATTGTTTAGGTTGAATTTTTATTTTATTAGGTCTACTCACTAGATTCCTTTCTAGTGAGATTTTTATTTTATTTTTCTAGGTTTTCTTTAGTCTATCTTTTTTTTCTTCGTTTCTTTGTTCGTAACCATTACCATCCGACATCATGGAAGGTGGTAATATCCTCGATCCCAACAACCCACCACCACAACAACACCCACCTCCTAGAGCCCGTACCTTAGGAGACTACTCCCGTCCTAGCCACCATGGCTATCGAAACACCATTGAGCTCACTCAAGGAGCCAATGTCACTCCCTTGCGATCCGACACCATCCGGTTGGTGCAAAGCGGATGCGCATTCCATGGACTTTGTTCCGAAGATCCTAATCAACATCTCAAGGACTTTCTCAAAATCGTTGATTCCATAGACCTTGATGTTGCCACTCGAGAGACGACCCGACTGCGTCTCTTTCAATTCTCTCTGCGGGACCAAGCTAGTCAATGGCTAGAGCGTCTACCCGCAGGATCCATCACCTCTTGGGATGATCTCACCACTCGTTTCCTTGCTCAGTTTTTCCCACCAGGAAGAACTACCAAGCTAAGGAATGATATCTTGATGTTCCAACAACGTCAAGGCGAAACCCTCTACGAGGCATGGACTCGGTTCAAGGACTTACTCCAAAAAGTCCCTCACCATGGCATAGAACTTTGGCTCCAAGTCCAAATCTTCTATGACCATATCAATCTTTCCACGAGGTAAACCATTGACCAATCGGCCGGTGGTAAGCTACGTGATCTAAGTGCGGAACAATCATGGGCTCTCCTAGAAGATCTTGCTCTTTATGACAACGAAAGTTGGAGTGATCCCCGTGATTTGAATATAACGGTCAAGGCAATATCTTTGCCTTCGAACAATTCAAGCACTTCCGACCGTAGGATCATAGAACTTGAAGACCAAGTCAAGTTTCTTATGAAATCCTACGAGGCTCCTAAACCTTCAGGCCAAGTGAACAAAATCACTTCTACGTGTAAATTATGTAGTGGTCCCCACGACACTCGTGATTGCATGGAACTCCCCGAACAAGCTTTTGCGGACTACGCATCCTCGCGTACCGACGGAGCGGGAGACAAGTGGTACACTTTCAAACCCGAGCCAAACCCCTACGGTGATTCATACAACCCCTCATGGAAAAATCACCCAAACCTTAGGTGGAAACAAAACCAAAACGCGCAACAAACCAATTCTTCCAACCCACCTAATCGTTTCCAATCAAGCGGTTCCAACTCGAACCGTACTTTCAACAACAATCCTTCCAGCAATGGTAGTACCAATAACTTTGAAGGATTGATGTCCCAATTTATGGCATCTCAAGAAGCTCGTTTGGCCAAGTTTGAAGCCGATTTCAAACAAAAACAAAGCGAGATGACCAATAAGATTGACACTTTGTTGAAAGCCCTCAATGACCGAGAAATGGGAGCACTCCCTAGCAACACAGTCAAGAACCCGAAACTAAACGTCAACGCCATTTCATCGGTTTCGTCTCCTAGTTCTTGTCCACAATATTATTCGGTCAATTCCATGAGCTCGTGTTTCAAACAAACCCAAGTCGTTCAAAATGACCAAGAAGTTATGATATCCAAATTGGTCAACAACATAGTTGAAACACCTCCCACTCAAAACCTTGACAATGAATTCAAGGAGCTCCACCTTGAAAGTCCGGTTATTGATGTGTTGGATGAGAAGAAGCTCAAGTTAGGCGAAAAAGGGACCGCCTTTGTTCAAAACAAGCTACCTAAGAAGTTAGATGATCCGGGCTTATTTGTTCTACCTTGCAAGATCGGTAATTCGGAGGCTTATGACACATTAGCCGATCTTGGATCAAGCCTTAACCTACTTCCGTTACCTCTCTACACCTCTCTAAAACTAGGAAAACTTGAAGAAACCGAGGTGATAATAGGCTTAGCGGATGGGAGTGTTGCTTACCCGGTTGGAGTAGTCAAAGACGTGTTAGTACACATAGGAAAACTAACCATTTTAGCCGATTTCCACGTCCTTGATATGGTTAGCGACCCTACATGCCCCTTGTTGATAGGTAGAGGATTTTTGGCGACCGCTAGTGCTATGATTGATTGTAAGGAATCTAAGATAGCGGTAGGAGAAGGTGATACTTGGTCAGTCTATGATGTGAAGAAACATGCCTATGATACTAGTGATGAACCAACACCCCATTGGTTAGAATTAAATAGGAGACCATCTAGATATGGACCTTGGATCGATAGAGACTTCATAGGACCCCAACGCCCATTTTACCTAGAAGAGGACTTTGTGAATCGAACACATACGGTAGAGCAACTCTTGGCTAGGGACACCGAATTGGATCCATTTGAAGACCCTCTAGTTTTTAGGAAGATGATTGATTTCCTAGGAGTTTTGCCAATTAACCTAGGGATGAATAAGTGGACTTGTGAGGACGATGATCATAAGTGGGATTGGGACAAACCACCCAAAGATGGAGATGGGTCATGGCATATTAAGATGACATTGTATGACCCGGATGGAGAGAAGTTTGAAAAGATATATTGTACTAAGCGGACCAATAGGAAACTTCAATCCAAGCTTAACCCTAAAGACGTCCTCGATGACGAACTCACTTACATAGGGTAGAAGGACTTTGAGTCTAGCTACAAGACTCGTTAATAAAGAAAAGCGCTTCTTGGGAGGCAACCCAAGCTTTATTTGCTTTGTGTGTTTATTTATTTGTTTGTTTGATTTTATTTGTTTCCGTATGTATGTTTAATTTTTATTATTATTGATTCATGTTCAAAACTAAATTGTGAAAATGCTTTATCTTGTTTTTAACTTCGTCTTAACTACATATAAAGGTATTTTGCAAAAGATAAGTGTAAGGGAAATCCAAATCGGTTTATTAGAACAAATGAACATGAATCATAACAATATTAAATTAACATACATATTAGTATTTGTTTGAGTCAAATGCTTGTATCGAGTCATAATGATATTTTGCAGGAATTCCAGGAAGTAAGGCATAGGTTTTTCCAGAAATTTTCCGGAAACTTAACATGAGAATTCTGTCAGATCATTTCTGACGGCGTCAGGCATTACAACCTGACGGCGTCAGGTTTTAATTTTCTGAAATTTTTGGAAGTTTTGTTTTCATAAAAAGTTTTTATTAAATCTCTAACTTATAAACTCCAGGAATCTGCAAAATAATCATTCCACAAGCATTATATCCTTATATAAAATTTATCCCGCCGATGTTATGCAGGTTTTCGTGTTTGTTTTCTCAGGTTTAACAGGTTATTTTGGACAAGGAGATGTTTGTGGAATCAAGCTTTTGGCGATGCTTTAGTCTTGAAGCTTCTACATTCTCTTGGAAGAAGATCTAACCATGTTACCTCTTTATCCACCAAACAAATCAGGGGAGTATTTGATTTCATTCTTTTACCTTATTTACTTTTACATCTTGTTATTTGAATATTGGGGACAATGTTCATCTTAAGTGTAAGGGGGGGGGGATAAAGTACGATACTTTAGAGAATACAATTACGCTTGATTTTTGTTTGTTTAATGGTAGATGTGTAATAAAACTGAGAGAAATACCTGTTAAGGCAATTTTAGTGCCAAATTTAAAATTTTTTACAACATATAGGAGTGAAACTTTGATCTTAATGAGCGTCTCATGGATAGGAGTTATATGACTAGCACAAAACCGTACCACTAAAAAAATTTTCCACCCCAAATATGTGAGGTTCGCCCCTAGAATTGGTAGGAAAAGCATTTATGCTATGATGTGTGTACCAGTAGCACTTAGATTCTAGAACTTGCGTTAGGACCATTCCGAGGCCACAAGTGAGATTACATTCGTGTAGTTAGATTTACTACATGATAAGAGGCATTAGGATTAACCCATTGTTTTACACCTGTGTTTTTGTTATAATTACATTGGCTACATTGGTCAAGTAATTCTCCCACACCCTTTGCGTTGTACCCATTTTTGGTACACGATACCCCTAGTACACCCCTCAGAGCCTATCTTTTCATTTCTAACTTTAAGCATTTTACTTAAAGGAAGAATTTGTTTACACCCCACTTAAATGTACACCCAAATCGCCTTAGCCTACCTTGTATGCACTCATTTTTAGTGCATTATTGTGACAACATTTGTTTAAACCCCAAGTTAATTATCTAATTGATTACATGGTTGCTAAGTCGAGTCATATCCTTGTACATATTGTTTTGGGACGATTGGGACTCATGGGTAAAGTACTAGTGTAATGGAGTAATGGGGAAGAACAACATTATCACCCCCATATGTGCTAAATATTTTAAAAGTACTCCAAGTGTTTCGATTATCTTAATTCGAGTCATTAGAATAGTTAATTGTAAAGTTATGTAAAAGTTCAAGTGTAAGGGGAATGCAATGCCTCTATGATGTATTATTTTGGATGGTAGGGCAAGAGTGTATGAAAAAAAAAAAAAAAAAAAAAAAAAAAAAAAAAGTAGAAAAAACATACGGACTACCATCCCGTTTCATTTTATATTTATTTTATGTTTTTGTTATTTTGTTATTAGCTTAAGTCGAGTCTAGTCTTGGCTTAGCAACGCCATATTGTACATGTAATTAATCAAGATCTTTAACTCGCCACCAATAAAATATCCCTTATCCAACAAATCCGTGTTTATCATATCCCTACACCTAACGTTATAACCCGTTTAAAAGCCCTCTTTGATAGTTTATCTTAGGTGCTTACGCCTAGTGGAGAAGGTTTTTGATCCTTTCCCAAGCCTATGGTAATCTATTTGCTATGACAGGTAGTGAGAGATATTATCCGTTTTCATTTATGAGATATACTTTTATGACACCTGAGAGATGTGAGTATCTAAACACTACTTGTGAGGTGCTAGTTTGTAATCTCCGTGCTTATTATGATTAAAGTGGGACGACTATTTGTTGTAATTACTTTTATATTAGCATTAAATGACCCCTAACTTGTATTTTGATTAGAATAAAAGCGCATTTGCTTGAGGACAAGCAAATCTCAAGTGTAAGGGTATTTGATGAAGCGAAAAGTGTACCGCTTTTAGGGGGTCATTTAAGCCCTAAATCGTATTTATTTGATCAAATATTGCCCTAAATCGTTCCTTTTGTCATTTTAGGTACTTTGGAGAAGAAATCTGGAAAAGGAAGCATTTTGGACGTTTTGGAGCATAAAAGTGAAGAAAACGACAAAGTCTCAAAAATATGCTGGAAAGTACATGTGACGGCGTCAAGCTCTATTGTGACGCCGTCAGCCCTTGATAAGCCAGAGAAATTTTGGAAGATTAAAGGGGGACGGCGTCAAGAAGTTCGTCAAGCCTTGATAAGCCAGGGGGGATTTTGGAGGATTAAAGAGGGACGGCGTCAGGAAGACCATCCGGGAACCCTAGCCACGGCGAGGTGACGGCGTCAAGATCTATAACGTGACGCCGTCAGCTACTAAGTTCTATATATAGTTTTGCAATTTTTTGTCATTAGTGTGCAACTTTGTGAGGAGAAACCCTAAGACGAATTTCTGCCATTTTTAAGGGTTTTTATACCCTTGGATCTCCCATGTTTAATTGAAGATAAGTAATCACTTAATCAATCAATATGTCTATGTGTTGTTTGATTATATCTTGTTCTTGTCTTTTAATTAACATGCTAGGCTAGATTTATCTTGTGTTTGCTTAGATCTAATGAAACCTAACTATTGATTATTGGTTATTAGTGTGTTATTAATTGTATTGGATGATTGTTTATCGATGTTAGTGTCACACCCGCAAAATCGGGTCTAGCGGAAGCTTACGTGTCGCTGGGGTGCAACTCAATTGGTATCATAACACAAGTGTAAAGAACGGTTTTCACATCAATCATTTAGAATATATTTGAGAAGTCAAAAGTGTTAAATTTACATTATGAAAAGTGGTGCGGAAGTTGGCCCATAAAATAAGTTAAGCGGTCCCAAATGTTTTATCAGAGTCTTCTATGACCATGCCATGCCCTGCCAAAAGCCTCCAGTAGCGTGCTATGCTTAGTTCCTGAAAATACATGCTAAAGTGTCAACACGAGGTTGGTGAGTTCATAGAGTTTGTTTAACAAGTAAAGTATTCGAATAAAGATTTTCCCAGCAAAGGCATTGTAAATCCACTCAGTTGCAAATCCCGCCCATAACAACACTTGCAACCTGTGTGTTTACAACCCACTGCTAAAATATAGCTTGAGTAAGACATGTAAGTATACGATATGCGTTCTATATCACTAATAGACCTTATGCTGCTCACTAGGAGACTTATCAATGCTGCTCACGAGGAGACTTATCAATGCTGCTCACGAGGAGACTTATCAATGCTGCTCACAAGGAGACTTATCAATGCTGCTCACGAGGAGACTTATCAATGCTGCTCACTAGGAGACTTATCAATGCTGCTCACTAGGAGACTTATGTACGGCTACCCCAAGTGTTTGATACTTAGGTCCGCGAAATGCTTTCAAGAGTAACGCAAGTAAGTTTAACACAATCATGTACGTACGCAAATAGTTTAAGGAGTAAATTGCATTTTTGGTCCCTGTGGTTTGGCCAAATTGCAGATTTGGTCCCCAACTTTTTGAAAGTGCACCAATGGTCCCCATTTTCAAGTTTTCGTTGCATTTTTGGTCCCTGGCCTCAGTCAAAAGACAGAAATACCCCTGTCCTTTTCTTTTAATATATTCCTTTTCAGTTTTTAACACAAATGGTCCTTGTGTTGCGCAAGACTTTACAAATTTAGTCCTTTTTTTTCACAAATGGTCCTTCTTACACAAAATCGTCCTTGTGTTGCGCAAGACTTACACAAATGGTCATTGAGTCCGTTTTTCTTCCGTTTTCGTCCGTTTTTCTTACGTTTTTTCCGTTTTGGTCCGTTTTTATCCGTTTTTGTCCGTTTTTCTTACGTTTTCGTCCGTTATTCTTACGTTTTTTCCGTTTTCATACGTTTTTGTCCGTTTTTCTTACGCTTTTTCCGTTTTTGTCTGTTTTTATCCGTTATTCTTACGTTTTTTCCGTTTTCATACGTTTTTTTCCGTTTTTCTTAGGTTTTTATCCGTTTTTGTCCGTTTTTCTTACGTTTTTTACGTTTTCGTCCGTTATTCTTACATTTTTTCCGTTTTCATACGTTTTTGTCCGTTTTTCTTACGTTTTTTCCGTTTTCATACGTTTTTGTCCGTTTTTCTTACGTTTTTTCCGTTTTTATCCGTTTTTGTCCGTTTTTCTTACGGTTTTTATCGTTTTTGTTCATTTTCTTTACGTTTTTGTACCTTTTTTTCCATTTTCTTTTTTTTTTCCGAATTTTTTATATAGTCCAAATTTTTTGTCCGATTTTTTTTGACCAAATTTTTTAAAAAAGATAAATAAAATTAAAAAATTAAAAAAAAAATCAAAATTTTTGTCCGATTTTTTTTTTTCTTTTTTGTCCGAAATTTTTTTTTCTTCTTTTGGACTATATAAAAAATTCGGACAAAAAAAAGAAAATGGAAAAAAAGGTACAAAAACGTAAAGAAAATGAACAAAAATGATAAAAACGGAAAAAAAACGTAAGAAAAACAGACAAAAACGGACAAAACGTATGAAACGGACAAAAACGTATGAAAACGGAAAAAACGTAAGAATAACGGCAAAAACGAAAAAACGTAAAAACGAAAAAACGGAAAAAACGGAAAAAAACGAAAAAAACGTAAGAAAAACGGACAAAAACGTATGAAAACGGAAAAAACGTAAGAATAACGGATAAAAACGTAAAAAACGTAAGAAAAACGGACAAAAACGGATAAAAACGTAAGAAAAACGGACAAAAACGGAAAAAAAACGTAAGAATAACGGGCAAAAAACGTAAAAACCGTAAGAAAAACGGACAAAAACGGATAAAAAACGGAAAAAAAAACGTAAGAAAAAACGGACAAAAACGTATGAAAACGGAAAAAAAACGTAAGAATAACGGACGAAAACGTAAAAAACGTAAGAAAAACGGACAAAAACGGATAAAAACGTAAGAAAAACGGACAAAAACGTATGAAAACGGAAAAAACGTAAGAATAACGGATAAAAACAGACAAAAACGGAAAAAAGCGTAAGAAAAACGGACAAAAACGTATGAAAACGGAAAAAACGTAAGAATAACGGACGAAAACGTAAAAAACGTAAGAAAAACGGACAAAAACGTAAGAAAAAACGGACAAAAACGGATAAAAACTGACCAAAACGGAAAAAACGTAAGAAAAACGGAAGAAAAAACGGACTCAATGACCATTTTTGTAAGTCTTGCGCAACACAAGGACGATTTTGTGTAAGAAGGACCATTTGTGAAAAAAAAAGGACTAAATTTGTAAAGCCTTGCGCAACACAAGGACCATTTGTGTTAAAAACTGAAAAGGAATATATTAAAAGAAAAGGACAGGGGTATTTCTGTCTTTTGACTGAGGCCAGGGACCAAAAATGCAACGAAAACTTGAAAATGGGGACCATTGGTGCACTTTCAAAAAGTTGGGGACCAAATCTGCAATTTGGCCAAACCACAGGGACCAAAAATGCAATTTACTCTAGTTTAAGCATGTATCTCCCCCAAAGAGTTTAAAACAATTATTAAAGAATAAGAGTGGGGCTATGAAACTCACCTGATGCGATAGCAACAATTATAATAATGGATAAGATGAAATGAGGCTCGATCTCTAACCGCGACCTATTATGAATGATATGATCTATTGTAAGCAATGAAATGATGCTACACATGCAAATACGTATGTTAACGATACCACTCGTTACTTTTGAAATTAATGTTTATCGTCGAAAAAATACATTTTTGACATCTCGATAAGTCATAAACTACTTTTCGTGCAAATATGTTGAAATGGTACTCCACGATCCTCGTTTGGTGTTTTAAGGTCAAATATAATGTTTTTCTCGCAAAATCCCACTTTTCATACTTTGTGAAAATATGCCCAAATGGCCTCGTAAGACTAGTCGTGAAATATTGCACGTTAAGTGTTAGAAAATGAGCTCGGTGTTTTTGAAAACCTTGCAACTTGATCTTAATGTCGTCTCATTTGAGTTTTGGTCATACACGCCTCGATCATAAAGAAAATCGGCTATGAACTTAGTGGTTTGCAAGAAATACTAGTCTTTACACTTGGACTTTATTTTCATATAATGGCTGTTTTCGGGGGTACTAGGAAAATCATATCTTACTCGTTATAAGTCCGATCAATGAACGGTCGATTGATTTAGAAAATAGGCCGGGTATACTTCATTTTAGTTACTGAAGAAATTTTCTCAAAACTGACTTGATCAACGGGAAAATAGCTCGCAATAAGGTGACTTGAAAGGAAAACTGTTTTACACTTGGAATATATTTTGCTATTAGAAGCTGTCAAAATTAAATAAGTTTCGTCGGGTTTTCAAACGTGTATATCTTGGTCGTTACAAGTCTGTTTTCAACGTTCTTTATATCCACGGAATCGTGGGACAACATACTAATATATTTTTGGTAATTCGGGTCGGATAGATTACGGCTAATGCCTCATTTTGCCCGTTGAAATTCGTGCAACAGCACGTATTATTTTCAGAAAATAGTTTTTCGTCGTTAAACTTTGAAAAATCATATCTCCTTCGTTATAGACTCGTTTTTGTTCATTCCAGCGGCCATAGTTTCGTTTTTGAAAGTATTTTCTAAATCTTTGGTCCAAAGTTACACCTTAGCCCCTGAGTTCCCCACGTTTTGCAAATAGGGACAGCAACTTTCTAATAGTGTCTAAAAATGAATTTTCTAGTTCATAACTTGTTCAAGTCCACTCCAATCAACTTCAAAACAACCCTTAATCCACCATACACCTTCTTAGGGTGTCATGGGTCCTAAACTTCACAAAATATTGTAGGATTTCAAGGGAATGATCATAGGCTTTATATATACTCATAAAAACCATAAAACTTGTAAAGTGGTATGAATAACATATGTAACTCGCATGTTTAACCATTATAACTTGAAAATACATGATGTTAATGATCAAATGAAAGTATGAGATGATGAAAAAGTTCACTTGAAGCTTACTTGAAGATTGATGAGTTTGGATGGAAAAAGATCACAACCTTGGAGTTTTTATCGCAAAACTCTAACAAGGAAGATATAAGGAACTTGTATAACACTTGAACTAAAAATTTTTATGGTTGATCTTGTGTTCTTCCTTCTTGCCGTGGACTAGGGAGAGAAAGAGGGAGAGAGTGTGTGATTTTTCTAATGAAATGAAGCTAGTTTAGGCATTATATAGGCCAAGGGCATTTTGGTAATTTAGATGGAAGGGTAAAATGGTAATTTCATTATATTTTCGAAATATCTAGATATTTTTGAGAAAATATCTAGATATTTTAGGTTGGATATTTATCTTTGACATACGGAGTGGGTTTTGGTCCCGTAAATCGCTAACTGTAAACAGTTAAGTCACGAAACGCAAAACCGGGTATCGCAAAATTCCAAAACTTTTAGAATTGTCGTAAAATGAGTGAAAATCATATTTCTATTGTTTATAGTGTTTTATGGACATATCGGGATGTTGGAATGACGTTTAAACCTAAACGTAAATCTCAGACACGGTTTCGTGATTTTTGCAGAAATTATCCGACGAGTGCCAAAATCTCGGGTTATCATTAAAATAGTTTAACTTACGAGAATATGAAATAAAAATTTTGGAATGAATAGTGCCAGTGAATAGTGAAAATGAATAGTAACTCATGAATAGTAAATTGTCGAGGTTTGAAAAAATGGCCTGGAATTACGAGTTGTGACAGTTAGGCTTAAGAAAACTGGCTAACCTCCTATACGGTAATCTGCTTGAACGTCTTAAGAAACATGAACCAATGCGTACTAAGGTTTTTATGGTTGTATTTAATGCATGAGCGAATTCTAGTGATCCCATGTTAGGAGCTTCTTAGCCGGCTCGACATAGGAGTGAAGTAGGAGCTTGTAGAGTTGGGGAAGTACGTACGCCACCCCACGATTGGTATTAAGGAATACACCCGTCATCCACGCAATTAATACACACTAATCAACCAGTAAAAGATAGTTAGGGAGTAAGGAAATCTAAGTAAACACATTTCTCCCCATATAAGTTACACAACCTTTTCATTTTCAGTTATTTTATTTTATTTGCATTTGTAGTTATTTGGGTTAGTTGAATAGCAAATAATTCCGCCCACTCCTTAAAACCCGAGATTTTACTTGCTTTCATAAAAATATAAAAATACAAAAAGAATCTTCCCTCACCCTTAGACCTATTAGAGTAGTTTTTCAATCCTAACGACACTATTCCCCTAGAGAACGATCAATCCCCCGGTACTTGCCACTACACTATACTACATCGGTCAGGTACACTGCCTGGTGGGGATTGCAAGCCTCTTGAGATCCCTCGAGAGGTAAAACCTGTTGTAAGGTCGCAAAACCACGCATCAGTGGGCATCACAAATGCCCAATATTCTAGAAAAATAGGATAGACATAAGTAATCATTAAGAGTCTACTCGCCGATAAGATTAGAGCCAACGAGAAAGGTTTAATTATATACACTTCATATAAAACTAGCAATAAAACAAGTGACAAGCTACTTAATTATCAGGACAGGTCTTCTTATTGTCTCGAGTATCTATCTGTGTACGTGTATGCTGATCGCTGATTCGTGCTCGTTAGTTTAGTTTACCATTTAATTATAACCAAACTGTGCCAGTCTCTCAGGCTGAACCCCCTTGCGTTAGATTAGGTTGTATAACTAACTTAGGACATTAAAATACTGATTAGAATAACTAGATAATACGTTCCACTCTTAGTGATCGACACTCTACTTACCATTATATTTATACTTACCGGGTACACTGCTAGTTAAGTGTGTGTGTTATTGATAAGTCGGCTAAATATAAATTTAAAACTTGAGTAGGCACTAATACTGCTAAACCGCAACAACACACGCAACACATCAACATACATGATCGACTAATGTACCGTGTTTTATATATACGTATAGGAACCTGCTGCTAAAACTGTCAGGCCTAAGCATAACCTTTAGTCACGACGAAACGGGTCTCCAGATTCCCAATCGCTACAAAATGTGTCGTCTCCAACACAACCACTGCCAACAGTATGTATTTCAACATGTTTCTTGTTACCCTTTTGTTTAAATAATGTAACGTGTTTTATATATACATATAGGAACTTGCTAAAAACTGTCGGACCCAAGTCAAAGCTAAAGAAGCGACAACACGGGTCTCCGGATTCCCAATTGCAATAAGATGTGTCTCTAACACAAGCACTGCCAACAGTATGTATTTCAACATGTTTCTTGTTATTATTTTGTTTAAATAATTTCTGTTATATACATAAAAATTCTTTTTTTGAAGACACTTAAGTGCAAACTGTGCATTATAAAGCAAACAAATATTGTTGCTTTGGGTACCGTATACCAGTCTTGTGGAAAGCAAGTGCTGCATAACCGACCACTCCCAAGTGATTTCTACAAAGTGTCGATTGATTCATCGTTAATTGATGCAGCATGCATACCGGACGTAGCAAATAATGGGTTAAAAACATTTAAGAAAGTCGAAGGTAGTTTCGTTGCATGGCCAAAGGATCAAGTTATTTTTGAAGAGGTGGTACGTACATGTGTTTTTTCAACCTACATATATATAATTATTCATATGTAATTCAATGTTTGATAGAAGCGTCTTTTGTTTACTACATGTTACACCAACAAACCATGTGACTAAATGTGTACCACCGGCACCATCGAAGAAACAATATATATCTGCTAACGACTTAAGGCAAACTGCTAATATAAAAGTAACAAGATGATGAACACTGAGAATAAGCTCTTTCAGTTTCAATTTCAGTTCACTACGTTTGTTCATCACTTGCATGGCTTGCTGAAAAGATAATTGTTGCTGATAGTGTTAAAGTCAAAGAAAATGGCAGACGAGTATGGTCAGAATGATACGTAATCTCACAGAACAAAGGGAAGCTCAGATCAAAAGTCTGACTAAGTAGTGTTTGAAAGATCTTCACAATCCTCATTTAGTTCAGAAGAAACATGTTGATTTGGGATAAATCACAAGTTTAGGGGAGGATTGTTGGGAATTAAATGTTCTGAAGATTAGTACTGGGAATTTTTTTTTTGAACGACAACTTTCATACATATTTTTGGATAGAGTCGCACCTGCTACAAAGAGAGGCCCTATCCACCACTGGCCAGACTATGTTGTCTTAATAAACGTTCACAATGAGAGTACTGCTCAAGGAAATACACTAAGTGTCATTCTACTGCTAGTGTATTTCATTCTACTGCTAGTGTTAGAGATTCTGCTGCCGCAAGGATACTACTGCTAGTGTATCAGATACTGATGTTGGAGTGACTCATCCTACTGCTGAAGAGATAAGTGTCGCGTATTCTACTGCTGGATGGATAAGTATACAAAGATATTTTGTGTATAAAAGTCAAAGATATACGGTAGATAATATCTTTGATAGGTGTTCAGTCAACAAGTTGTGTACACAAATACAAGTTGTATCTTAAGGACTGACACACTCAACATACAAGTAGTTCGACAAGACTTGAAAAGACTTATCATTATTGTAAAGATATCATTTGTTGTATAAAACGGAGATCTTAGCTTAGATGTTAAGTGTGACTAACCAAGTGATTTTTCATATACAATATCTGTTAAAAACAAAGAACAAACACATATATCACAAGTCATAGAAACATAAGATTCAAGGTTTTGTAACCCTAGTGATAGCGAAGATCACTCATATTATTCTCAGTAATATTGAATCATTTGGTGTTAAACTTTCTGTGTTCATTATCCATTATAGAAAGTGATCGGTCCCAAATAGTCAACTAATATTGACCAAGTAAATGGTCAACAAGAGTCAAAGAGCTTAAGAACACAATGCAATTTACCAAAGGAGTTTAGTGTATCCCCGGGTCGTTAAGTCCCAACGAGGTGTGAACACTGAAATAGATTGAATTTGTGATCGGGTGAAGATTGAACGAATAAGGTTTTGAGTTGAATTACACTGAGGAAATGTGAAATAAAGCTGGAAAAATGAAAATTTAACTTTTAAAAATCTAAAATAACTTAAAAATTATTTTAAAACTAAAATTGTATTTTTTACACTTTTTATCTAATTATTATTAATTATTTATCATTTAATTACTTTTTAAACTATTTTAATTTATAATAAATACTAAATGAACAAAGAAAATATTAAAACTTTTTCTATAAATATTATGAGGTGAAAAGAAGCTAAGAAAATTATAAAAATGAAAATTGCTTAATTAAAATTTAAAAAGATAAAATCTATTAAATAGAAGCTATCACTTATTTTCTATTTTATTTTTCCTAAGGTCTACAGATATAATTATATTTTTCCTAGATTCTATTTAATAAAAGAAAATTACAGAAATTAAAATTATATTTTTCTGATTATTATTCTATTTATTATGATTTAATTACTATTTTAAACTAATAAATAGATAAAAAAATATTAAAACTATTCAAAAAATTATGAAACTTTTTCCTAAATTAACTTAAGTGATTACAAAGCTAAGAAAAATAAAATGGTGGTGATAGCTTATGTGGATAAGCTGTAATAAGCTAACTGATTAAATAAGCTAAAAAAAACTGAAAACAAAAGAAGGTTAAATAGAATTGGAATGCAGATACTAACGAAAAAGACCCAAGGGCAGAGTGGTAGTGAGTGTGTGTGGTGAGCTGGGTGGCCAGGGTTCGAATCCCAGCACTTACCTTTTTTCTAACTTATTTTTTTGGACTTTTTTATTTTACAAACTTATCATTAAGCTAAATATAAGCAACTTTAAAACTGGACTTATTTTTATATCAAGCAAATAAGCTAGAAACAAGCTCAAAATCTCAACAGTTAGCTTGTTTTTAGTTTTAAGAACTAGGATTTTCTAATTAAGCTATGGACTATGAAATAAGCTATGAGCTTATGGAAATGACTAAAAGGGACTGAGGTATATATGAATAAGCCTAGGGATTCAAGAAAAGCTATGGGAATAAGCTGGAAAGCTCAAAATAAGCCAAAGCTTATCAAGGGTCTGCTGATGCAGGCCTTGCACAGGGCAGAAATGCCCTTATTCAGGCCTAGTTTTTGTGATCTAAAAAAAATCTAAAAATTATTCTAAAAATACTAACTTATAGACTGGCTGGGGGAGCTTATAGGTGAAAAATAATTAGCTTATAAGAACTTATGATGAGAAAATTAAAATTCTACAAAGATCACTAAAAACCACAAAAACTGAAAATGGTCTGATGTGGTTAGTCTGTGTGTGCAGACTTGCACAAACCAAATCCAACTCTATTGTTTATTTCTAAATGGTTATAAAGGAACTCAGAAAAGCTTTATATGAAGACCAAATGAGCTTATGGCTTAATTTGGCTTATATGGTCCTTATGTTGGCTGAAATTACCACAGGATGCTCAAAAGGGTAATATTACTCTAATTAGCTAATAAGATCTCAGAAACAACTTATATGGAACATATTAATCAAGATCAAAGTTGGACAGAAGGTAAATGTACAGTAACACTGGATTTGACCCGTTTGACTATGCTATGCCAAACACCCCTTTAAAGGGACTGTTTGGATTTTTAAACTGAAACTGGCTAATTTAAGCTAGGATTTGAATTGAACTAAGTCTATCTAGTTTATTTAAGTACTAATAAGTATTTAACAACTGGAATTAAGCTAGATTAAGCAGTTTTACTATATAAGCTTATTTTTGGCTTTTTATAGGTTTTGTAAGTAAAATTAAGCAAAGGCTAATTAAAACTTGTGAAACTGATGAAATATACTTAATATCTATAAATAAGCAAGAAATTATGGAAATAAGCTGTTTATAAGCTATGGTACAGTAGACTAGTGTTTAATGCAATAAAAATGAAAAAGCTTACAACTGTTGAGGGCTTATAGAACAAAGAACTGAGGACCAAGAACACCCTAGCTTGTCAGAAACAAGCTAGAAAACCCAATTAACACTCCTGAAACAACTTATTCACCAAAACAGCTTATTTTGAGCTTCTTTGACCATGGTTGACTTTTCTCCATATTTGAAATTCAGATCAGCCTATATCTATATAAGCTTATAGAAAGCTATATTAAGCTTGTATAAGCTTATAGTAAAGGTAATTGAGCTTTTTGTGAGGATTAATAAGGACTTATGGCTTATTTGTCTTAACAGATAACATGAAACCTTGGTAAAACTGAAATTCAATACAAAGTATATTGAAATTGGAACATTACAACTGAAATAAACGTGAATTACAACTGATAACTTGGAATTATAAAATTACACTGACTGAAATAAAAATACGATTAGGCTAAAAATTAACTACTTACTTTTTTAAGTTATACATAGCCCTATAAATACTAAATATTGTTGGGAAACCTATAGTCGACATCTCTGATCAATCCTACACCCTTGGATTGCTCTCAAATCATCTCAGCTGTCCACTTGCATTTTGGCGGGAAAAGCTGTTATAGCTTTTCTTGTCGACACAGGACAATTGGGGGGACAATCAGATAAATTTAGGCTAAAAGGAATGTTGTTGTGTTTAAATTTGCTGGAAAGTAACTATAGTGGAGTATAACAGGTGGAGATTGAAAGGGTGAGGTGGAAGAAGGAGAAGAGGCGGTTTTTTAGCATGTTTAAGTTTTCTGGTAACTGTAGCAGTTTGACCATCTTTTATTTAAAACTACCTTTGACTTTTTGTGGGTCAAACTGGGTTGTTTTGGATTTTTGGGAATTGGAAATGGGTTAAGGGTTATGGAAAATGGAAAATTTAAATTGTTTAAACTTTAGGGACCTAAATTGCCATTTTCTGAAACTTCAGGGACCTTTTATGTCATTTTTAAAACTTGAAGGACCAAAACTGCCATTTCTTTAAAACTTTCATCCAAGGACCAATATTGTAAAATTTAAATAGTTTAGGGACCTTGAATGATATTTTTAACACCAGGGACTATTTTTGCCAATTTTTGAAAGTTAAAGGACTGAAATTGACAATTATGCAAACTATGTTTGTTTTTCAACTGTTTTTAATCCTTTTGCACATGAAACACATAAAAACACAATCAAATGATATTCTCTGTATTTTGAAGGATATCTGCATGTTTTTAAATGTTTTTGCAGTCTAAATGTGACAGAAATGATGAGTATTTAGACACTCATCAATCCCCCACACTAAACTATTGCTAGTCCCTAGCAATCTTTTATGAAAATTTAATGGATTTTTCTCTTTACCAGATAGCCATTACTTCTGGAGTAGCCAATGTTTTAGTATGTGATACTTTGGTACAATGATAACTAAATGATTTTGAGCAAATCATCAGCTGTCAACGGATTTGACTTGTCTTTACCAAAAGCCGTTTGCTTCTGGACTAGCCAACTCTTAGATAAAATACAGTTATTATCTTTGGTGAGCTGATTACCAATTATGGTTTTTCCACTTGCCTTAACCACAAGCCATAACCTTGCGGGCTAGCCAACTCTTCACTTATAAAGATATGGTGAGTTGAATACCATACAATTTTAGGCAAATTGTCAGCCATAAACGGATTTGATATATCTTTACCTACAGCCGTTTGCTCAGGATTAGCCAGTCCTTATGTGGGTTAGACATGGTGGACTGATAACCATTTGTTGCGTTCTAAGTGAAAAAATTTTAAAATTTTGGCCAAAACGGGGGAACTAGGGCACACATGTGAAAAAATTCGCCAGAATTCCCCCCCCCCCACCCCACACTTAGAATTGAATATTTCCCTCAATATTCAAAGTACCGGCTATTATACCGACACTTAGAACGTAAAAAGATAACATTACTAGCCAAGTGTGGTAACACAATTATTTTCTTTTTTCTTTTTTTTTTATATTTACAATTTTCTCATTCATTCATTTTTTTTTTTTTTTTAGAACATATATACATATATACAACAGTAGGGGCAACTCCCCCACACTTAGGTGGTAGAAAAGAGAAAGAAGTCAGAGACATGGGTGAAAACCCATGTTGTGGGCTAATGTTTTTGTTCACTGAGTCACTAGCTTGACTCGACCCCGCATTCATTGGTTCATGGGGAAAGTTTGGAGATCCGGGATAACCATGGGTGGTATATCCTCTCCAAAGTAGTGTTTCAAACGATGACCATTCACTTTGAAATTTGGACCGTCATTTTGAGATAACTCAACGGTACCATATGGATAAACCTTTGTAATAGTGAATGGACCAGACCAACGGGATTTGAGTTTGCCTGAGAAGATCTTTAATCTTGAATTGAAAAGAAGGACTTGATCACCAACGTTGAAAACGCGGTTCTTTATTTTTGAGTCATGAATTTTCTTTGTCTTTTCTTTGTAGATCAAAGAGTTCTCGTAGGCCTGATCACGTAGTTCATTTAGTTCATTCATTTGAACTTTACGGAGATCACCCGCAGTTTGGAGGTCAAAGTTGGCATGTTTCAAGGCCCAGTAGGCTTTGTGCTCTAATTCGATCGGAAGATGACATGCCTTTCCATATACAAGCTTGTATGGTGTACACCCGATGGGTATTTTGTAAGCTGTACGGAAGGCCCATAGTGCATCATCCAATTTATCCGACCAGGATGCACGATTTTCTCCTACTGTCCGTTCCAATATTCTTTTAATACCCCGATTTGAAACTTCTACTTGTCCACTTGTTTGTGGGTGATACGCAGTAGAAAGACGGCGAGTTACACCATACTTTTGCATGACTTTATCAAATTTGTCATTGCAAAAATGCGTACCACGATCACTGATTATAGCACGTGGAGTTCCAAAATGGGCAAACAGAGCTTTCAGGAATTTTACAACAATTCGGGCATCATTAGTGGGTAAGGCTTTCGCTTCAACCCATTTTGACAAATAGTCAACAGCCACGAGAATGTATTTATTTCCTCGAGATGATGGAAATGGCCCCATAAAGTCAATGCCCCAGACATCAAAGATTTCACAAACTTGAATAGCATTTTTTGGCATTTCATTTCGTTGTGAAATATTTCCGTGACGCTGACAAGCTTCACAAGTTTTGATGAGATCTTGAGCATCCTTATAGATTGTGGGCCAATAAAACCCGGAATCAAACACCTTTTTGGCGGTGTAGTTTGGACTATGATGTCCCCCAGTGGGTCCAGCATGGCAAGCTTTGAGAATGTCAATAGCTTCCTGTCCGTAAACACACCGTCGGATGACTTGATCCGCACAGATTTTGAACAAATAGGGGTCGTCCCAGAAGTAATGTTTAACATCCTTGAAGAATTTATTCTTCTGTTGGGTCGACATCCCTTTCACTATGAAGTTACCCGCATGGTAATTTGCGAAGTCAGCAAACCATGGGGTAGTAGAATCTCCACGAAAAGTAACCGCATTGAGTGTCTCGAGAGGAAATGTTTAATTTATTTCCTTTTTCTCGAAAACATCTTGGTGTGGGTTCTCTAATCAGGATAGATGATCAGCAGCTAGGTTTTCAGCTCATTTTTTATCACGTATAATGATATCAAATTCTTGCAGGAGGAGAACCCAACGGAGCAATCTCGGCTTTGCATCTTGTTTTGCAAAGAGATATTTGAGAGCCGAGTGATCCGTATACACTACACATTTTGTCAAGATTAAATATGGCCGAAATTTCTCAAAGGCATATACCACAGCCAATAATTCTTTTTCTGTAGTGGTGTAATAAGTTTGAGCCTTAGTCATGGTTTTACTTGCGTAGTGGATAGGCTGAAAGTGTTTGGCTTTTCGTTGCCCCAGGACTGCACCGATAGCAAAATCACTTGCATTGCACATGAGCTCAAAGGGTGAATCCCAGTCGGGGGCAACCAGAATGGGTGCTTCAGTAAGCTTTTTCTTTAACGTTTCAAAAGCTTTGATGCACTCGGGTGAGAAGATAAAAGGAGCATCCTTTTCAAGGAGATGAGTCATAGGCCGGGCGATTTTAGAAAAATCTTGTATGAATCTACGATAGAAACCGGCATGACCCAAAAAACTCCTAATACCTTTGACGGTTGTGGGATGAGGTAATTTACCAATGACATCAAATTTAGATCTGTCAACCTCAATCCCGTTCTTAGATATCTTATGGCCGAGGACAATGCCCTCTTTGACCATAAAGTGACTCTTCTCCCAATTTAGACAAAGATTGGTGTCTTCACACCGTTTCAGCATGTTTTCTAAATGGGAGAGACATGTTTTGAAGGAATCCCCAATGACCGAGAAGTCATCCATAAAGACCTCCATAGTTTTCCCGATCATGTCGGAGAATATGGACATCATGCACCTTTGGAATGTACCTGGAGCATTGCATAAGCCAAAAGGCATACGTTTATAAGCAAAGGTTCCATAAGGGCATGTGAAGGTGGTCTTTTCTTGATCTTGTGGATCAATGGGAATTTGAAAGTAACCCGAGAAACCATCAAGGAAACAATAGTACTCGTTCCCTGCTAATCTCTCAAGCATTTGGTCCATAAAGGGTAGAGGAAAGTGGTCTTTTCGGGTGGCATCATTTAACTTACGATAGTCAATGCAAACACGCCACCCCGTAACCAATCGAGTTGGGATCAACTCATTCTCATCGTTTGTGACAACAGTTATGCCACCCTTTTTTGGAACACAGTGAATGGAACTAACCCAAGGACTATCAGAGATGGGATAAATCAATCCTGCATCAAGAAGTTTGAGAACCTCTTGTTTGATAACATCGTGGATTTTAGGATTCACCCTTCTTTGATGTTGGACTGCTGGTTTAAAGTCATCCTCTATTAAAATCTTGTGAGTACAAAATTCAGGGTTGATACCCTTTATGTCGGAGAGCTTCCAAGCAATGGCTTGCTTGTGTGACTTCAAGACCTTTATTAGAGCAGTCTTTTCCTCATCATTTAAATCTTTAGCAATAATGACGGGTAATTTATCATCACCCTCCAAAAATGCGTACTCAAGATGAGGTGGTAAGTCTTTGAGTTCGACCTCAAAAAATTCATCGATTTTCTCAACTGATTTGATTTCCTCATTATGAAGTTCAATGGGAGGGAGTGGAGGAGAATTGTCCTGATTTAACAATTTCTCAAGAAGAAGAATATCTCCCTCCGGATCAATCTTAGCGTTATCAATTTCTTCTAGAAATGAATCACACTTGAGAAAAGCCTCGATCTCTTCCAAAATGAAATCACTTCCCTCAAACGGAGTGAGAGAAGGGGAAGAGTCGGAAATGATAGGTAGAGAACATGTGGTGGGATCCCCACTCACAGAATTATGAGAATAACCAAGAAACTCTTGAGAGTACTCCTCTGAAGCAATATCAATGACATCGATTCGGTTAACCGATTCAGAATCATAATTTGAGGAGTACCTCGAAGTTTGATCAAGGTTAAAGGTGACAGCTTCATTAACCACACGTAATGTGATTTCATGCTCAAATACATCAATGAGAGCATGCCCCATTCTGAGGAATCCTCTTCCAAGAATGAGAGGAACCCTAGGATCAGCATCGAACTCAACAACCACAAAGTCAGCCGAAAAATGGAACTTTCCTACTTTCACAAATACGTCCTCAGCAATGCCAAGTGGACGAGATATTGAACGAACTGCAAGCTCAAGAGTCATGCATGTAGGAGTAAGATCCGGAAGAGAAAGTTTCTTCCATACTGAATGAGGCATCAGGTTGATGCTTGCACCAAGATCGGCCAAGGCATAGCATTCAACCATTCCCGGAAATACACAAGGTATTAGAAACTTTCCAGGATCTCCAAGCTTCTCGGGAAGCTTTTTCAAGATAACTGCTGAGCAGTTCTCATTTAATGGAGTTTTTGCCATTTCAAACAGTTTTTCCTTGTTGCTTAACAAGTGTTTGATTGTGGATGCAAACTTGGGCATCAGAATGATAGCATCCGCAAAGCTTATGTCAAAATGTAATTCTTGAAAAATTTGGAAGAATTTATCCATTTGTTGACTAGCCTTTTCACGGAGCTTTTGCTAATTTAAACGTGATGGGTAGGGAATAGAAGGTTTGGATTTTGGGTTTTCAACCGGGGTTTCAGGAGTTTCAAAGGCAACACCTGGTTTGGGTTTGGTTTTCGGGACAACTTGAGGTTGGACGTTGTCGGTACCTCCGTTATTAGTAGGAAGTTCCTTGTCCTTAGTCGCCTCAGGTTCACTATCCACTACCTTGGGAGAAGAAGAAGAAGTGGTAGTAGGAATAGTGGGTCCTGCATATGAAACACCACTTCGGGTTGTGATCGCCTTAGCATCGCCCTTCGGGTTAGCGATCGTGTTGCTCAGAAGTTTTCCTGAGCCCGAAGGTTGATCATTTAAAGATTTTTTAATCTCAGAGATCTGGCTGATCAACAACCTGTTTGTGTCCTCCTGAGTTTTCATGAATTGCCTCAATAACTCATCAGATGATGGTTGTGGGGCTGGGAGATTGGCTTGAGGTTGGTTAGGGAAATTTTGGACTCGATTATTTTGATTATAACCTTGATGTTGAAAATTCCCTTGATTTGGATTACCATTTCCCTGAAAATAATTTCCCTGGTTGAAATTGTTTCGGTTAAGGTTTCCTTGGTGTTGGAAACCTTGATTTTGTCCAGAATTGAAATTCCCTTGGTTTTGATAACCTTGGTTCATTCGAGGTTGGTTTTGGTTTCGGTTTTGCAAATTCTGGTTCTGATTGAAACCGGGTGGTCCTTGGTAATTGCTAGCCCGGTAACTTGTGTCCAATTGAGGACGGTATTGATTACCTCCTTGATTTGAAGTACCGGCTATAGCATTAACTTCAAAAGGACTACCATCGGTGGCAGTACAGTTGTAGTATGCATGAGGGCCACCACAAGTAACACATACTTCCACTTTCTTCACTTCAGCATGTGAAGGATCTTGTGTGAAAGTGACTTTCTTTTGGTTTGAGAGAACCAAAGCTTGAATAACGTCCGAGAGCTTGTCAATTTTAGCATCGGTGCTAGAAGTACTCACAGGAGATGAAGTAGAAGGACCAGCACTAGCCTGAGAATGATATGGCTTTGTTCTTGCAGTACGGACCTTAGACTTATTTTCAATAATCACTAAAGCTTCTTTGGTGGTTTTGCTCAAAAAGTTACCTCCAGCGAGGCATTGAGAGAATCTTGGTCAGATTGGCTCACACCATTATAGAAAGTGTCGATTTGCATCAACTCGGTGAAACCATGGTGAGGACATTTTCGAAGCAATTCTTTGAAACGATCCCACGCGTCACTAAACGATTCATCAAATCTTTGTGTGAATTTGATGATTTCATTTTTAAGATTTGTCGTTCTAGACGGGGGAAAGAATTCGTTTACAAACTTTGTAACTAAATCCTCCCATGTTTCAATTGATTTAGGGGGTTGTTTTTCAAGCCATATCCGGGCTTGTCCCTCAAGAGAAAATGGGAATAGAAGAAGCTTGATTGCTTCAGAAGGAACATTCTTGTATTTGATGGTAGATGTAATCTTGTTAAACCATCGAATGTGAGCATGAGGATCATCCCCCTCAAAACCATAGAATTGACTTGAGGTTACAAAATTCAGTAACCCGGTTTTGAGTTCAAAACTATCAGCCACGATGGCTGGAACAACAATGGCATCTCCATAACCCTCGATGGGTGCTTGGAGAAGCTCATTCATCAACAAATCTGCCATAATGACAGGGCTTTTGGGGTCAGTACGTTCCTCAGATACGACTGATGGGGCAGAACGTCTACGACGTCTTCGAGGTATGTTTACAAGCTCACGAAAAGGGCTTGATGACCTAGAAGAATGAGTACGCATGCACTAAGACGAATCTAAGAATCCTTTATAGTGATGGAAACTTAGATAAGGTGAGAAGTATAGAATCAAATGGATAGAGGGTAAAGATGAATATTTTTGGGTTTTTTTTTTTTTTTTTTTTTTGAAATACGATATTTTTGGTTTATCGATCCGTTAAACACATTAACTTCACGATAATTTTGGTTTTATCTGAAAATGAGAGAATATGGACAAGGATGGTTAATATAAAATGGGTGTATATCAAATAATCACTAATGCTTCAAATTCGAATTACGCAGCACACCTCTCCGGCAGCGGCGCCAAAATTTGATCGGTCCCAAACAGTCAACTAATATTGACCAAGTAAATGGTCAACAAGAGTCAAAGAGCTTAAGAACACAATGCAATTTACCAAAGGAGTTTAGTGTATCCCCGGGTCGTTAAGTCCCAACGAGGTGTGAACACTGAAATAGATTGAATTTGTGATCGGGTGAAGATTGAACGGATAAGGTTTTGAGTTGAATTACACTGAGGAAATGTGAAATAAAGCTGGAAAAATGAAAATTTAACTTTTAAAAATCTAAAATAACTTAAAACTTATTTTAAAACTAAAATTGTATTTTTTACACTTTTTATCTAATTATTATTAATTATTTATCATTTAATTACTTTTTAAACTATTTTAATTTATAATAAATACTAAATGAACAAAGAAAAATCTAACCCTCCGTCCCATATTAAGTGTCCATTTTCCAAATGCACAAAGTTTTAGAAAATTCCACTAACTACACTCTCCACCAATCAAATATCACTATTACCCACTAAAGTCTCTTCTCATTGGTTGAAAATATTCCTGGACACTTAATTTGGGACATCCCAAGATTCCATTATGGACACTTAATATGGGACGGAGGTAGTACTAAATGAACAAAGAAAAATCTAAAACTTTTTCTATAAATATTATGAGGTGAAAAGAAGCTAAGAAAATTATAAAAATGAAAATTGCTTAATTAAAATTTAAAAAGATAAAATCTATTAAATAGAAGCTATCACTTATTTTCTATTTTATTTTTCCTAAGGTCTACAGATATAATTATATTTTTCCTAGATTCTATTTAATAAAAGAAAATTACAGAAATTAAAATTATATTTTTCGGAATATTATTCTATTTATTATGATTTAATTACTATTTTAAACTAATAAATAGATAAAAAAATATTAAAACTATTCAGAAAATTATGAAACTTTTTCATAAATTAACTTAAGTGATTACAAAGCTAAGAAAAATAAAATGGTAGTGACAGCTTATGTGGATAAGCTGTAATAAGCTAACTGATTAAATAAGCTAAAAAAAACTAAAAACAAAAGAAGGTTAAATAGAATTGGAATGCAGATACTAACGAAAAAGACCCAAGGGCAGAGTGGTAGTGAGTGTGTGTGGTGAGCTGGGTGGCCAGGGTTCGAATCCCAGCATTTACCTTTTTTCTAACTTTTTTTTTTTGGACTTTTTTATTTTACAAACTTATCATTAAGCTAAATATAAGCAACTTTAAAACTGGACTTATTTTTATATCAAGCTAAATAAGCTAGAAACAAGCTCAAAATCTCAACAGTTAGCTTGTTTTTAGTTTTAAGAACTAGGATTTTCTAATTAAGCTATGGACTATGAAATAAGCTATGAGCTTATGGAAATGACTAAAAGGGACTGAGGTATATATGAATAAGCCTAGGGATTCAAGAAAAGCTATGGGAATAAGCTGGAAAGCTCAAAATAAGCCAAAGCTTATCAAGGGTCTGCTGATGCAGGCCTTGCACAGGGCAGAAATGCCCTTATTCAGGCCTGGTTTTTGTGATCTAAAAAAAATCTAAAAATTATTCTAAAAATACTAACTTATAGACTGGCTGGGGGAGCTTATAGGTGAAAAAGAATTAGCTTATAAGAACTTATGATGAGAAAATTAAAATTCTACAAAGATCACTAAAAACCACAAAAACTGAAAATGGTCTGATGTGCTTAGTCTGTGTGTGCAGACTTGCACAAACCAGATCTAACTCTATTGTTTATTTCTAAATGGTTATAAAGGAACTCAGAAAAGCTTTATATGAAGACCAAATGAGCTTATGGCTTAATTTGGCTTATATGGTCCTTATGTTGGCTGAAATTACCACAGGATGCTCAAAAGGGTAATATTACTCTAATTAGCTAATAAGATCTCAGAAACAACTTATATGGAACATATTAATCAAGATCAAAGTTGGACAGAAGGTAAATGTACAGTAACACTGGATTTGACCCGTTTGACTATGCTATGCCAAACACCCCTTTAAAGGGACTGTTTGGATTTTTAAACTGAAACTGGCTAATTTAAGCTAGGATTTGAATTGAACTAAGTCTATCTAGTTTATTTAAGTACTAATAAGTATTTAACAACTGGAATTAAGCTAGATTAAGCAGTTTTACTATATAAGCTTATTTTTGGCTTTTTATAGGTTTTATAAGTAAAATTAAGCAAAGGCTAATTAAAACTTGTGAAACTGATGAAATATACTTAATATCTATAAATAAGCAAGAAATTATGGAAATAAGCTGTTTATAAGCTATGGTACAGTAGACTAGTGTTTAATGCAATAAAAATGAAAAAGCTTACAACTGCTGAGGGCTTATAGAACAAAGAACTGAGGACCAAGAACACCCTAGCTTGTCAGAAACAAGCTAGAAAACCCAATTAACACTCCTGAAACAACTTATTCACCAAAACAGCTTATTTTGAGCTTCTTTGACCATGGTTGACTTTTCTCCATATTTGAAATTCAGATCAGCCTATATCTATATAAGCTTATAGAAAGCTATATTAAGCTTGTATAAGCTTATAGTAAAGGTAATTGAGCTTTTTGTGAGGATTAATAAGGACTTATGGCTTATTTGTCTTAACAGATAAAATGAAACCTTGGTAAAACTGAAATTCAATACAAAGTATATTGAAATTGGAACATTACAACTGAAATAAACGTGAATTACAACTGATAACTTGGAATTATAAAATTACACTGACTGAAATAAAAATACGATTAGGCTAAAAATTAACTACTTACTTTTTTAAGTTATACATAGCCCTATAAATACTAAATATTATTGGGAAACCTATAGTCGACATCTCTGATCAATCCTACACCCTTGGATTGCTCTCAAATCATCTCAGCTGTCCACTTGCATTTTGGCGGGAAAAGCTGTTATAGCTTTTCTTGTCGACACAGGACAATTGGGGG